>JBBPBO010001986.1:57337815-57501286 GCA_037974295.1 Cicer cuneatum | reverse complement strand
ATAATTTATTTGTTTGTTTAAATTGTATATATATTTATATACTTTTTATTTTACTAAATATAATTTTTTTCTACGAAATAATTGTATGAGACATTTTTAAAATTTAATTATTAACAATTATACCATTGAAACTAAAATAGAATTATTTATTTTTCTATTTAGATTATTGTTAATCAAATTTCTTATTTTAATTAATAAATTCTTTTACTTTTAAATCCAGTAAAGACATAATTACATCAATGGGGGTTGAGTCTAACGGCATGAGCTACATTTTTACATTAAAAAGATCATGAGTTAGAATTCTCACTAGAAAACTACGTTTAGTGTCCGACTCGTCTCGAATAGGATTATCTCCCGTGGATAGGACTTATGGAAAACTAAAAAAAAAAATGTAATTATTAACAATGAATTAGTCCAAGTGGTAAGGGATTTCAGCCCCTTAAGTAATTGGTCAATAAGTTCGATCTCTGACTTCTGTGTATCAAGAAAATTTGATTGGAAGAGGAGAATCTACATTGTGTGTCCACAAAGTTTCTCACAGATATTAGTCACCTTTAAATAGTGGAGAAAACTTTGTACCTATAACAATCTAAAAAAATAGACATATAATTAATTTTGTATTTTTGTAATATTTACTTCATTATTTAGATATTTTTAGATTTTTTTTTAATTTAATGTAAAATTTAAATTTAAATCTTTTTCTTCTTAAAATTAATTTTACTCGCTTATAGAAATTTTTTTAGGGAAGAACTCACTCTATAGAAATTAATATTTCACGATCCATTAAATTATCTTAAAATTTATTTGTTTAATATACCTTTTATAATTTTTGGATTTGATTGGGTATATATTTTTATTTTGTGTAAATTTGATCTTAAAATTATTGCTATTATTATTATAATGATAGCATATTATAAAAAATATATATGTTTTCATATTGTTTTGTAATTTAATTTAAAAAGTATTCTTTGTGTAATTATTTTTTCAAATCCATTTTTTGTCACCAGTATTTATTATTTTAATATATTCTGTTTTATTCATGGACAAATTTTTTATACACAAATACTATATTATATTTCAATAAATTTTTATAAGCATTTCTTTTTTGGAAAAAATATTATCATAATTTTTATTTATTATAGATATACAACTATAATTTTTTATTTAAATACTGATTTTAATTTATCATGATTATAAATTATATATTTTAAATATATCAAAAAATAATTTGGCAGCTCTTATATGATTTTTTTGGAAATATTCATCATTTTGTTTGATTATTAAGCTGAGATTATAAGAATTTCACTATTTAAGTCCAAATTAAGTTAATAGAAAAAGTTGCAATTTAAAACTCATTTAATGTCTAATTATCTAAAATTTGAAATTTTAGCCTATTGATTTTGAATTTTATCGTTGAAATTGATTTTAGGTAAAAAAATATTAGTATGGTATTGGAAATGTTATGGATGCTCTGACAAGGGTGACTCTATGATTCTAAACGTGTTCGTAGAGCCATTGATCCTATTTTGGAATATTGTCAACAACAATAGGTAAACTATTTGGGGTGACAATACCCTCAACATGATCGAACTCTAGGTGAGATGTTCATGCTAACCAAACAGGATGTAAATCCAGAAAACTACAACTACGCAATCTCGAAACTAAACTTAAGTTTTGCTCAAACTCGGGTATAAGGTTTCACTCATAAGTGTGTGTCTTAGTAAAAGTGTAGAGTGTGTAATAAACATAACTCAATAACTTTAACAATGCTAATAAAACATGTATACATATACAAAAAATAAAACGATCTACTAGCTTAAAACGATAATATAATGACAGCTAATACTTATTAAGAAATAATAAACACATAGAGTAAAAGAAAAATGAAAAACATAAAAATATAGAAAATTTAAAAATTTTGCAAAATTAATTATATTAGGCTTGACACTCTAAGTCTCCCCAGTGGAGACGCCACCGAAATTTATTTTAAAATATGAAAAGTATTGGCAAACCCTTAAAAATAGAAAAAATAAAAAATGGTCTTTGAAAATAAAGTTTGAGTTCGAGTCGATTATGCATAAGGAAGGTTTTAGCATCCTACGACATCCGTTAAAATACGGTTACCTTTAATTAATTGTGAAAAATTAATATTAACTTAAATATATTTATTTCTCCTTATTATTAAATATGGATATCAATTTTGTTGAATGTGATTTTGAAATAAATGTGTGCTTAAGAAAGAGATAAAATAAATAAATTTTTATTAATATGTTTGACAAGAGTGTGATCTTGCTCCTGCGTATCTCTCAGTAAGATGGAGAAATCAAATATACGTATTTCTTGGGTAGAAAATGCGGATGTATTGATTATTTTTAAAGAAAATATATTTTGTTGTTGATAAATAAGGTTGTTTTGATGAAAGAAAATATGTTTCTTTAATTTGAATAATTATTTTAAAATACGAATTTTAAGATTACATAGTTGTACAACTCATGTCTCGAAAATTTAAGGATTAAAAAGATGTTTCATCTAATTAATCCGTTTAAGAATAGTTTTATTATTTTGGTTATAAAAATGAGCTTTAAAATTTCAAGATGTACCACTTGTATTATAACCACTCCAAGATTAAGAAGATGTCACATCTAATTATTCACTTTAAAATAATTTTTGTATAATTATTAATATATTAATAATAAAAACAAGTTTTAGAACTATCATTATATAACAATTTATGTTCACACATAACTTGAAGCAAAATTTTAGTTTTGGCAAGAATTTTTTATAAAGTTTAATAGTTTAATAAAAAGTAAATGCAAGTTGTGCCTACTCTACGTGAAAAAACTAAAACCTACCCTACTGTCTAGCGTGATAGAGACGTGTCTCTGTAACTCAAGTTTCAATACATCAATTAACAATAATTTATCAACTTTAAACAATTATTAGAAATTAAGGTTTTACCTGCGGATTTTCCCGCAGGAAACACCATTACCTACGGATTTACTGGCGGTAGTATTTTCCCACGTAAAACCGTCGTGGATAATTGTTTCCTGAGGATTTCCAAAACCGCAGGTAAGGTACCTGCGGATTAATCCGAAGGTAAAGCCGCAACTAATATTTAACAAACTTAAATCATTTTCTTACGCATTTTCACGCGAAACAAATCTACAATACTATTTCTATGAATTTATTCCAAATGTATTTCCGTAGGTAAATTCGCATCAAAACTATTTTCAAAGAAAAAGCCGCAGGAAATATGGTGCTGTTTTTATATTTTTTTTTTATTTTTAATTGATATGAAAATTTATATTATCTATACATTTTTGAATTATTTAATATAAATTTTTAATTAGAATATTATTGCAAATACTTTAAAACAATTTATATCATATTCACAAACCGTAACTAAATATTAATTAAAGTATGATTCAACTATTGTAATACTCTTAAATAAAATTTACATATTATCACTAAGTATTAATTAAAGTACAATCTAATACACAAGTCTGTTTTCAAAAAAATCAAAACACTTTAGGATGTAGGCTTTCTAACATTAAAATGAGCAATAAGCAACAAAATGTAATCCAATAATAAATTATTGACTCCTATGCTCATTCATATTGTAGGTGAATCCAGCTACGAATAGAAAGACTTCTAGTGAACAGATTAATGAACCCAATGTTCTTAATAGCCTGAAAATTAGAAAAACAAAGAAAGTTAATTTGATTTATTTTTCTTATTCCAAATGAATCAGAACATAACATGAAATCCAACCTGCAAAGCAGATTCAGTCTTTTTTTTAGAAAGACTTGTCATGACATTGTCAGCAGGATTGGAAATTATAGTACCATAAGCCTCAGCTGCATAGGCTGCTAAGCTTGTCACACCAAGTTGTTGTGTTGTAGAACAATCTTCCTTTCTTCTACGCATGATATTAGGTTCACTGATTGCTCAAATGTTGAAAACTTGACGATGGAGACTGTCAAACCAAAGATTAAGAATACATAAATATCAATATCAATAACAATACATTTGTGTTACAAAGTACTTGATTGTAATAACAATAAAGGGATTTTGTTGAGGTATAAAATCACAGATGTAATACAAGAGAAGAGAGATCTGATCTTACAAGGAAGATTGCAGCTCCACAATGGAATAAGACCCCTGCAGAAACTGCAGTAAAGGAAAAGTTAAAACGTGCATTAAGGATGGAATGGAATTAGAGTAAGATAGGGGAAATGCCAAAAAAATAAAATAAAATTACAAGAATTTAATTTTATTTCATTCAACATTAGATAGATAAATATAAAAAAAATGGTGTCAATGTTAATAAATTAATTATTATTACCCTGTGAGGTTTGCAAGGAAGATCCCACCATTGTTCTCCATTGCCTTCAATGATTCCTGTTCCATTTAGAGTCATTTGATCAAGTCTATAAAACACAAGCCATTGATTTCGACTATCCTCCTCAGGCCAACAATCTGGTCCATCCGGCGCCATCACAGTACCATCTATCTGTATACATTTTAACCTTGTTACTTAATTATATAGCAAATTAAATGTTACATATTCAATGTTCTAAATTGCAATTGTAAATAAAGTATAATAAAAATATACTCCTTAAATATAAACAAAATAGTGGACGAATTTGGTCTAAATTTAGTTTATATATCTACATTTTTATTTATATTTAAAGTCGGATACGTCAACAACTCTGCAGTTGAAGACATAGACACAATTAACTAAATTTCATGATCAAACATTATGTGTTCTCTATTTAAGGTTTCGTAACTTTATTCTTTTGAACCAAATTAAGGCTTATGCAACTGCAATTATAGCTACATTAGCCAAATTTATCTACAAATTTACCGCAATATCAATTATCGAAAAGCAACTGCAACAACAGTTTAGAACAATACATACATGTTTGTAGCATTATTTTGTGATAAACAAGGAAATTGAACAAGCATTCTTACTTGAAATACAAGTCCTGGTTTGCATGGACCTGAAAAGATAGTAGAAGTAATCTTAAAACAATAATTTTGAGGAGCAAAAAGAACTCCTGAATCAACTGAACAAGCAGCTTTCCAAGCTGCTCTAAATGCAGCTGTATCATCAGCTTCACCATTTCCAACAGCTCCAAAAGACCTCACATCAAATCATTTCGTTTATCTCTAGTTAACTTTTTCAGCTGATAAGTTGGCAATAAGTGACCTATATTTAAATGCAATCAAAAAGAAGACTTCAAACAACTGTTTGGCAATCAACAATTTACACTAAGCTTAAAATGTATACTATTTTAAAATAGCATAAAATTTTATTATTTTTCAGCCCTAAAATACCTTACATAAGAAAAAGCACAAGGAAAGCTTGACCCTCATACCTTTCACCACCAACCACACAAACATCACAAGTTCATGTAGGTGTATTTTCATCTTCATAATAGTGAACCTAATTGTTAAATGAATAAATTAATTTCAGCAAGTCTAGAGTTCTTGGTCATCTCCTCACCAAACTTGTCCTTTCCAATGCAACCCATGAATCTAGTGGCCCCAGGTGCTTGAAGAATCCACTATTAGAGACAAAGGGAAAATGATAAGCTATTTTCACCAAAACTACAGATTTAGCTCAACTCATATAAAAGAATGTACACATACCTGAGCAACCCTGATGGAATTCTGAGTAGCACCTGCCAATAAGAAAAAATATAAACATCATTATAAAATGTTTCCTTTCCCCCTTTCTTTTGCTAACAAATTAATTATGTTCCACAGTAACGCAATGATCTACAAATTGAAACACAATAATTCAGATCTAGTGTGTTACCTCCAGCAATATACTCCACAGTATATTTGGCAGCCATTTCATCATACCTGGGATAATTGTAGGATCATATGAACTCACAAAATATATTTTCATAAAGTTACTAAATACTACCACAAAAAGAATTTATCAGGAAAACACCTAAAATTTTAACCAGAACTGAGAGATGGAATAATGTACAACCAATTATTACAGCATTCCTTTCCGAAGAGCATGGATAAAGTAGCAAAGATGGCAAAGTCAGGAGTTATCATAAAATCTCCATTTGATATTATATGCAGTAAGCCAAAAGTCATGTCCCAAGAAAAGAAAGCGATTATGAACATTATGGGATTAAAATGCAAGATAAGCAATTTGTGAAAGCATTGTTCAACTAGAAAGGACATCAAGAACACTACTATGTAGAGGGCAAACAAGATACATATTTAGTCAAATTGAGCCGAATTATCGCAACGTAAAGCATATTTAGTCAATCTAAACTCGGCAACAAACAATATAGAACTAATGATGTCATCAACGAGATCAATTAACGAACTAAATGTACATTATTAGATTAGATTATCATAATTGAAAACACAATAATGATTGGTAGACCCAAAGTTAACTTAAGCTGTAGTCCAGGGATTTAAAAAAAGGGTCATCACTTCAGACAGTATTTTAGTCAACCACTAGTCCTAACTCCTAACCATGAATTTTCAGCAATTATTATACACTAAAAAAATTAAAACTCATAGCTAGAAAATAAACTGAGATTTCACTTAAAAACTACAATGTCTCAACACAAAATACCTATTTTTTTACAGAAACGGATCTAACAATTTTGATTCCTCATTCCACCTTCAAACACTAAAATGAAAGATAATTTTTTAAACTAAAATGAGAGATAGAAATTTCACTCCGTTTCTGAGCAGTGACAAAACCCTAATCTGGCACTTTAAGCCCTCACTCGAAATTTCACTAAAAATCCGTTAAAACTCTAAACCCTTGACATTTCGTTGACCATAAAAGATCAAGGAAAGAGTAGAGACCGAATGGAAAAAACTTGATAAAAGTATAAAAACGAAGTTAAAATTAAATGAAAAAAAATAGAAGAAGGAAAATGAAAGTAACCTGATTCTTGAAGGTACCGAAACACGAGATAATTCTTATATGCATATTACACAGAAGAATCATAATTCAGGAACTGAAACCCTAACCTCTTCTTCATTCTCCTTCTCGAGAAGAGCAATGAGTCTACGGCGCTTGGAAGCAATAGGAGCAGGTGGTGGAGAAGGAGAATGCGAAGGGGAGATTTTAGATCTGGGAAGATCGGAGCTTGGGCCGAGTGTATGGGCTTCGACTTTGAAAGTTTTTTCGCCTTGGTTACGGAGTTTTTGTTGATAATATGTTGTTAGAATCTTAAAAGTTAATTTTATTTTTCTCTAAAATTAAATTGAATCTGATAGTTTTTATCTACGATTAAAATGAGTTTTCTCTATTTTAATTTTTTAAACATTTTTAGAGATTTTTATAGTAAATTTAAAAATTAATATATTTTTATATTATTAAACTAAATCATCAATAGTTAAATAATATGTCAATTAATTTGACTATATTTTAGATTTAATATCGTCAAATTTTTAAATATTATCTGTTGATTTTATTTTAAAATAATGTTTTTTATAATAATTTTAATTAAAAATAAAAGTTTAATTATGAAAATAATTTATTTAATTACCGAGTTCGAAATTGAATAAATAAATTGATCAAAACTCTTAATTTAGTTAATTTAATAGATACTATACTATAAAATTTGAAAATTACAATAATCTTACTAGCGTCGCATAGTGAATATCAACATTCAGACCGTCTTCGCTGCTGAATTTTAATTTCGAGGAAACCTTACATTCACACTCAATCAAATCGGATTTTTTTCCTCTAAATCAAAACAGTTTGGGTATATATTGCAGTGAAAATTATATTGTCATCTCTAACTATAAAATTTGTCTTAGTTTTTTAATTTGTTTAAAAAAACAAATCTACTTTATTTATATAGAAATAAAAACTACATTGTTTAAATAAAAATAAAGTATTTACATGGGATTTTCCTGCGGATATTTCCTACGGAATTTTCCCGCAGCTAAATCCTGAAGTGACTTTTGCTGCGAACTCGTAACCGCATGTAAAATTCGCGGTAAATGAAAACTTTACCTGCGGATTCTGATACCGCAGGCTGCGAACTCGTAACCGCATGTAAAATTCGCGGTAAATGAAAACTTTACCTGCGGATTCTGATACCGCAGGAATATTGCTTTTGGTATCACCTCGGATGTTTCCGCAGGAAAATCCGCAGGAAAACGCTAATTTCTAATAGTAAACAGATAAAAAGGTATCATTCTTAAGCAAGATAAAAAATTTCAGCAAGCATTCAACAAATAAAATAAAAGGCATCATTTTTAAGAGTGAAATAAAAAATGTCAGCAAACAAACAATAAAATGAAGCACAATATTAAAGATATAGAGAACAAAACAAATGTAAAAGAAGTGGGTTTGTGTATAACAACGAAGAAGAAGGCAGCGGTAGTATAACGGTGATCGACGATGGTTACCGGTGTAGCTGATTCATGAAGAAAAAAAATACTTTGTTTTTATTTTTTTTCTTTTAGTTTTAAAATATACAACTTTGAGGATGAAATTGAGTTGTTTTTTTCTCTACTCAACGTCATTCTTTTCATTCTTGTTCTAGAATCTACTCTATTTGTTCCTCACTTTTTTCTTCTCTGTTTTTATTATTCAATCAAATTTTCTACTCAATCAAATTTTCTCTCCCTTTTGATTGATTTTTTTCCTCAATTTATAGACTAAAATGATGAATGTTTGTGTTCATTAAATAAAATTAAGCTCCGAATTTTGTATTGTTTTGTAGCAAATATTAAACAACCCCATATAATTAGAGGAAGATTGACTTATCCTTTTTTATTGAGTGCACAAGTGGTAAAAATAATAACTTTATTAAGCTAAAACAATAAAATAAAATAAGCAAGAGCATGGAAGCAACCAAGGCAAAGGAATGCACAAATGGGAATACTTATGTAAATATGGACTCAAGCTTAGGTCAAATTGGTAAAACAATGATTTTTTAGATATTTGCAAGACATATTATTATTATTATTATTATTATTATTATTATTAGGCTAAATAAGTGGTCCCTTAACTTAATTTCAGTTAACATTTTAGTCATTTATCATTTTTTTTTTCTTTTCGATTTGGTCATTTATTTTAATTTTAAGTGACAATTTAATCTTTTATGTTTTAAAATGTTAACAATATTATCCTTTTTTTTTTACAAAAATTCAAAAAATTCATCAAAATTTTCAACCAAAACCCATAAAATTAATTATATTCTTTAATATAATACAAATTTCATCAAATTCGTAACTCAAATATTCAAATAAACTCATATTTTTATTCTTTATTTGATTTTTAAAATTCCATCTCCAACAACATCAAATAAAAAATGAAATTATGAGTTTATTTGAAGATTTGAGTTACGAATTTGATAAAATTTGTATTATATTAAAGAATATAATTAATTTTAGGGTTTTGGTTGAAAATTTTGATGAATTTTTTAATTTATTGTAAAAAAAAAGGATAATATTGTTGACATTTTAAAACAAAAAAGATCAAATTGTCACTTAAAATTAAAATAAAGGACCAAATCGAAAAAAAAAAAGATAAAGGAGTAAAACGTTAACAGAAATTAAGTTGAGGGACCACGGGTGATATTTAGCCTTATTATTATTATTATTATTATTATTATTATTATTATTATTTTATAAATATTTTCAATTGGTAGAACAAAATTGGAGTACTACAACGTTGTCAGAAAATATTCAAATTATGATTTCTATATTGAAAAGATGCAAAATATGTTTGAAAGATACAATTTTTTTATTAAAAAAATATTATTTTTATTTGTTGCATTCAAAAATAAGGAGTATTACGATAAATAATTAAGTTGTTAGTTAAGTGTCATGTGTATTATTTTATGTGAAGCAAAAAAAATTTATGTATTATTTTTATTTATAGATTCATTAGTGATATTTGAATAGGTTTATATTGTTTATTATTATTATTATTATTATTATTATTATTATTATTATTGTTGTTGTTGTTGTTGTTGTTATTATTAAAAGTGGTTTATATTTTTGTCACACAAGCTCACTAAATCAAAATGCATTAATACCATGCTATTAATTCGATGTAGTTGACCGGATTAATTGTATCACGTGGTTGAGAAAACACCAATTACCATTTAAAGTTATATACTTTTTACACTTTATAATATCATATAATAGTCTTAATAATGTCATCAAAATATTTAGATAACTTTTACATGGAATATCTTAAGCATTTATATTTTAGATGCATATTTTAGTAACTAATTCATTTAAATCAATGTGTTAGTATGTTTTTAGATTGACTGAGATAAGTATTGAGGAAACATGGCAAACTCAAAAAAAATTGATTTTTTTGGGTTGATATTACATATTGTGAATTCTAGTATTATCGTGGATGTCCATGTATTGGGAAAACTTTAGAAGTTCATTACTACGTTGAAGTCTAAAGAAAATATATTGAATCGAAAAATAGTTAAGAGAGGAATATGTGTTTTTGACTGGAGCAGAAAAAATATACGTTAAGTATCCATTACAATTTCTTTTTACTTAAGTTTCATAATTTGTAAAATTTTTTTTTAAAAAATCTATTGCGAAAAACATTACCACAACGACCTTAATCGTTGGTTCATAATGTTATTATGTAACGATCCGTTTTCAAGGTAATTTCAAGTTTCTATCACTTACATTTCTAGTTAAATTGGAAAAGATGAAAGTGTAATAGAAATTGATCAAATTTTTATAATTGAATTATGTAAGACCCTTAAAAATTAATATTAATTTATGGAATTAATATTAAGGGTATTTTGGGGATATTTGTAAAATATTTAATATATGTATGTTTTGAGTGAATATATATATATATATATATATATATATATAATTATTTTGGAGGATGAATAAAAATTATTGGGTGAAGATTAAATTAATTTAATTATAAGTAATTAAATTAATTGGGCAGTTAATTGAGGATTAGTGGTTAATTACAAGACAATTAAGTGCTGAAGGATTCAACATTATTTTAACAATATTTTTGGGTGAGGTGGCACCTCAAAAACCTATAAATAGGAGTGAGCATGATGGTGAAATCAGAACACCATCCCTCCTTCCTCACTGCCCATACTGCATGTAAGAGTACCTTTCCCTCCCATCCTGTGTGCTGTTTCTGCCTTCCCCTTCCAGTCACGATTACAAAGAAAGAAAAGAGGGAACTTTTCAAAGTGCCATTACTTAGAGATCCAAACACTGAAACACCAAAACCTCAGTACAAAAGTTATTCCCCATACCATTACGGAGCTAAAGAACCCAGTTTCATAGCAGCAAACGCCAGTTGCAGTTTCACCGTTTTGACGCACACACTTGAGCAGAAGCAGAACACGCAACAAGGGTAAGGGCACTAGACAAGTACTTCCCGATGAGCACTAGGACCAAGTTGGGTGATGATTTTCTGAAATTGTACCAGGGGAATATGACAGTAGGAGAATACGCAGCTAAGTTCGAATCGCTGTCCAGACATTCCAGATTCTTCCGGGAAGAAGTTGATGAACAGTTTATGTGTCATCGCTTTCAGAATGGATTGAAGTATGAGATCCAAGATTCGGTCATACCCTTGGGAATACAACGTTTCCAAGTGCTAGTAGAAAAGTGTAGAGAGGTGGAAGAGATGAAGAACAAGAGGGCCAACAGAGGAGGGAACTTTAATTCTGGAGGGCCTAGTCGGATGCACAATCAGAACAATAGAGGAAAGCAGGTTGCTAAGCCGTATAACCGACCCCAGAACAACAAGAGAGGCCAAAATCGGCCGGGAAATCAGAATTTTGGACGGCAATTAGGACAAGGGGTTCGTTGTTTCCGATGTGGAAAAGATGGACATTATGCGACTGCTTGCCCCACTATGAGTCCTTCATGCTACAATTGTCAGAAACCAGGACACTTTGCAAGGGATTGCAAGGTTCCGAAGGTGGAACCAACAGTGAACGCAACTAGGGCTACTGGTCCCACTGCTAGAGGACGCGTTTATCATATGGGAACTGGAGAGTAAGATGAGGGAGCAATATCCTCAGTTGTTTACTGATAAGTAGTTTCGAGGATGAAACTAATTTAAGGGGGTAGTAATGTAAGACCCTTAAAAATTAATATTAATTTATGGAATTAATATTAAGGGTATTTTGGGGATATTTGTAAAATATTTAATATATGTATGTTTTGAGTGAATATATATATATATATATATAAATAATTATTTTGGAGGATGAATAAAAATTATTGGGTGAAGATTAAATTAATTTAATTATGAGTAATTAAATTAATTGAGCAGTTAATTGAGGATTAGTGGTTAATTACAGGACAATTAAGTGCTGAAGGATTCAGCATTATTTTAACAATATTTTTGGGTGAGGTGGCACCTCAAAAACCTATAAATAGGAGTGAGCATGATGGTGAAATCAGAACACCATCCCTCCTTCCTCACTGCCCATACTGCATGTAATAGTGTTGCATGTAACAGTACCTTTCCCTCCCATCCTGTGTGCTGTTTCTGCCTTCCCCTTCCAGTCACGATTACAAAGAAAGAAAAGAGGGAACTTTTCAAAGTGCCATTACTTGGACATCCAAGCACTGAAACACCAAAACCCCAGTACAAAAGTTATTCCCCATACCATTACGGAGCTAAAGAACCTAGTTTCGTAGCAGCAAACGCCAGTTGCAGTTTCACCGTTTTGACGCACACACTTGAGCAGAAGCAGAACACGCAACAAGGGTAAGGGCACCTTCCAACTTTCTAGTTGCATTAGGGCTGTAAATGCTTGCTGTTTCATTCTATTTTTGAAGAAAAACTATTTTGCAATCACATTTTTGAAAAAATGAAGAAAATGCATTTTTGTGATGTGTAATGAATCTGTGATGTTGTTGTTCTGGTTGTTACTGCAAAGCTGTTTTATTTGTGTGGGAAAGCTGAAAAACGTTTTGCTTGTTATTTTAAATATGATTAAAATGCATGTTATAGAACTGTTTTGGAAAAATAGTTTTAAAATGCAAAAATGCATTCTGTTTTGCTGCTCTGTGATGCTGCATGTGATTTTGATGTGTTGTGAAAGCTGAAATGCTCACATGATTATTCTGATGTTTGAGAAAGACTAGAATATGCTTGCATGTTGTGTTGTTTGTGTAAGAATGCTGAAAATGCCTTGCATGTAGTTTGGAGATGCATGTTCTGATTCTGGTGTGATCATTTTGTTTCTGTTCTGGATGATTTGGTGTTAATGATTTTGATTCTGCTTCTGTTGTGAATGATTCTGGTGATGTTGATGATTTAAAAGAAAAGGGATTTTTAATGAGGGAAGTATTGTCTGGAAAAAAAAGTGTTGAATCTGTTTTGTTGTTTGGTTGTTGTTTTAAAAGAAAATAGTTTGAAAAGGGTTGAAATCTCAGGAAATTTTCACTGGTTTTCGAAGGTGTATTCAAATACAACATGTGTGTATTCGACTACAACCTGTAAAATTTCTGTTTTACTTAAGTTTTCAAACTTGTATTCGACTACGAGCCCTGTAGTCGAATACAGAAGAAGAATTTCTGCTTCTAATGATTCTGATAATCATTCTGTTTCTGCTTCTGATGATTCTGATAATAATCTTGTTTCTGCTTCTGATGATTATGATAATCATTCTGTTTCTGCTTTTGATGATTACGATAATCATCTTGTTTCTACTTCTGATGATTCTGATAATCATTCTGTTTCTACTTCTGATGATTCTGATAATCATCATGTTTCCTGCTTCTGATGATTCTGATCATCATCCTGTTTCCTACTTCTGATGATTCTGATCATCATCTTGGTTCCTGCTTCTGATGATTCTGATAATCATTCTGTTGTTTCTGCTTCTGGTGATTCTGGCATGAACCATTATGTGCTTCTTCTTATCAATTATGGATGAAGTCTGGGCGAAGTCTGGGTTATTCAAAATTCGATTGTCATGCCATGTTCTGGTCAAATTATCTTCTGGATTACTTCTTGTTTTTGACAACTTATGGCCTGGAACAACTCTCCACATGGCAGGCTTCACAATAGTATGGCCCAAAGAATCTTCTGATATTTATTCCCTCTGATATAGTCCATCAAAGATATCTTCTGGTCACTTCTTGACAAGTACGGACTGTGTTGAAATTACACTGCCAGGCTATGTTCTGATCAGTATAACTTCTTGATTGCTTCTGATATTTGAATCATTCTTGTTTGGAGCAATTCATATTATGGCAGGCTTCCCTTTGATGTTTTCCAGATGTTATTCTGATTTTGTTTTTGTTTGATATAAGCCTCCAAAGTTATCTGCTGGTCGGTTTTGGACATTCTGGTTTATCTTCTGATAATTCAGGAAATGCATCTTCTGTAAATTCAGAATGTATCCTCTGATACATTCATCTTCTGATGGTTTTTACCGTAGTAATTCAAGTTCAAAATAAGATTCCATCAAGTGTATTTGTACACATCAAAACCCAGATTATTTAGAACCAACTTGGTTCCAACATCACTTTGTGTTGTTTCTGATGATTCTGGATGAATCATTCTGTGTTGTTTCTGATGATTCTGGTGTGAATCATTCTGTGTGGTTTCTGATGATTCTGGATGAATCATTCTGTGTTGTTTTTGATGATTCTGGATGCATCATTATGTTGTTTCTGCTTCTGATGATTCTGGGTGAATCATTCTGTTGTGTCTGCTTCTGATGATTCTGGTGTGAATCATTCTGTGTTGCTTCTGATGATTCTGGTGTGAATCATTCTGTTGTTTCTGTTTCTGATGATTCTGGCGTGAATCATTATGTGTTGCTTTTGATGATTCTGGTGTGAATCATTCTGTTGTTTCTGCTTCTGATGATTCTGGTGTGAATCATTCTGTGTTGCTTCTGATGGTTCTGGGTGAATCATTCTGTTGTTTCTGCTTCTGATGATTCTGGTGTGAATCATTTTGTGTTGCTTCTGATGATTCTAGGTGAATCATTATGTTGTTTATGCTTCTGATGATTCTGGTGTGAGTCATTCTGTTTTGCTTCTGATGATTCTGGTGTGAATCATTCTGTTTTGTTTCTGATGTTGATTATTCTGGTTCTGTTTCTGAAGTTGATTATTCTGGTTCTGTTTCTGATGTTCTGGTGTTGGTGATTCTGATTCTGGTTCTGTTTCTGATGTTCTGATGTTAACCATTCTGATTCTGGTTCTGTTTCTAATGTTCTGATGTTAATCATTCTGATTCTGGTTCTATTCCTGATGTTCTGATGTTAATCATTCTGATTCTGGTTCTGTTTCTGATGTTCTGACGTTGATCATTCTGGTTTTGTCTTCTGTATTCGACTACAGGCATGCTGTATTCGAATACAGAATGTTAAAATTGCAGATTTTCACTAGTTTCAGCTTATGTATTCGAATACAAGGGATCTGTATTCGAATACAGATTCGTGTTTTTCCAGAAACTCAGTTTTTAGCTTCTGTATTCGAATACAAGGAAGCTGTATTTGAATACAGATTCGTGTTTTCCCGAAAATCAAGTTTTAAACTCTGCCGTGTGAATTTTAAAGTGTTGGGGAACTTTGAGAAGGATTAAAATGATTTAAAATGGAGTCCTTGATATAGTTTTGAAGAGGAGAGGATGATGTTTTGAAAACCCTTAATGATGTAGTGAAAAATGTTTATTTGTGCACTGAGACTGCCTCTGTATTCGAATACCAGAAGGCTGTATTCGAATACAGAGTATTAATTCTGCATTGTTTTGGCCCCTGTATTCGAATACAGAGAGGCTGTATTCGAATACAGATTCGTATTTCCCAGAAAACTCAGTTTTAAACACTGTTTTGTGAATTTTAAGAGTTTGGGGAACAATGGAAAGACTTGAGATGATTAAGTATGGAATTTGTGAGATAATGTGAATTGTTAATGATTACTTGAATGTTTAAGCATTGATGTGTTGATAATAAAATTGATTGTGTTGAGGTATTTTGAGAAATGGTGGAAATGCATGAAATTCATTAATGTCGCATACTGTTTTCAGTGAAGAGAAAACATTTCAAGTTCATGCATTGCATAGTCAAGTGGTGACCGCGATGGGCTACAGAGTTGATGCGGTGACCGTGATGGGCCGCGAAGTTAAGTAGTAACCGTGGGTTATAGAATAGTTCCGCGTGTATTAGACGGTCTGTTCTATCCGGGGTCAGAGTAGTTCCGTGTGTATTAGACGGTCTATTCTACTTGGACAACGGAGTGGTTCCACGTGAATTAGACGGTCCATTCTATCCGTGCGAGGATTTAACTTCTGTGTATTTGGCCTGTGAGAGGCTAATACATGTAATTGTAGTGACCATGATGGTTATAGAATAGTTCCGCGTGTATTAGACGGTCTATTCTATCCGGGTTTAGAGTAGTTCCGCGTGTATTAGGCGGTCTATTCTATCCGGGCTACGGAATGGTTCCGCGTGTATTAGACGGTCCATTCCATTTGTGAAATCGTGCTGGTCTGTTGAGCGACTGCACTGGTGCTGATCTGTGAGAGATTGCACCCTGGTCTTGAGGGCCGTTAAAGTCTGACACATATAAATCGTGCTGGTCTGTGAGAGACTGCACGTGTGCTGGTCTATGAGCGACTGCACCTTGGTGATTCCAAGAAAATTGTATACATGAGCATATACATATTGCATTGGGGGATTGACCGGTGGGTCACGATTGGATTATGATGATGAGTGGAAATTGAATGTGTGTGAGTACTGTTCAGAATCTGAATTTCTGATTTAATGATTGTGATTTGCTGAGGTGTTGATTGTACTTATCACATATTTCATAATAATTGGCTGCTGTTTTTGAAAAGGCATATATGTCATTAAATTTCAAATGAGCATATTATTTTCCTCATCATTGTCATATATTATGCCATGAATATAAGTGTTGTTGTGAGATATATGCTATGTGCTTATTTGTTAATTTCGGTCGGTGACCCTTGCTATTATATTGTGGACTTTGGGCTTTGCCCTCAGATGTTACCCGAACCCGTCCTACTGACGGATACACTAACGACGGAAACGTCGTTAGTTTTCCCCTGATCTTTACGTACGGAGTCTACGTGGACAACGCAGAGGGACGGATGGTTGGCTGAAGACGAGACTTATAGAGGATACGGTGGAGACCGTGCTACTGTAGCTTAGTGCATGATCAATCTAGACTTTTGTATAGGGTCTTGAGTTTTGGGAAATGTAATTTTATTTTGGGAATTAATGTATTACTTTTTCCGCTGTATTATTCTGCACTCTGACACTGATTGGGTGATAACCTTTGAAATGAACTGATTTTATTTTAATTCCCTTGATATTAATTTTGGAAAACTCATTTTAATTATTCATTTGAAAAAAAAAAATACACTCGCGCTGTGTTTTAAACTCGGGGTGTTACAAATTACATATTAATCTTCAGAATTAAAAAAGATATATGAATGTAAAGTCTAAAATTATCATAGAATCGGAATGTGATTACCAACACTATCCGCATATATATGAAAAAACAAAACAAAATTAAATTGAAAAATGAAAATAAGGAATGATTTCCTAACTTCATAATATAATAGATTATAACTGATAAAAAAATAAAAAATCAGTATAAAATGCATCGTATCTTCTAAAGTTTATTTAATATACATGTATTTACTCTAAATATAATCCATAAAAATAAGTATATTAAAATATTTAAAACAAAAAACATCAAAAAGATAGACATTGGATCCGCAATTGTAAGTATTCAGTGAGTACTAAGATATTTTCTTGGGTTACTAAATTACCGTACACTCATAAAAAAGTTTTATGAGCCAAAATATAAAGACCTAAAAAAAGAGAAACCATAGATACTTAATTTGAACATCGATGAGGACCTTTAATGTGGTGATCGTTAGGGAACCTGCAAAATTAGACATATGAACTGAATATAAGAATAAAAAAATTGATTAAAGAAATAAAAAAATAGTTCACAAAAATAGAGAGAAAAGGTAGCATGTAGAAGAAAGAAAATATTTAATGAACGAAAAGTCTAAAAGGAAAAAATTTGTGTTGAGACAAAATCCCTCTCAAAGGTTTTAATGATAACAAAATTATTTCAAAGATTATGATTATGTTTGTTATCTAACTAGTGCTCTTGAGTGTATTAAATTTAGAAAACAGGTTCCTCACCTCCTTGATCAAATGAAGTGTATTTTACACATTTTAACACGTCATCTACGTTAGAGGATAAACAAGTGGAGGATGAAATTGTAACCTCTAAGACAGAGGACAAACAATATTGAAGAGAGGATGAATGTACGTCATAAATTAAAAGAAGATGAATCTATGTCAAAAGACAAGCAATGCTATAGTATAAGGATGACTTCATGGCCTCTATGTTAGAGGATAAACGAAATAGAAAAGAGGATGAAAAAAGCAGAAAAGATGATGAACTCATGTAATTTATTTATCCTCACACATGGGAAATAGGTAAAAGTACAAAAGCACGAAAACCAATGTCCTTGACTAATAAAGCAATACACTACAATTGTTGGGAAAAGGAAAAGTCAAAAGGCACAAGTCACATCATAATAAATGAAAGCTTCATCCTCTACAAACCAGATCTGAGGATGGACCAACGTAGTCATCCTCTCAGCATACTTAATAGGAGGATAAAGGTTAAATGACAACTTTGCAAATAAAGACAAGTCCAAGGAAACTTAGCAAAGCCTCCAACAGATATATTTTGCTAACCCATATGTTTGAAGTTGCAAAGGCAAAAGTAGAAGTCATGTCCTAATGGAAGCTCTATCCTCCTATCATAGGATGAAGGATAAGAGGATGAATCTTTGAAGAGGATGAACTTTCAAAGATGCAAAATATTCAACGTCATTGAAACAATCATTTCTTGTCACAAAGAGAAGATAAATTGAATGTGCAAACACGAGAAATGGAGGGTTGAATTGTGTTTGACTAACTTGAATACTTTTTCTGTTTTTGCAGTTTTATAACAAAACCTGATGTATGAATCAAATAGGGTTAGCAACGGATATAAAGTAAAAATAAAAACAAAGAATTTTATACTGGTTCACCGTTAACGAGACTACGTCCAATCCCTTCACTTTGAAGGATTTCACTAATTCAAAACCTTGAATTACAGCAATACCACTGACCCTCCAAGTCAGTCTTCTCAAACAGTCTAACAATCCTAGACTTTTGAGGAATACAACACCTTGACTTCTCAAGTCAAGACTTCTCCTACCAATCTGACAACCCCTTGATTCTAATTGCTAAGTAATCTGCTACCCCTTCTGACTCCCTCAGATTGTAGACTCTACTTCAACAACTTAGATCTAAAACAAGGGAAAGAAAAACACGAGTGTTTGCTTCTAGAAAGCAGAAACTCACAATTAACCTCACTGAAAACTCGAGTGTTTGCTTCTGGAAGTGTATGAATCTTTTTTATTTTCGATGCTGACTCTTCTGCCTTGAGCCTCCTTTTAAAGATAAAGATTATGGTCTCTTCCAAGCTTAAGTTCGAGCTGTATCTTGCCAGATACTCTTGTAAAAATAACTTGGCGAATCGGGTTTTATTTAAATAAAAAACATATCTTTTTAGCTCCAGATATGCATTCGAAAATAACTCTGGCCAATCCTGTTCTTAATTAATTTTGGATCAAATCTTTCTTCCCACCAATAGCTTCTAAATTCCACAAGACTTCAATTTATTTTTGTATTAAATCCTTTTAATACTTTGATTAAATCTTGACTGTTTGATCTTCGGCTCCCGTCCACATCTGGACCATTCAATCTGATCTGCTGTGATCCCCTGATCTCGGCCAACTCTGGACCACACTTTCTGATCTTCTGATCTCGACCACTCCGAACTTGCAATCTGATCTACTGTGATCCTATGATCTCGGCCAATACTGGACCACATATTCTGATATTCTGATCTCGGCCAACACTGGGCCATATGGTCTGATCTTATGATCTCGGCCAACACTAGGCCATATGCTTAAATCTGGACCATTGATCTGAACATCTTCCCTCTGCTCTGGACCAATTCTGGATTGAGTATGGATTGAACTGAAATTAAGTCTGAACATAGGATATTTTAATCTGGATATTTACCTTCTGATCTGGATCAGGCTGGATTAAATCTGGATATCATTTCTTTTGGTCTGGACTTAGTTTCATACTCTGAACCATGTTATCTTCTGGTCTGGGCCAAATCTGGATTAAATCTCTTGTTATGGACCAATTCTTTTATGCTTTGATTAAGTCTGGATCATGTCTAGACTGATTATCATTTCACGACTAGGCTATCTTCTGGTCAGAATTAATTCTGGACCAAGTATGACTTATGATACCTTCTGGTCTGGAACAAGTCTCCCTGGCAGGCTTCCTTCTGGTCTGGTCCAGGTCTCCTTCTGGACTCTGCTTCCTTCTGATCTAGGCCAGGAAAGATATCCTCTGATGGTGTTTTGACATCCTGGTGTATCCTCTGGTGCTTTCAGGATGCATCATCTGGTACCTTCTAGATGCATTATCTGGTGTCTTCTGGAGGTGTATCCTCTGGTCTGATTTTATCCTCTGGTAATTCATATTCTACCTCTGGTGACTTCATCTTCTGCCTCTGGTGACTTCATCATCTGGTGGCATATAATATAATAATTCAAAGTACAAAATAAGATTACATGGAGTGCTTTTGTAAACATCAAAATCCTAAGTACTTAGAACCAACTTGGTTCCAACAATCTCCCCCTTTTTGATGATGACAAAACCTTAACTTATTTTGCTAGCTTATAACCCGAAGTACTTGAAATACTCCCCCTCAGACCAATCTCTCCCCCTAAGTCTAATAGTGACTTTTTCTTCTCCTTTTCAACTCCTTCTTAAATCACTCTTTCTTTTCTTCTCTTTTCCTCTCCTTTTTCAACTCCTTCTGTTCTCTCTTTATTTTTCTCTCTCCCTGTTTCTTCTCCTTTTCAACTCCTTCTCTTTTCATCTCTTTCTTTTTTGCTTCTCCTTTCTTTTTATCTCTCATTTTCTACTTATTTCTCCTTTTCCCTCTCTCCCCCTTTTTGTCATCAGCCAAAAACGAGGTCCTACTATTTTTGTATTTTTGTTTTTCTCTTTACAAAGTATAGAAATTAAAAAAAAAATAAAAAAAATTACAAGAAAATTAAAAACTCCTAAGAAGACTACTTGAGCTAGTCAGATATGGAGATAATGTTGAACTGCTTCTTGATTAACTCGAACTTATCTTCAGGTAATGCTTTGGTGAAGATATCAGTATATTGATGATCAGTGTCCACAAACTGGATGCTTAAAGTCCCTTTTTGAACATGGTCCCTAATGAAATGGTGTTTTATTTCAATGTGTTTGGCTCTAGAGTGTAAGATAGGGTTCTTGGTTAGGTTTATGGCTAAAGTGTTATCACAGAACAAAGGGATATTGGTTTCAAAGATGTTGTAATCTTCAAGTTGGTGTTTCATCCAGATTAACTGTGAGATGTATCCTGCTGCTGATATATACTCAACTTCAGCTGTTGACATGGCAATGGTGCTTTGTCTTTTGCTTGACCAAGAGATCAAATTATCACCTAAGAAAGTGCAGTTTCCGCTTGTACTTATCCTTTCCAACTTGTCTCCAGCATAGTCAGAATCACAAAAAGCTCTTAGTTTGTAGGTGGGGGTTTTCTTGTATAACACAAGGTTAGGTTGGTGGTTCCTTTAAGGTATCTCAAGATTCTTTTGACAGCAGTTAAATAGGATTCTCTAGGGTCAGCTTGAAAACGGGCACAGACACAAACACTAAACAAAATGTCAGGTCTAGAAGCAATTAAATAAAGAAGGGATCCAATCATACCTCTGTATGTTTTCTGGTCTACCTTTTGACTGGTTTCATCTTTCTCAAGAGAGCAGGTTGGGTGCATGGGGGTGGCCATAGGCTTACATTCGCTCATTTTGAACTTTTTAAGAAGTTCTTTAGTGTATTTAGATTGGTGAACGAGTATACCTGATTTACCTTGGTGAATATGAATTCCCAGGAAGAACTTAAGTTCTCCCATCATGCTCATTTGGAACTCTTTTTGCATTAGGTCAGAAAACTCCTTGCACAAAGTGCCATTAGTAGATCCAAAGATTTATCAATATAAACTTGAATAATCAAAATATCATTTTTAATGGATTTCCTAAATAGAGTATTATCAATCTGGCCTCTTTCAAATTCATTCTTAAGCAGAAAGTTACTAAGTCTATCATACCATGCCCTTGGTGCTTGTTTTAAACCATATAAATATTTTTTAAGTTTAAAAACATGGTTTGGAAAATCAGAATTTTCAAATCCAGGGGGATGTTTGACATAGACTTCCTCACTTATATAGCCATTTAAGAATGCACTTTTAACATCCATTTGATAGAGAGTTATATCATGATTAACAGCAAATGATAAGAGAATTCTAATTGCTTCTAACCTGTCCACTGGAGCAAAAGTATCAGTGTAATCAATACCTTCCTGTTGACTGTATCCTTGAGCTACAAGTCTGGCTTTGTTCCTTACCACTTCACCTTTTTCATTGAGTTTATTCCTGAACACCCACTTGGTTCCAATAATGTTTTTGTTTGGTCTGGATACCAAATCCCAAACATCATTCCTTTGAAATTCATTCAGCTCTTCTTGCATTGCAAGTATCCAAGCTTCCTCTGCCAAAGCTTCATCAACATTGCTTGGTTCAATTGTTGAGAGTAAACCAAACAGACTGGTTTCTCTACTTGATGATCTGGTGTTCAATGGTTCTGCTGCACTGCCAATAATGAGAGTCTCTGGATGTGAAGACTTGTACTTCCATCCATTCTCTCCCTTTGACTTGTCTTTAGAGTCAGCATGTTCTTCTTCCTTGTTTTCATCTTTAATCTTTCTCAGTTTCTGGCAAACCAGCTTCGGTTTCCTCTGATTATGGTAAACCAGCATCAGTTTCCTCTAGTTCTGGTTAACCTGCATCAGCTTCATCTTGCTTTGACATTTCAGGTCAAGCTATTTGTCATATAACATAATACAAATCAAATAATTTAAAAATGAACTCAATACAGCCAAACCATAAATTCTGCTTCTGGTGGTTTCTGCTTGTTTTTGAAACCACTAGAATGCTATTTCTGCTGAAGTGTTCAATTCGTGTGAATCACCTGGTTCTTTAAATCTTTGAGAAACTACAAAATGCTTATCTAGCTTTGATTTTTAAGATCAAGCTTTTTGTTATCACAGTAAACATAAATATCAAACAATAATAGTATTTACAGCAAGATGTAACCTCTATGTTAGAAGTTTCAGTTTTACTCTAAAAATCCTCTTGCTTCTGATTTTCAGATTTTGAATCTGTATGTTCTGTGATTAAATGATTTGGATGAAGGGTTTTAGATTCCCTTTCTGGTTTGTAGTCTTGATGAATTTCACTGGAGTGTTTGAAGAACTCTCCTGATTCTAATTCTTCTCTTTATGCTTTGGCTGATACACCATGTTCCTCTACTGATTCTGGAACTTATGGTGATTCTGATAATTCTGCTTCTTCTGGTAATACTGTGGCTGATGTGTGTGATTGTGCTGTTTGTAGCTGAACCTCTGATTCTGATACTTACATTGGTTCTGGTTCTGGTTCGGGTTCTGGTTCCAGTGTTGGTTCTGGTTCCAGTTCCTGTGCCTCTGATACTGGTTCCAGTTCCTGTTCTGATTCGTGTGATATGTGTGATTTCTTTGATAGTTTCTGTTTCTCCTATGATTCTTGTTTTGGTTCTGATAGGTATTGTGTTGACCAGTCCTTCTTCTACCAGAGTCAATTGGCTTCTGTTTGGTAGATGTTGGAACATAAACCTTCTTCTGCTTGTGCATTGCCAACATCCATTGTCCAAGCACCATTGTTGGTGTCTCCTTCTGGTTGCTCAGAATTTCTGCAACATAGACAATTTGATCTTTTGGTACCCAGAACTGATTGGGTCCAGGTTTGTTAGTTTTAACAACTCTCTGATTTTGTTCAGATTTTACCATTGGACAAGATAATTCAGAGTGACCTTTCTTAGCACAAACAATGCATAAAACATCAGAATGAACATTTTTAGTTTCAGCAATAGTTTCTGTAAAACCAAGACCTCTCTTTCCAATGTTACTGTTTCCATATATCATAGATGCATATTTACTTCTTTCCATTCCATTAGAAATAAAGTTTTGAAAAAATTGCTCATGCATATCAGATTCACAAATAGTTTTGGAAGTGGAACAAATATTACTTTTGAGAGTTTGGTTTTCAGATTTGAGTCTTGCAACTTCAGTTTTAAAATCCTTGTTTTCAGTTGCATACACATAATTTTGATTCTTTAAAACTTGGACTTCTTTGGTCAGATTTTTCTTATCTTCCCTAAGAGTTTTCAGTTTTAAAGACATCTTATTATTTGTATTTAAAAAATCTTTTAAAGCATCAATTAATTCAGATTTAGTGAGATCAGAAAATACCTCATTGTCTTCATCTTCTAAATCTGTTCCAGAGCCTGATCTATATCGAGAACTTGAGTTGGTATGAGCCATCAGAGCCAGAATTGCTTCTTCTGATGTGCTTCCAGACTTGCCTGAATGACTGCTTTGATCATTCTTTCTTCTGCCTGTTTTCCTTCCTGAAACTGTGCCTTTATGAAATCTAGAAGCGGACCTGATGTGTGCCATCATTGCTGTTTCTGCCTCTTCTTCATCAGACGATTCTTCTTCTGATTCAGATGCATCCCAGGCTGCCATTAGACCATTCTTTCTGAATTTGGAACTCTTCTTGTGCTGCTTGCCTTTTTCCAGATTTGGACATTCTGATTTGATATGTCCAGGTTCATTGCATTCATAACAGATGATGCTCTTCTTGTTAGATTCTTCCTTTCCTTTGTTGTTATGTTTCTTCCTAGAGCCTATCCTCTTTCTGTTTTCCTAGATTTTAACCATCTGTTTGGTTAAGTAACCCATATCATCACAGTCACTGTCGCAATCCTCTGATTCTAGTGCTACCTTGGCAACTTTCTTCTGTTTTGACTTCAGGGCTAGATTCTTCTTCTTCTTTTACCCATAGGATATATGACAGACAATGGACTGTAATAGGATGGACCTCTAGCTCGCTTTATCCTCATATTTTGAAAATGACCCAACACATCAAAGTGCAAAAAGGTTGTACTGAACAAGACAAAAATAGAGTCTTACATGTCTTGGAGAATGGAAAAAGGAAAATAACAGCTCAGGTCCAAACATCTAGGAGGATTGAACCTCCTATATGAGGATGAATTGAATTCCCATCCTCCTACGCTCAAACAGTACAAAAGCCAACTGGATGTCATTTCTGTAATTAAGATAACTGACTTTGGACTTTTGATTAAGTCCCCAACGGTCATAAAGTGTTTTAACACATGGATAGAGTATCACAAAACTCTATAAAAGGAATGGAGCTCTTCATCATTCAACACACAACTACATAGCATAAAAAGAGCAATTCTAAAAGCTATCAAGAGCAATTGCATCCTCTCTTTGTACTTTCTATAGTCTTACACTATATCTTTGAAATATCCTTTTAGAAAGTGTTAGTAAAGAGAAAAATCATAAAACTCATCATATCATCTTGTAATTTCCAAGTGAGTTACACTTGGGAATAGTTGAGGTCTGTAAGAAAATATTGTAAGCTTAGTGAGACTCAAAAACACACGAAGTGTAACTAACCTATGTGAGAGGTTGATCAATTTGATTCATAGTAAAAAACTCACAAGGGTGTGAGGACTTGACTTAGCCATCTTTGGGTGAACCAGTATAAAGGTTGGGTGTGTCATCTTCCATTCTTTTTCTATCTTTTATTAATTTAGCTCTTAATTAAAATTTAAAAATATCTATCCTCTGACTCTCGTCCACTCTAAGAGGATACTGTTTCAAACACTTAAAAATATTAAAATTGCAAATATGTCTATTCAACCCCCCTTCTAGTGATATTTCAGCCACTTCAATTTGTATAAAAGAATATGTTAATTATTTGTCATTCTATATACAATACTTTTTGAAACATGCAGTTTTTTTTATTCACAATTTATAAAAAAAATGTTTTTTTTTATCACATGATTTATGCGGGTTAAATGTGGTCATGTGATTGGCGATTTTATTTGAGAGCATTTGGGTCACAAAAATTCATTTCATTTATGTGTTTTAATGTACATTAACAACACTAATTTTTTAGAGCATACATTTTTTTTTCTGTGAGAAAGTATTCAATAATTTTTATCTTGAAATACTTATATTCAAATTATGAGTCTATTTGAAAAAATATAGAATATGCTTGAAATATGTTATTTCTGTTGGAACCAAGTTGGTTCTAAGTACTTAGGATTTTGATGTTTACAAAAGCACTCCATGTAATCTTATTTTGTACTTTGAATTATTATATTAAATGTCACTAGAAGATGAAGTTACCAGAGGCAGAAGATGAAGTTACCAAAGGCAGAAGATGAATTACCAGAGGATAAAATCAGACTAGAGGATACACCTCCAGATAATGCATCCAAAAGGTACCAGAGGATGCATCTTGAAGGCACCAAAGGATACACCAGGATGTCAAAACACCATAAGAGGATATCTTTCCTGGCCCAGATCAGAAGGAAGAAGATCTGGACTACACTAGAAGGAAGTCTGCCAAAGCGAGACTTGTTCCAGACTAGAAAGAATCAAAAGTCAGATCTGGTTCAGAATTTATTCTGACCAGAAGATAGCTTGGCAGTGAGATAATAATCAGTCCAGACATGATCCAGACTTGATCAGAGCATAAATTAATTGGTCGAGAACAAGAGATTTAATTCAGATTTGGCCCAGACCAGAAGATAGCATGGTCCAGAGTATGAAACCAAGTCCAGATCAGAAGAAATGATGTTCAGATTTAATCCATACTTGATCCAAATCAGAAGGTAACTATCCAGATTAAAATGTCATATGTCCATACTTAATTTCAGTTCAATCCATACCCAGTTCAGAATTGGTCCAGATCAGAGGGAAGATGTTAAGATGAATGGTCCAGATTTAACCATCATCGCCCAGTGTTGGCCGAGATCAGAAGATCAGACCATATGGCCCAGTGTTGGCCGAGATCAGAAGGTCAGATCATATGGTCCAGTGATTGGCCGAGATCATAAGATCAGAATGTGTGTAATCAAGTTAGTCAAACACAATTCAACCCCTCTTCTCGTGTTTGCACCTTCAATTAGCATCAGAGCTCGGTCTCAAGGCTGAGCACTTAACAGTGTTTGAGGAAAGGTCCAAGTGTTCAACATGTCAGAAGAATTGGGACCACTTTTTGGCTGATGACAAAAAGGGAGAGAGAGAGAAAGGAGAAATAAGTAGAAAATGAGAGATAAAAAGAAAGGACGAGCGAAAAAGAAAGAAATGAAAAAAGAATGAGTTAAAAAGGAGAAGAATCAGGGAGAGAGAAAAATAAAGAGAGAAAAAGAAAGAGTGAAAAGAGAAGGAGTTGCAAAGGAGAAGAAATAGGGAGAGAGAAAAATAAATCATAAGGAGTTGAAAAGGAGAGGAGAAGAGAAGAAAAGAAAGAGTGATTCAAGAAGGAGTTGAAAAGGAGAAGAAAAAGTCAGTATCAGACTTAGGGGGAGAGATTGGTCTAAGGGGGAGTATTTCAAGTACTTTGGGTTATAAGCTAGCAAAATAAGTTAAGGTTTTGTCATCATCAAAAAGGGGGAGATTGTTGGAACCAAGTTGGTTCTAAGTACTTAGGATTTTGATGTTTACAAAACCACTCCATGTAATCTTATTTTGTACCTTAAATTATTACATTAAATGCCACCAGAAGATGAAGTTTCCAGAGGCAGAAGATGAAGTCACCAGAGGCAGAAGATGAATTACCAGAGGATAAAATCAGACCAGAAGATACACCTTCAGAAGACATCAGATAATGCATCCTGAAGGTACCAGAGGATGCATCCTGAAGGCACCAGAGGATACACCAGGATGTCAAAACACCATCAGAGGATATCTTTCCTGGCCCAGATCAGAAGGAAGCAGAGTCCAGGAGGAGACCTGGACTACACCAGAAGGAAGTCTGCCAGAGGGAGACTTGTTCCATACCAGAAGGAATCAAAAGTCAGATTTGGTTCAGAATTTATTCTGACCAGAAGATAGTCTGGCAGTTAAATAATAATCAGTCCAGACTTTATCCAAACTTGATCAGAGCATAAATTAATTGGTCGAGAACAAGAGATAAAATTTAGATCTGGCCCAGACCAGAAGATAGCATGGTCCAGAGTATGAAACCAAGTCTAGATCAGAAGAAATAATGTCCAGATTTAATCCAGACTTGATCCAAATCAGAAGGTAACTGTCCAGATTAAAATGTCATATGTCCAGACTTAATTTTAGTTCAATCCAGACCCAGTTCAGAATTGATCCAGATCAGAGGGAAGATGTTCAGATCAATGGTCCAAATTTAAGCATCATGGCCCAGTGTTGGTCGAGATCAGACCATATGGCCCAGTGTTGGGCGAGATCAGAAGGTCAAATCATATGGTCTAGTGATTGGCCGAGATCAGAAGATCAGAATGTGTGGTCCAGTGTTGGCCGAAATCAGAGGATCACAGCAAATCAGAGTGCAAGTCCAGAGTGGTCAAGATCAGAAGATTAGAAAGTGTGGTCCAGGGTTGGCCGAGATCAGGGGATCACAGCAGATCAGATTGTATGGTCTAGATGTGGACGAGAGCAGAAGATCAAACGGTCAAGATTTAATCATGATGATAATCAGTGGATAATTGATTAAATTTGATCAAATTATTAAAAGGATTTGATACAAAAATAAATTGAAGTCTTGTGGAATTCAGAAGCTATTGGCAGGAAGAAAGATTTGATCCAGAATTAATTAAGAACAGGATTGGCCAAAGTTATTTTCAAATGCATATCTGGAGCTAAAAAGATATGTTTTTTATTTAAGAGAAACCCGATTGGCCAAGTTATTTTTGCAAGAGAATCCAACAAGATACAACTTGAATTTAAGATTGGAAGAGACCCTAATTCACATCTATAAAAGGAGGCTCAAGATTGAAGACTCAACATCGAAAATACTTGAGAGTCATACACTTTGAAAAGCAAAATACTTGAGTTTTCAGTGAGGTCAATTGTGAGTATCTGTTTTCCAGAAGCAAGCACTCTAAGTTTTTCCTTCCCTTATGTTAGAACTTCACTGATGCTTTACTTCTGCAATATATTTCGATTAATCTGTTTTGAAAATATTCTGGAGTAGTTTGCTCAGATTCTGTTTTGAGCCTTTTGCTCACTGATCTGTTTTGAACATTTTGCTCTGCTTCTGTTTTGAGCATTTTTCTCAGATTCTTTAATCCTCATGATCAAATCTGCACCCTTGGATCTTCATGCGATATTCCACAACTGGACCAGCCGAATTGATATGCTGTAATCCTCTGATTTCGGCCATTTATGGACCACACTTCCTAACCCTCTGATCTTCTGATTTCGGCCTTCCCTAGACGCGCACCTAATATGCTAAAATCCTCTGAATTCGGCCTTTGTTGGACTGCACAATCTGTCCCTCTGATTTCGGCCACCACTGGGCCATGGTCTGATCTGGACCATCACTGGACCAAATAATTATTTCTGAACCATTGATCTGGAAGTTTTTACTCTGATCTGGACAGATTCTGGACTTTGGTCTGGAACAAACTGAAATTAACTTGAACAAAAAATATTTCAGTCTGGACATTTTACCTTTAATTTTGGACCAGGTCTGGATTGATTCTGGAACTCATTTCTTTTGGTCTGGACTTAGTTCCATGTCGTGAATCATGCTATCTTATGATCTGGGCCAAATCTGAATTGATCCTTTTGTTATGGACTCATAAACATACCTTCTGGTCAAGTCTGGAACAAGTCTGGATTGTGTAATTTTTCACTGCCAAGCCATCTTCTTGTCAGAATAACTTCTGGAATAAAATTGATATTTGACTCCTGTTTGTCTGGAACAACACTCCTTTTGGCAGGCTTTCCAATGGTATGATCCATGTTTCATTATGAGTTTTCTTCCTTCTGTTCTGGGCCACCAAACATATCCTCTGGTGATGTTTTGACATCCTGGAACATCTTCTGGAAATTCTAGAATTCATTTTCCTTTGATCTCTGCTTCTGTTTCCTTCAGTTTCTGGGGCATTTAACTTAATAATTCAAAGTACAAAATAAGTTTACATTGAGTACATTTGTAAGCATCAAAATCCTAAGTACTTAGAACCAACTTGGTTCCAACAATCTCCCCCTTTTTGATGATGACAAAACCTTAACTTATTTTGCTAACTTATGACTCGAAAATTTTGAATTACGCCCCCTCAAACCAATCTCTCATTTTAAGTCTGATACTCTCCTTTTCAATTCCTTCTTTGTTCTCTCTTTCTTTTCTTCTCTTCTCCTCTCCTTTTCAACTCCTTCTCTTTTCACTCTTTCTTTTTCTTTCTTTGTTTTTCTCTCTCCCTGTTTCCTCTCCTTTTCAACTCCTTTTGTTTTCTCTCTTTCTTTTTCTCTCCTTCTTTCTTTTTATCTCACCTTTTCTACTTATTTCTCCTTTCTTTCTTTCTCTCTCTCTTTCTCCCCCTTTTTGTCATCAGCCAAAAAGTGGTCCTACTATTTTTGTATTTTTTTTTGTTTTTCTCTTTACAAATTACAGAAAGTAAAAACTGAATAAAATAAAGTTGCAAGACATTTTAAAAACTCCTAAGATGACTACTTGAGCTAGTCAGATATGGAGGTCATGCTGAGATGCTTCTTAATGAGCTCGAACCTATCTTCTGGTAATGCCTTGGTGAAGATATCAGCCCATTGATGATCAGTGTCCACAAACTGGATGCTCAAAGTCCCTTTTTGAACATGGTCCTTAATGAAATGGTGTTTTATTTCAATGTGTTTGGCTCTAGAGTGTAAGATAGGGTTCTTGGATAGGTTTATGGCTGAAGTGTTATCACAGAACAAAGGGATATTGTTTTCAAAGATGTTGTAATCTTCAAGTTGGTGTTTCATCCAGAGTAAGTGTGAACTGCATCCTGCTGCTGATATATACTCAGCTTCTGTTGTTGACATGGCAATGGTGCTTTGTCTTTTGCTTGACCAAGAGATCAAATTTTCACCTAAAAATGTGCAGTTGCCACTGGTACTTTTCCTTTCCAACTTGTCTCCAGCATAGTCAGAATCACAAAAACCTTTAAGTTTGTAGGTGGATGTTTTCTTGTATAACAAGGTAAGGTTGGTGGTTCCTTTAAGGTATCTCAGAATTCGTTTGACAGCAGTTAAATGGGATTCCCTAGGGTCAGCTTGAAATCGGGCACAGACACAAACACTAAACATAATGTCAGGTCTAGAAGCAGTTAAATATAGAAGGGATCCAATAATACCTATGTATGTTTTCTGGTCTACCTTTTTACTGGTATCATCTTTCTCAAGTGAGCAGGTTGGGCGCATGGGGGTGGCCATAGGCTTACAGTCACTCATCTTGAACTTTTTAAGAAGTTCTTTGGTGTATTTAGATTGGTGAATGAGTATACCTGTTTTACCTTGATGAATCTGAATTCTCAGGAAGAACTTAAGTTCTCCCATCATGCTCATTTGGAACTCCTTCTTTCTGTTGAATGTATCCTTGAGCTACAACTTCATCCTTTTCATTGAATTTGTTTCTGAATACCTACTTGGTTCCAATAATGCTTCTGTTTGGTCTGGATACCAGATCCCAAACATCATTCCTTTGAATTTCATTCATCTCTTCTTGCATTGCAAGTATCCAACCTTCCTATGCCAAAACTTCATCAACAATGCTTGGTTCGCATCAGCTTCTGGTTCTGTAACAGCTTCTGATTCTGATGAATTAGTTTCTGGTTCTGGTGAATCTGTAACAGCTTCAGATTCTGGTAAATATCCAGATTTCTCTTATGACTTATCTTGGCTGTTTCTGACTTGATCAGATTTATCTTTTGAAGATGTGTTGCTGACTTGCTTGTATCCTTTACCTTTCCAGGTACTTCTGTTTCTTGTGCTTCTGCTCCCTGCACTATTTTTATCTTGCTCTGATTTGTTAAGATCAAGCAGTTTGTCATTTTACATAATGCAAATCAAAAAATTAATATTTAACTCAATACAGCCAAACCATTCGTTCTGCTTCTGGTGGTTTCTGTTTGTTTTTTAAACCACTTGAATGTTGTTTCTGCTGAGGTGTTCAATTCGTGTGAATCACCTGGTTCCTCTGACAGTTTGAAAACCTGCAGAATACTTATCTAGCTTTGATTTGTTAAGATCAAGCTTCTGGTTATCACAGTAAACATAAGTATTAAGTAATACTAGTATTTACGGCAAGATGTAGCCTCAGTTTTACTCTGAAAATCCTCTTGCTTCTGATTTTCAGATTCCTAATCTATATGTTCTGAGATTACATGGTTTGGATGAGGGAATTTGAATTCCCTTCCAGTTTTGTATTCTTGATGAATCTCACTGGAGTGTTTGAAGAACTCTCTTGATTCTGATTCCTTAATTTCTGCTTTGGCTCATACACCATGTTCCTCTGGTGATTCTGGAACTTATGGTGATTCTGGTAATCATACTGATTTTGATATTTAAAGTAGTTATGATGATCATACCTCATCCTTTGAAACTGATACCTGTTCAGGTTCTGGTTCTAGTACTGATTCTGATTCTGGTTCCAGTGTTGATTCTGGTTCCAGTTTCTGTGCCTCCAGTTCTGGTTCTGGTTCTGGTTCCAGTGTTGGTTCTGGTTCCAGTTCCTGTACCTCTGATACTGGTTCCAGTTCCTGTACCTCTGATACTGGTTCCAGTTTCTGTGCTTCTGGTTCCAGTTTCTATGCTTCCTATGATTCTGGTTCTGGTTCTGATTGTGTTGACCAGTTCTTCTTCTACCAGAGTCACTTGGCTTCAGTTTGGTAGATGTTGGAACATAAACCTTCTTCTGCTTGTGCGTTGCCAACATCCATTGTCCAGGCACCATTGTTGGTGTCTCCTTCTGGTTACTCAGAACATCTGCAACATAGACAATTTGATCTTTTGGTACCCAAAACTGATTGGATCCAGGTTTGTTAGTCTTAACAGCTCTCTGATCTTGTTCAGATTTTACCATTGGACAAGATAATTCAGAGTGACCTTTCTTAGCACAGACAATAGATAAAACATCAGAATAAACAGCTTTATTTTCAGTACTTGTTTCTGTAAAACCAAGACCTCTTTTTCCAGAGTTGTTGTTTCCATAAATCATAGATGCATACTTACTTCTTTCCATTTCATTTGAAATAAAGCTTTGAAAAAATTGCTCATGCATATCAGATTTACGAACAGTCTCAGAATTGGAACAATTATTACTTTTCAGAGTTTGGTTTTCAGACTTGAGTCTTGCAACTTCAGTTTTAAGATCTTTGATTTCAGTTGCATACTCAGAAATTTGATTCTTTAAAACTTGGTCTTCTTTGGTAAGATTTTTCTTATCTTCCCTAAGAGATTTCGGTTTTAAAGACCTTTTATTGTTTGCATTTAACAAGTCTTTTAAAGTCTCAATTAATTCAGATTTAGACAGATCAGAAAATACCTCATTGTCTTCATCTTCTGATTCTGTTCCAGAGCCTGAGCTATATTCAGAACTTGAGTTGGTATGAGCCATCAGAGACAAAATTGTTTCCTCTGATGTGCTTCCAGATTTGCCAGAATGATTACTTCAATCATTCTTCCTTCTGCCTGTTTTCCTTCTGGAATTCGTGCCTTTATAAGGTCCAGAAGCAGACTTGATGTGAGCTATCTTTGCTGTTTCTGCCTCTTCTTCATCAGAAGATTCTTCTTCTGATTCTGATACATCCCAGGCAGCCATCAGACCTTTCTTTCTGTATCTGGAACTCTTCTTGTGCTGTTTTCCTTTTTCCAGATTTGGACATTATGACTTAATATGTCTAGGTTCATTGCATCCATAACAGATGATGTTCATCTTGTCAGTTTCTTCCTTGCTGTTATGTTTCTTCTGGGAACCTCTCCTCTTTCTGTTTTCCCATATCTTAACCATCTTTTGGTTAAGTATGCCATATCATCACAGTCACTATCACTATCCTTCTGTTTCGACTTCAGAGCCAGATTCTTCTTCTTCTTAGGTTCATCTTCTTCCAGTTCTATTTCATGAGACCTGAGTGAGCTGATCAGATCTTCCAGCCTCAAGGTACTCAAATCCTTAGCTTCCTAAATTGCAGTAACCTTTGGTCTCCACCTTTTTGGTAGACTTCTCAGAATTTTCCAGACATGATCTTCAGTGGTATAGCTTTTGTTTAATACTTTCAGTCCTGATACCAAAGTCTAGAATCTGCAGAACATTGTGTCAATGTCTTCATCCTCTTCCATCTTGAACAGCTCATACTTTCTGACCAGTATGTTAGCCTTTGTTTGTTAAACCTGCTTGGTTCCTTCATAGGTCAGAACAAGACTATCGAATATATTCTTTTCTGTTTCTTTATTTGTGCATCTATCAAATTCCTTGAATGTGATTGCACTGACCATGATGGTTCTGGACTTGTGATGAAGTTTGTGTAATCTGCTCTGATCTCGTGTCATATCATCCAAGTCTAATTCTTTAGTTGGATTTTCTGGATCAGTTGGTGCAGTGTATCCTTTAACTATCATCTTCCATAGTTCAGGATCTTGAGATATGACAAAACTTCTCAGTCTGTCCTTCCAATACTCAAACCTTTCTCCATCAAATATTGGTGGTCTGTTGATGTTGCCTCCCAATTCTTCTGACATATTGAACCCCTTGGACCTTTCCTCAAACACTGTTAAGTGCTCAGCCTTGAAACCGAGCTCTGATGGCAATTGAAGGTGCAAACACGAGAAGGGGGGTTGAATTGTGTTTGACTTAACTTGAATACTTTTCCTGTTTTAATACTTTTAAAATAAAACTTGATGTATAATTAAAACAAAGTTAGCAGCGGATAAAAATAAAAATAAAACTCACAGATTTTATACTGGTTCACCGTTAACGAGGCTACGTCCAGTCCCTTCGCCTTGAAGGATTTCACTAATTCAACCTTGAATTACAACCTTGCTACTGACCCTCCAAGTCAGTCTTCTCAAATAGTCTAACAATCCTAGACTTCTTTGAGGAAAAACAACTCCTGTTCTTCAGCCAATCTGACACCCCAGATTGTAGAAGAATTCACAACACTATGAATCTAATTGCTAAGTACCTTGCTACCCTTTCTGAATCCCTCAGTTTGTAGACTCTACTTCAACAATTTAGATACAACCCTATCTAATTGCCAAGTAACCTGCTACCTCTACTGACTCCCTCAGATTGTAGACTCTACTTCAACAACTTAGATTTGCCACAATGGAAAGAAAATAACCGAGTACTTGCTTCTTGAAAGCTGAAACTCACAATTGACTTATATGAAAATTTGAGAGTGGTTGCTTTGGAAGTGTATGACTCTTTTGTGATTTTCGATACTTTATTCTTCAGCATTAAGTCTCTATTTATAGTTGAACTTTAGAACTTCACTGATGCTTTACTTCTGCAATATATTTCGATTAATCTGTTTTGAAAATATTCTGGAGTAGTTTGCTTAGATTCTGTTTTGAGCCTTTTGCTCACTCATCTGTTTTGAACATTTTGCTCTACTTATGTTTTGAGCATTTTTCTCAGATTCTGTTTTGAGCCTTTTTCTCCAATTCTGTTTTGAGCATTTTTCTCAGATTCTTTAATCCTCATGATCAAATCTGCACCCTTGGATCTTCATGCGATATTCCACAACTGGACCAGCCGAATTGATATGCTATAATCCTCTGATTTCGGCCATTCATGGACCACACTTCCTAACCCTCTGATCTTCTAATTTCGGCCTTCCCTGGACGCGCACCTGATATGCTTAAATCCTCTGAATTCGGCCTTTGCTGGACTGCACAGTCTGTCCCTCTGATTTCGGCCACCACTTGGCCATGGTCTGATCTGGACCATCACTGGACCAAATAATTATTTCTGAACCATTGATCTGGAAGTTTTTACTCTGATCTGGACAGATTCTGGACTTTGGTCTGGAACAAACTGAAATTAACTTGAACAAAAAATATTTCAGTCTGGACATTTTACCTTTAATTTTGGACTAGGTCTGGATTGATTCTGGAACTCATTTCTTTTGGTCTGGACTTAGTTCCATGTCATGAATCATGCTATCTTATGGTCTTAGCCAAATATGGATTGATCCTCTTGTTCTGGACTCAAAAACATACCTTCTGGTCAAGTCTGGAACAAGTCTGGACTGTGTAATTTTTCACTGCCAGGCCATCTTCTGGTCAGAATAACTTTTGGAATAAAATTGATATTTGACTCCTGTTTGTCTGGAACAACTCTCCTTCTGGCAGACTTTCCAATGGTATGATCCATGTTTCATTATGATTTTTCTTCCTTCTGTTCTGGGCCACCAAACATATCCTCTGGTGATGTTTTGACATCCTGGAACATCTTCTGGAAATTCCAGAATTCATTTTCCTTTGATCTCTGCTTCTGTATCCTTCAGTGTCTAGGGCATTTAACTTAATAATTCAAAGTAAAAAATAAGTTTACATTGAGTACATTTGTAAGCATCAAAATCCTAAGTACTTAGAACCAACTTGGTTCCAACAATCTCCCCCTTTTTGATGATGACAAAACCTTAACTTATTTTGCTAACTTATGACTCGAAAACTTTGAATTACTCCCCCTCAGACCAATCTCTCCCCCTAAGTCTGATACTCTCCTTTTCAACTCCTTCTTTGTTCTCTCTTTCTTTTCTTCTCTTCTCTTCTCCTTTTCAACTCCTTCTTTTTGCTCTCTTTCTTTTTCTCTCTTCACATTTCCTCTCCTTTTCAACTCCTTCTGTTTTCACTCTTTCTTTTTCTCTCCTTCTTTCTTTTTATCTCTCCTTTTCTACTTACTTATTTCTCCTTTCTCTCTCTTTCTCCCCCTTTTTGTCATCAGCCAAAAAGTGGTCCTACTATTTTTGTATTTTTTTGTTTTTCTCTTTACAAATTACAGAAAGTAAAAACTGAAATTAAAAGACATAAAATAAAATTTCAAGAAATTTTAAAAACTCCTAAGATGACTACTTGAGCTAGTCAGATATGGAGGTCATGCTGAGATGCTTCTTAATGAACTCGAACCTATCTTCTGGTAATGCCTTGGTGAAGATATCAGCCCATTGATGATCAGTGTCCACAAACTGGATGCTCAAAGTCCCTTTTTGAACATGGTCCCTAATGAAATGGTGTTTTATTTCAATGTGTTTGGCTCTAGAGTGTAAGATAGGGTTCTTGGTTAGGTTTATGGCTGAAGTGTTATCACAGAACAAAGGGATATTGTTTTCAAAGATGTTGTAATCTTCAAGTTGGTGTTTCATCCAGAGTAACTGTGAACTGCATCCTGCTGCTGATATATACTCAGCTTCTGCTGTTGACATGGCAATGGTGCTTTGTTTTTTGCTTGACCAAGAGATCAAGTTATCACCTAAAAATCTGCAGTTGCCACTGGTACTTTTTCTTTCCAACTTGTCTCCAGCATAGTTAGAATCACAAAAATCTTTTAGTTTGTTGGTGGGTGTTTTCTTGTATAACAAGGTAAGGTTGGTGGTTCCTTTAAGGTATCTCAGAATTCGTTTGACAGCAGTTAAATGGGATTCCCTAGGGTCAGCTTGAAATCGGGCACAGACACAAACACTAAACATAATGTCAGGTCTAGAAGCAGTTAAATATAGAAGGGATCCAATAATACCTATGTATGTTTTCTGGTCTACCTTTTTACTGGTATCATCTTTCTCAAGTGAGCAGGTTGGGCGCATGGGGGTGGCCATAGGCTTACAGTCACTCATCTTGAACTTTTTAAGAAGTTCTTTGGTGTATTTAGATTGGTGAATGAGTATACCTGTTTTACCTTGATGAATCTGAATTCTCAGGAAGAACTTAAGTTCTCCCATCATGCTCATTTGGAACTCCTTCTTTCTGTTGAATGTATCCTTGAGCTACAACTTCATCCTTTTCATTGAATTTGTTTCTGAATACCTACTTGGTTCCAATAATGCTTCTGTTTGGTCTGGATACCAGATCCCAAACATCATTCCTTTGAATTTCATTCATCTCTTCTTGCATTGCAAGTATCCAACCTTCCTATGCCAAAACTTCATCAACAATGCTTGGTTCGCATCAGCTTCTGGTTCTGTAACAGCTTCTGATTCTGATGAATTAGTTTCTGGTTCTGGTGAATCTGTAACAGCTTCAGATTCTGGTAAATATCCAGATTTCTCTTATGACTTATCTTGGCTGTTTCTGACTTGATCAGATTTATCTTTTGAAGATGTGTTGCTGACTTGCTTGTATCCTTTACCTTTCCAGGTACTTCTGTTTCTTGTGCTTCTGCTCCCTGCACTATTTTTATCTTGCTCTGATTTGTTAAGATCAAGCAGTTTGTCATTTTACATAATGCAAATCAAAAAATTAATATTTAACTCAATACAGCCAAACCATTCGTTCTGCTTCTGGTGGTTTCTGTTTGTTTTTTAAACCACTTGAATGTTGTTTCTGCTGAGGTGTTCAATTCGTGTGAATCACCTGGTTCCTCTGACAGTTTGAAAACCTGCAGAATACTTATCTAGCTTTGATTTGTTAAGATCAAGCTTCTGGTTATCACAGTAAACATAAGTATTAAGTAATACTAGTATTTACGGCAAGATGTAGCCTCAGTTTTACTCTGAAAATCCTCTTGCTTCTGATTTTCAGATTCCTAATCTATATGTTCTGAGATTACATGGTTTGGATGAGGGAATTTGAATTCCCTTCCAGTTTTGTATTCTTGATGAATCTCACTGGAGTGTTTGAAGAACTCTCTTGATTCTGATTCCTTAATTTCTGCTTTGGCTCATACACCATGTTCCTCTGGTGATTCTGGAACTTATGGTGATTCTGGTAATCATACTGATTTTGATATTTAAAGTAGTTATGATGATCATACCTCATCCTTTGAAACTGATACCTGTTCAGGTTCTGGTTCTAGTACTGATTCTGATTCTGGTTCCAGTGTTGATTCTGGTTCCAGTTTCTGTGCCTCCAGTTCTGGTTCTGGTTCTGGTTCCAGTGTTGGTTCTGGTTCCAGTTCCTGTACCTCTGATACTGGTTCCAGTTCCTGTACCTCTGATACTGGTTCCAGTTTCTGTGCTTCTGGTTCCAGTTTCTATGCTTCCTATGATTCTGGTTCTGGTTCTGATTGTGTTGACCAGTTCTTCTTCTACCAGAGTCACTTGGCTTCAGTTTGGTAGATGTTGGAACATAAACCTTCTTCTGCTTGTGCGTTGCCAACATCCATTGTCCAGGCACCATTGTTGGTGTCTCCTTCTGGTTACTCAGAACATCTGCAACATAGACAATTTGATCTTTTGGTACCCAAAACTGATTGGATCCAGGTTTGTTAGTCTTAACAGCTCTCTGATCTTGTTCAGATTTTACCATTGGACAAGATAATTCAGAGTGACCTTTCTTAGCACAGACAATAGATAAAACATCAGAATAAACAGCTTTATTTTCAGTACTTGTTTCTGTAAAACCAAGACCTCTTTTTCCAGAGTTGTTGTTTCCATAAATCATAGATGCATACTTACTTCTTTCCATTTCATTTGAAATAAAGCTTTGAAAAAATTGCTCATGCATATCAGATTTACGAACAGTCTCAGAATTGGAACAATTATTACTTTTCAGAGTTTGGTTTTCAGACTTGAGTCTTGCAACTTCAGTTTTAAGATCTTTGATTTCAGTTGCATACTCAGAAATTTGATTCTTTAAAACTTGGTCTTCTTTGGTAAGATTTTTCTTATCTTCCCTAAGAGATTTCAGTTTTAAAGACCTTTTATTGTTTGCATTTAACAAGTCTTTTAAAGTCTCAATTAATTCAGATTTAGACAGATCAGAAAATACCTCATTGTCTTCATCTTTTCTGATTCTGTTCCAGAGCCTGAGCTATATTCAGAACTTGAGTTGGTATGAGCCATCAGAGACAGAATTGTTTCCTCTGATGTGCTTCCAGATTTGCCTGAGTGATTGCTTCTATCACTCTTCCTTCTGCCTGTTTTTCTTCTGGAATTCGTGCCTTTATGAGGTCCAAAAGCAGACCTGATGTGTGCCATCATTGTTGTTTCTGCCTCTTCTTCATCAGATGATTCTTCTTCTGATTCTGATACATCCCAAGCAGCCATCAGACCTTTCTTTCTGTATCTGGAACTCTTCTTGTGCTATTTTCCTTTTTCCAGATTTGGACATTCTGACTTGATATGTCCAGGTTCATTGCATCCATAACAAATGATGTTCTTCTTATCAGATTCTTCCTTGCTGTTATGTTTCTTCTGGGAACCTCTCCTCTTTCTGTTTTCCCAGATCTTAACCATCTTTTTGGTTAAGTATGCCATATCATCACAGTCACTATCATTATCCTATGATTTTGATTCTACCTTTGCAGCTTTTCTTCTGTTTCGATTTCAGAGCCAGATTCTTCTTCTTCTTAGGTTCATCTTCTTCCAGTTCTATTTCATGAGACCTGAGTGAGCTGATCAGATCTTCCAGCATCAAGGTACTCAAATCCTTAGCTTCCTGAATTGCAGTAACCTTTGGTCTCCACCTTTTTGGTAGACTTCTCAGAATTTTCCAGACATGATCTTCAGTGGTATAGCTTTTGTTTAATACTTTCAGTCCTGATACCAAAGTCTGGAATCTGCAGAACATTGTGTCAATGTCTTCATCCTCTTCCATCTTGAACAGCTTATACTTTCTGACCAATATGTTAGCCTTTGTTTGTTGAACCTGCTTGGTTCCTTCATATGTCAGAACCAGACTATCGAATATATTCTTTGTTGTTTCTTTATTTGTGCATCTATCAAATTCCTTGAATGTGATTGCACTGACCATGATGGTTCTGGACTTGTGATGAAGTTTGTGTAATCTGCTCTATTTTTGTGTCATATCATCCAAGTCTAATTCTTTAGTTGGATCTTCTGGATCAATTGGTGCAGTGTATCCTTTAACTATCATCTTCCATAGTTCAGGATCTTGAGATATGACAACTTCTCAGTCTGTCCTTCCAATACTCAAACCTTTCTCCATCAAATATTGGTGGTCTGTTGATGTTGCCTCCCAATTCTTCTGACATATTGAACCCCTTGGACCTTTCCTCAAACACTGTTAAGTGCTCAGCCTTGAGATTGAGCTCTGATACCAATTGAAGGTGCAAACACGAGAAGGAGGGGTTGAATTGTGTTTGACTTAACTTGAATACTTTTCCTGTTTTAATACTTTCAAAACAAAACTTGATGTATAATTAAACAGAGTTAGCAGCAGATAAAAATAAAACTCACATATTTTATACTAGTTTGCCGTTAACGAGGCTACGTCCAGTCCCTTTGCCTTGAAGGATTTCACTAATTCAACCTTGAATTACAACCTTGCTACTGACCCTCCAAGTCAGTCTTCTCAAATAGTCTAACAATCCTAGACTTCTTTGAGGAAAAACAACTCCTGTTCTTCAGCCAATCTGACACCCCAGATTGTAGAAGAATTCACAACACTATGAATCTAATTGCTAAGTACCTTGCTACCCTTTCTGAATCCCTCAGTTTGTAGACTCTACTTCAACAATTTAGATACAACCCTATCTAATTGCCAAGTAACCTGCTACCTCTACTGACTCCCTCAGATTGTAGACTCTACTTCAACAACTTAGATTTGCCACAATGGAAAGAAAATAACCGAGTACTTGCTTCTTGAAAGCTGAAACTCACAATTGACTTATATGAAAATTTGAGAGTGGTTGCTTTGGAAGTGTATGACTCTTTTGTGATTTTCGATACTTTATTCTTCAGCATTAAGTCTCTATTTATAGTTGAACTTTAGAACTTCACTGATGCTTTACTTCTGCAATATATTTCGATTAATCTGTTTTGAAAATATTCTGGAGTAGTTTGCTCAGATTCTGTTTTGAGCCTTTTGCTCACTGATCTGTTTTGAACATTTTGCTCTGCTTCTGTTTTGAGCATTTTTCTCAGATTCTTTAATCCTCATGATCAAATCTGCACCCTTGGATCTTCATGCGATATTCCACAACTGGACCAGCCGAATTGATATGCTGTAATCCTCTGATTTCGGCCATTTATGGACCACACTTCCTAACCCTCTGATCTTCTGATTTCGGCCTTCCCTAGACGCGCACCTAATATGCTAAAATCCTCTGAATTCGGCCTTTGTTGGACTGCACAATCTGTCCCTCTGATTTCGGCCACCACTGGGCCATGGTCTGATCTGGACCATCACTGGACCAAATAATTATTTCTGAACCATTGATCTGGAAGTTTTTACTCTGATCTGGACAGATTCTGGACTTTGGTCTGGAACAAACTGAAATTAACTTGAACAAAAAATATTTCAGTCTGGACATTTTACCTTTAATTTTGGACCAGGTCTGGATTGATTCTGGAACTCATTTCTTTTGGTCTGGACTTAGTTCCATGTCGTGAATCATGCTATCTTATGATCTGGGCCAAATCTGAATTGATCCTTTTGTTATGGACTCATAAACATACCTTCTGGTCAAGTCTGGAACAAGTCTGGATTGTGTAATTTTTCACTGCCAAGCCATCTTCTTGTCAGAATAACTTCTGGAATAAAATTGATATTTGACTCCTGTTTGTCTGGAACAACACTCCTTTTGGCAGGCTTTCCAATGGTATGATCCATGTTTCATTATGAGTTTTCTTCCTTCTGTTCTGGGCCACCAAACATATCCTCTGGTGATGTTTTGACATCCTGGAACATCTTCTGGAAATTCTAGAATTCATTTTCCTTTGATCTCTGCTTCTGTTTCCTTCAGTTTCTGGGGCATTTAACTTAATAATTCAAAGTACAAAATAAGTTTACATTGAGTACATTTGTAAGCATCAAAATCCTAAGTACTTAGAACCAACTTGGTTCCAACAATCTCCCCCTTTTTGATGATGACAAAACCTTAACTTATTTTGCTAACTTATGACTCGAAAATTTTGAATTACGCCCCCTCAAACCAATCTCTCATTTTAAGTCTGATACTCTCCTTTTCAATTCCTTCTTTGTTCTCTCTTTCTTTTCTTCTCTTCTCCTCTCCTTTTCAACTCCTTCTCTTTTCACTCTTTCTTTTTCTTTCTTTGTTTTTCTCTCTCCCTGTTTCCTCTCCTTTTCAACTCCTTCTGTTTTCTCTCTTTCTTTTTCTCTCCTTCTTTCTTTTTATCTCACCTTTTCTACTTATTTCTCCTTTCTTTCTTTCTCTCTCTCTTTCTCCCCCTTTTTGTCATCAGCCAAAAAGTGGTCCTACTATTTTTGTATTTTTTTTTGTTTTTCTCTTTACAAATTACAGAAAGTAAAAACTGAATAAAATAAAATTGCAAGACATTTTAAAAACTCCTAAGATGACTACTTGAGCTAGTCAGATATGGAGGTCATGCTGAGATGCTTCTTAATGAGCTCGAACCTATCTTCTGGTAATGCCTTGGTGAAGATATCAGCCCATTGATGATCAGTGTCCACAAACTGGATGCTCAAAGTCCCTTTTTGAACATGGTCCTTAATGAAATGGTGTTTTATTTCAATGTGTTTGGCTCTAGAGTGTAAGATAGGGTTCTTGGATAGGTTTATGGCTGAAGTGTTATCACAGAACAAAGGGATATTGTTTTCAAAGATGTTGTAATCTTCAAGTTGGTGTTTCATCCAGAGTAAGTGTGAACTGCATCCTGCTGCTGATATATACTCAGCTTCTGCTGTTGACATGGCAATGGTGCTTTGTCTTTTGCTTGACCAAGAGATCAAATTTTCACCTAAAAATGTGCAGTTGCCACTCGTACTTTTCCTTTCCAACTTGTCTCCAGCATAGTCAGAATCACAAAAACCTTTAAGTTTGTAGGTGGGTGTTTTCTTGTATAACAAGGTAAGGTTGGTGGTTCCTTTAAGGTATCTCAGAATTCGTTTGACAGCAGTTAAATGGGATTCCCTAGGGTCAGCTTGAAATCGGGCACAGACACAAACACTAAACATAATGTCAGGTCTAGAAGCAGTTAAATATAGAAGGGATCCAATAATACCTATGTATGTTTTCTGGTCTACCTTTTTACTGGTATCATCTTTCTCAAGTGAGCAGGTTGGGCGCATGGGGGTGGCCATAGGCTTACAGTCACTCATCTTGAACTTTTTAAGAAGTTCTTTGGTGTATTTAGATTGGTGAATGAGTATACCTGTTTTACCTTGATGAATCTGAATTCTCAGGAAGAACTTAAGTTCTCCCATCATGCTCATTTGGAACTCCTTCTTTCTGTTGAATGTATCCTTGAGCTACAACTTCATCCTTTTCATTGAATTTGTTTCTGAATACCTACTTGGTTCCAATAATGCTTCTGTTTGGTCTGGATACCAGATCCCAAACATCATTCCTTTGAATTTCATTCATCTCTTCTTGCATTGCAAGTATCCAACCTTCCTATGCCAAAACTTCATCAACAATGCTTGGTTCGCATCAGCTTCTGGTTCTGTAACAGCTTCTGATTCTGATGAATTAGTTTCTGGTTCTGGTGAATCTGTAACAGCTTCAGATTCTGGTAAATATCCAGATTTCTCTTATGACTTATCTTGGCTGTTTCTGACTTGATCAGATTTATCTTTTGAAGATGTGTTGCTGACTTGCTTGTATCCTTTACCTTTCCAGGTACTTCTGTTTCTTGTGCTTCTGCTCCCTGCACTATTTTTATCTTGCTCTGATTTGTTAAGATCAAGCAGTTTGTCATTTTACATAATGCAAATCAAAAAATTAATATTTAACTCAATACAGCCAAACCATTCGTTCTGCTTCTGGTGGTTTCTGTTTGTTTTTTAAACCACTTGAATGTTGTTTCTGCTGAGGTGTTCAATTCGTGTGAATCACCTGGTTCCTCTGACAGTTTGAAAACCTGCAGAATACTTATCTAGCTTTGATTTGTTAAGATCAAGCTTCTGGTTATCACAGTAAACATAAGTATTAAGTAATACTAGTATTTACGGCAAGATGTAGCCTCAGTTTTACTCTGAAAATCCTCTTGCTTCTGATTTTCAGATTCCTAATCTATATGTTCTGAGATTACATGGTTTGGATGAGGGAATTTGAATTCCCTTCCAGTTTTGTATTCTTGATGAATCTCACTGGAGTGTTTGAAGAACTCTCTTGATTCTGATTCCTTAATTTCTGCTTTGGCTCATACACCATGTTCCTCTGGTGATTCTGGAACTTATGGTGATTCTGGTAATCATACTGATTTTGATATTTAAAGTAGTTATGATGATCATACCTCATCCTTTGAAACTGATACCTGTTCAGGTTCTGGTTCTAGTACTGATTCTGATTCTGGTTCCAGTGTTGATTCTGGTTCCAGTTTCTGTGCCTCCAGTTCTGGTTCTGGTTCTGGTTCCAGTGTTGGTTCTGGTTCCAGTTCCTGTACCTCTGATACTGGTTCCAGTTCCTGTACCTCTGATACTGGTTCCAGTTTCTGTGCTTCTGGTTCCAGTTTCTATGCTTCCTATGATTCTGGTTCTGGTTCTGATTGTGTTGACCAGTTCTTCTTCTACCAGAGTCACTTGGCTTCAGTTTGGTAGATGTTGGAACATAAACCTTCTTCTGCTTGTGCGTTGCCAACATCCATTGTCCAGGCACCATTGTTGGTGTCTCCTTCTGGTTACTCAGAACATCTGCAACATAGACAATTTGATCTTTTGGTACCCAAAACTGATTGGATCCAGGTTTGTTAGTCTTAACAGCTCTCTGATCTTGTTCAGATTTTACCATTGGACAAGATAATTCAGAGTGACCTTTCTTAGCACAGACAATAGATAAAACATCAGAATAAACAGCTTTATTTTCAGTACTTGTTTCTGTAAAACCAAGACCTCTTTTTCCAGAGTTGTTGTTTCCATAAATCATAGATGCATACTTACTTCTTTCCATTTCATTTGAAATAAAGCTTTGAAAAAATTGCTCATGCATATCAGATTTACGAACAGTCTCAGAATTGGAACAATTATTACTTTTCAGAGTTTGGTTTTCAGACTTGAGTCTTGCAACTTCAGTTTTAAGATCTTTGATTTCAGTTGCATACTCAGAAATTTGATTCTTTAAAACTTGGTCTTCTTTGGTAAGATTTTTCTTATCTTCCCTAAGAGATTTCAGTTTTAAAGACCTTTTATTGTTTGCATTTAACAAGTCTTTTAAAGTCTCAATTAATTCAGATTTAGACAGATCAGAAAATACCTCATTGTCTTCATCTTTTCTGATTCTGTTCCAGAGCCTGAGCTATATTCAGAACTTGAGTTGGTATGAGCCATCAGAGACAGAATTGTTTCCTCTGATGTGCTTCCAGATTTGCCTGAGTGATTGCTTCTATCACTCTTCCTTCTGCCTGTTTTTCTTCTGGAATTCGTGCCTTTATGAGGTCCAAAAGCAGACCTGATGTGTGCCATCATTGTTGTTTCTGCCTCTTCTTCATCAGATGATTCTTCTTCTGATTCTGATACATCCCAAGCAGCCATCAGACCTTTCTTTCTGTATCTGGAACTCTTCTTGTGCTATTTTCCTTTTTCCAGATTTGGACATTCTGACTTGATATGTCCAGGTTCATTGCATCCATAACAAATGATGTTCTTCTTATCAGATTCTTCCTTGCTGTTATGTTTCTTCTGGGAACCTCTCCTCTTTCTGTTTTCCCAGATCTTAACCATCTTTTTGGTTAAGTATGCCATATCATCACAGTCACTATCATTATCCTATGATTTTGATTCTACCTTTGCAGCTTTTCTTCTGTTTCGATTTCAGAGCCAGATTCTTCTTCTTCTTAGGTTCATCTTCTTCCAGTTCTATTTCATGAGACCTGAGTGAGCTGATCAGATCTTCCAGCATCAAGGTACTCAAATCCTTAGCTTCCTGAATTGCAGTAACCTTTGGTCTCCACCTTTTTGGTAGACTTCTCAGAATTTTCCAGACATGATCTTCAGTGGTATAGCTTTTGTTTAATACTTTCAGTCCTGATACCAAAGTCTGGAATCTGCAGAACATTGTGTCAATGTCTTCATCCTCTTCCATCTTGAACAGCTTATACTTTCTGACCAATATGTTAGCCTTTGTTTGTTGAACCTGCTTGGTTCCTTCATATGTCAGAACCAGACTATCGAATATATTCTTTGTTGTTTCTTTATTTGTGCATCTATCAAATTCCTTGAATGTGATTGCACTGACCATGATGGTTCTGGACTTGTGATGAAGTTTGTGTAATCTGCTCTATTTTTGTGTCATATCATCCAAGTCTAATTCTTTAGTTGGATCTTCTGGATCAATTGGTGCAGTGTATCCTTTAACTATCATCTTCCATAGTTCAGGATCTTGAGATATGACAACTTCTCAGTCTGTCCTTCCAATACTCAAACCTTTCTCCATCAAATATTGGTGGTCTGTTGATGTTGCCTCCCAATTCTTCTGACATATTGAACCCCTTGGACCTTTCCTCAAACACTGTTAAGTGCTCAGCCTTGAGATTGAGCTCTGATACCAATTGAAGGTGCAAACACGAGAAGGAGGGGTTGAATTGTGTTTGACTTAACTTGAATACTTTTCCTGTTTTAATACTTTCAAAACAAAACTTGATGTATAATTAAACAGAGTTAGCAGCAGATAAAAATAAAACTCACATATTTTATACTAGTTCGCCGTTAACGAGGCTACGTCCAGTCCCTTTGCCTTGAAGGATTTCACTAATTCAACCTTGAATTACAACCTTGCTACTGACCCTCCAAGTCAGTCTTCTCAAATAGTCTAACAATCCTAGACTTCTTTGAGGAAAAACAACTCCTGTTCTTCAGCCAATCTGACACCCCAGATTGTAGAAGAATTCACAACACTATGAATCTAATTGCTAAGTACCTTGCTACCCTTTCTGAATCCCTCAGTTTGTAGACTCTACTTCAACAATTTAGATACAACCCTATCTAATTGCCAAGTAACCTGCTACCTCTACTGACTCCCTCAGATTGTAGACTCTACTTCAACAACTTAGATTTGCCACAATGGAAAGAAAATAACCGAGTACTTGCTTCTTGAAAGCTGAAACTCACAATTGACTTATATGAAAATTTGAGAGTGGTTGCTTTGGAAGTGTATGACTCTTTTGTGATTTTCGATACTTTATTCTTCAGCATTAAGTCTCTATTTATAGTTGAACTTTAGAACTTCACTGATGCTTTACTTCTGCAATATATTTCGATTAATCTGTTTTGAAAATATTCTGGAGTAGTTTGCTTAGATTCTGTTTTGAGCCTTTTGCTCACTCATCTGTTTTGAACATTTTGCTCTACTTATGTTTTGAGCATTTTTCTCAGATTCTGTTTTGAGCCTTTTTCTCCAATTCTGTTTTGAGCATTTTTCTCAGATTCTTTAATCCTCATGATCAAATCTGCACCCTTGGATCTTCATGCGATATTCCACAACTGGACCAGCCGAATTGATATGCTATAATCCTCTGATTTCGGCCATTCATGGACCACACTTCCTAACCCTCTGATCTTCTAATTTCGGCCTTCCCTGGACGCGCACCTGATATGCTTAAATCCTCTGAATTCGGCCTTTGCTGGACTGCACAGTCTGTCCCTCTGATTTCGGCCACCACTTGGCCATGGTCTGATCTGGACCATCACTGGACCAAATAATTATTTCTGAACCATTGATCTGGAAGTTTTTACTCTGGTCTGGACAGATTCTGGACTTTGGTCTGGAACAAACTGAAATTAACTTGAACAAAAAATATTTCAGTCTGGACATTTTACCTTTAATTTTGGACCAGGTCTAGATTGATTCTGGAACTCATTTCTTTTGGTCTGGACTTAGTTCCATGTCGTGAATCATGCTATCTTATGATCTGGGCCAAATTTGAATTGATCCTTTTGTTATGGACTCATAAACATACCTTCTGGTCATGTCTGGAACAAGTCTGGACTGTGTAATTTTTCACTGCCAGACCATCTTCTTGTCAGAATAACTTCTGGAATAAAATTGATATTTGACTCCTGTTTGTCTAAAACAACTCTCCTTCTGGCAGGCTTTCCAATGGTATGATCCATGTTTCATTATGAGTTTTCTTCCTTCTGTTCTGGGCCACCAAACATATCCTCTGGTGATGTTTTGACATCCTGGAACATCTTCTGGAAATTCTAGAATTCATTTTCCTTTGATCTCTGCTTCTGTTTCCTTCAGTTTCTGGGGCATTTAACTTAATAATTCAAAGTACAAAATAAGTTTACATTGAGTACATTTGTAAGCATCAAAATCCTAAGTACTTAGAACCAACTTGGTTCCAACAATCTCCCCCTTTTTGATGATGACAAAACCTTAACTTATTTTGCTAACTTATGACTCGAAAATTTTGAATTACGCCCCCTCAAACCAATCTCTCATTTTAAGTCTGATACTCTCCTTTTCAATTCCTTCTTTGTTCTCTCTTTCTTTTCTTCTCTTCTCCTCTCCTTTTCAACTCCTTCTCTTTTCACTCTTTCTTTTTCTTTCTTTGTTTTTCTCTCTCCCTGTTTCCTCTCCTTTTCAACTCCTTCTGTTTTCTCTCTTTCTTTTTCTCTCCTTCTTTCTTTTTATCTCACCTTTTCTACTTATTTCTCCTTTCTTTCTTTCTCTCTCTCTTTCTCCCCCTTTTTGTCATCAGCCAAAAAGTGGTCCTACTATTTTTGTATTTTTTTTTGTTTTTCTCTTTACAAATTACAGAAAGTAAAAACTGAATAAAATAAAATTGCAAGACATTTTAAAAACTCCTAAGATGACTACTTGAGCTAGTCAGATATGGAGGTCATGCTGAGATGCTTCTTAATGAGCTCGAACCTATCTTCTGGTAATGCCTTGGTGAAGATATCAGCCCATTGATGATCAGTGTCCACAAACTGGATGCTCAAAGTCCCTTTTTGAACATGGTCCTTAATGAAATGGTGTTTTATTTCAATGTGTTTGGCTCTAGAGTGTAAGATAGGGTTCTTGGATAGGTTTATGGCTGAAGTGTTATCACAGAACAAAGGGATATTGTTTTCAAAGATGTTGTAATCTTCAAGTTGGTGTTTCATCCAGAGTAAGTGTGAACTGCATCCTGCTGCTGATATATACTCAGCTTCTGTTGTTGACATGGCAATGGTGCTTTGTCTTTTGCTTGACCAAGAGATCAAATTTTCACCTAAAAATGTGCAGTTGCCACTGGTACTTTTCCTTTCCAACTTGTCTCCAGCATAGTCAGAATCACAAAAACCTTTTAGTTTGTAGGTGGGTGTTTTCTTGTATAACAAGGTAAGGTTGGTGGTTCCTTTAAGGTATCTCTGTATGTTCTCTGGTCTACCTTTTGGCTGGTTTCATCTTTCTCAAGTGAGCAGGTTGGGTGGATGGGGGTGTATTTATATTGGTGAATGAGTATACCTGATTTACCTTGATGAATCTGAATTCCCAGGAAGAACTTAAGTTCTTCCATCATGCTCATTTGAAACTCCTTCTGGCCACTGGAACAAAAGTCTCAGTGTAATCTATACCTTTATGTTGAATTTGTGTCTGAACACCTACTTGGTTCCAATAATGTTTTTGTTTGGTCTGGATACCAGATTCCAAACATCATTCCTTTGGAATTTATTCAGCTCATCTTGCATTGCAAGTATCCAATCTTCCTCTACCAAAGCTTCATCAACATTGCTTGGTTTGCATCAGCTTCTGATTCTGTAACAGCTTCTGATTCTGATGAATCAGCTTTTGGTTCTGGTGAATCTGTAACAGCTTTAGATTCTGGTAAATATCCAGATTTCTCTTATGACTTATCTTGGGTGTTTCTGACTTGATCAGATTTATCTTTTGAAGATTTGTCAAGCAGTTTGTCATATATCATAATATAAATCAATTAATTTAAAAATGAACATAGTACAGCCAACCCATTAATTCTGCTTCTGGTGGTTTCTGTTTGTTTTTGAAACCACTGGAATGCTGTTTCTTCTGAGTGTTCAATTTGTGTGAATCACCTGGTTCCTCTGACAATTTGAAAACCTGCAGAACAGTTATCTAGCTTTGATTTGTTAAGATCAAGCTTCTTGTTATCACAGTAAACATAAATATTAAATAATAATAGTATTAACAGCAAGATGTAGCCTCAGTTCTGAAAATCCTCTTGCTTCTGATTTTCAGATTCCTAATCTATATGTTTTGAGATTACATGGTTTGGATGAGGGAATTTGAATTCCCTTCCAGGTTTGTAGTCTTGATGAATCTCACTGGAGTTTTTGAAGAACTCTCCTGATTCTGATATTTCTGCTTTGGCTCATATACCATGTTCCTCTGGTGATTCTGGAACATGTGGTGATTCTGGTAATTATACTGATTCTGATAATTAAAGTAGTTATGATGATCATACCTCAACCTTTGATACTGATACTTGTTCAGGTTCTGGTTCTGGTACTGATTCTGATTCTGATTCTGGTTCCAGTGTTGATTCTGGTTCTAGTTTCTGTGCCTCCAGTTCTGGTTCTGGTTCTGGTTCTGGTTCCAGTGTTGGTTCTGGTTCCAGTTCCTGTACCTTTGATACTATCTCCCAGTTTTGGTTCTGGTTCCAGTTTCTGTGCTTCTGGTACTGGTTCCAGTTCTGGTTCTGGTTCCAGTTCCTGTTCCTCTGATACTGGTTCCAGTTCTGATTCTGGTTCCAGTTCTTGTGCTGATTCGAGTGATATCTATGATATTTCCTGTTCCTCCTATAATTCTGGTTCTGGTTCTGATAGGTATTGTGTTGACCAGTTCTTCTTCTACCAGAGTCACTTTGCTTCTGTTTGGTAGATGTTGGAACATAAACCTTCTTCTGCTTGTGCGTTGCCAACATCCATTGTCCAGGCACCATTGTTGGTGTCTCCTTTTGGTTGCTCAGAATATCTGCAACATAGACAATTTGATCTTTTGGTACCCAAAACTGATTGGGTCCAGGTTTGTTAGTCTTAACAGTTCTCTGATCTTGTTCAGATTTTACCATTGGACAAGATAATTCAGAGTGACCTTTCTTAGCATAGACAATACATAAAACATCAGAATAAACAGTCTCAGAATTGGAACAATTATTATTTTTCAGAGTTTGGTTTTCAGACTTGAGTCTTGCAACTTCAGTTTTCAAATCTTTGATTTCAGTTGCATACTCAGAAATTCGATTCTTTGAAACTTGGACCTCTTTGGTTAGATTTTTCTTATCTTCCCTAAGAGTTTTCAGTTTTAAAGATATCTTATTATTTGCATTTAACAAGTCCTTTAAAGTATCAATTAATTCAGGTTTAGAAAGATCAGAAAATACCTCACTGTCTTCATCTTCTGATTCTGTTTCAGAGCAATATTCAGAACCTGAATTTGTATGAGCCATCAGAGACAGAATTGTTTCCTCTGATGTGCTTCCAGACTTTCCTGAGTTATTGCTTCTATCACTCTTCCTTCTGCCTGTTTTTCTTCTGGAATTCGTGCCTTTATAAGGTCCAGAAGCAGACCTGATGTGTGCCATCATTGTTGTTTCTGCCTCTTCTTCATCAGATGATTCTTCTTCTGATTCTGATACATCCCAAGCAGCCATCAGACCTTTCTTTCTGTATCTGGAACTCTTCTTGTGCTATTTTCCTTTTTCCAGATTTGGACATTCTGACTTGATATGTCCAGGTTCATTGCATCCATAACAAATGATGTTCTTCTTATCAGATTCTTCCTTGCTGTTATGTTTCTTCTGGGAACCTCTCCTCTTTCTGTTTTCCCAGATCTTAACCATCTTTTTGGTTAAGTATGCCATATCATCACAGTCACTATCATTATCCTATGATTTTGATTCTACCTTTGCAGCTTTTCTTCTGTTTCGATTTCAGAGCCAGATTCTTCTTCTTCTTAGGTTCATCTTCTTCCAGTTCTATTTCATGAGACCTGAGTGAGCTGATCAGATCTTCCAGCATCAAGGTACTCAAATCCTTAGCTTCCTGAATTGCAGTAACCTTTGGTCTCCACCTTTTTGGTAGACTTCTCAGAATTTTCCAGACATGATCTTCAGTGGTATAGCTTTTGTTTAATACTTTCAGTCCTGATACCAAAGTCTGGAATCTGCAGAACATTGTGTCAATGTCTTCATCCTCTTCCATCTTGAACAGCTTATACTTTCTGACCAATATGTTAGCCTTTGTTTGTTGAACCTGCTTGGTTCCTTCATATGTCAGAACCAGACTATCGAATATATTCTTTGTTGTTTCTTTATTTGTGCATCTATCAAATTCCTTGAATGTGATTGCACTGACCATGATGGTTCTGGACTTGTGATGAAGTTTGTGTAATCTGCTCTATTTTTGTGTCATATCATCCAAGTCTAATTCTTTAGTTGGATCTTCTGGATCAATTGGTGCAGTGTATCCTTTAACTATCATCTTCCATAGTTCAGGATCTTGAGATATGACAACTTCTCAGTCTGTCCTTCCAATACTCAAACCTTTCTCCATCAAATATTGGTGGTCTGTTGATGTTGCCTCCCAATTCTTCTGACATATTGAACCCCTTGGACCTTTCCTCAAACACTGTTAAGTGCTCAGCCTTGAGACTGAGCTCTGATGCCAATTGAAGGTGCAAACACGAGAAGGGGGGGTTGAATTGTGTTTGACTTAACTTGAATACTTTTCTTGTTTTAATACTTTTAAAACAAAACTTGATGTATAATTAAAACTGAGTTAGCAGCGGATAAAAATAAAAATAAAAACTCACAAATTTTATACTGGTTCACCGTTAACGAGGCTACATCCAGTCCTTGCTACTGACCCTCCAAGTCAGTCTTCTCAATAGTCTAACAATCCTAGACTTCTTGAGGAAAACAACCTTGTCTTCAGCCAATCTGACAACCCCAGATTGTAGAAGAATTCACAACACTATGAATCTAATTGCTAAGTACCTTGCTACCCTTTCTGAATCCCTCAGTTTGTAGACTCTACTTCAACAACTTAGATACAACCCTATCTAATTGCCAAGTACCCTGCTACCTCTACTGACTCCCTCAGATTGTAGACTCTACTTCAACAACTTAGATTTGCCACAGTGGAAAGAAAATAACACGAGTACTTGCTTCTTGAAAGCTAAAACTCACAATTGACTTATATGAAAATTTGGGTGTTTGTTGCTTTGGAAGTGTATGACTCTTTTGTGATTTTTCGATACTTTATTCTTCAACATTAAGTCTCTATTTATAGTTGAACTTTAGAACTTGACTGATGCTTTACTTCTGCAGTATATTTAGATTAATCTGTTTTGAAAATATTCTGGAGTATTTTGCTCAGATTCTGTTTTGAGCCTTTTGCTCACTGATCTGTTTTGAGCATTTTGCTCAGCTTCTGTTTTGAGCGTTTTTCTCAGATTCTTTAATTCTCATGATCAAATCTGCACCATTGGATCTTAATGCGATAGTCCACATCTGGACCAGCCTATTTCATATTTTGTGATCCTCTGATTTCGGCCATTCCTGGACCACACTTCCTAACCCTCTGATTTCGGCCACCACTGGGCCATGGTCTGATTTTCTGATCTGGATCATCACTGGACCAAATAATTATTTCTGAACCATTGATCTGGAAATTTTTACTCTGATCTGGACAGATTCTGGACTTTGGTCTGGAACAAACTGAAATTAACTTGAACAAAAAATATTTCAGTCTGGACATTTTATCTTTAATGTTGGACCAGGTCTGGATTGATTCTGGAACTCATTTCTTTTGGTCTGGACTTAGTTCCATGCCCCGAATCATGCTATCTTATGATCTTGGCCAAATCTGAATTGATCCTTTTGTTCTGGACTCATAAACATACCTTTTGGTCAAGTCTAGAACAATTCTGGACTGTGTAATTTTTCATTGCCAGGCCATCTTCTGGTCAGAATAACTTCTGGAATAAAATTGATATTTGACTCCTGTTTGTCTGGAACAACTCTCCTTCTGGCAGGCTTTCCAATGGTATGATCCATGTTTCATTATGATTTTTCTTCCTTCTGTTCTTGGCCACCAAACATATGCTCTGCTGATGTTTTGACATCCTGGAACATCTTCTGGAAATTTCAGAATTCATTTTCCTTTGATCTCTGCTTCTGTTTCCTTCAGTTTCTGGGGCATTTAACTTAATAATTCAAAGTACAAAATAAGTTTACATTGAGTACATTTGTAAGCATCAAAATCCTAAGTACTTAGAACCAACTTGGTTCCAACAATCTCCCCCTTTTTGATGATGACAAAACCTTAACTTATTTTGCTAACTTATGACTCGAAAATTTTGAATTACGCCCCCTCAAACCAATCTCTCATTTTAAGTCTGATACTCTCCTTTTCAATTCCTTCTTTGTTCTCTCTTTCTTTTCTTCTCTTCTCCTCTCCTTTTCAACTCCTTCTCTTTTCACTCTTTCTTTTTCTTTCTTTGTTTTTCTCTCTCCCTGTTTCCTCTCCTTTTCAACTCCTTCTGTTTTCTCTCTTTCTTTTTCTCTCCTTCTTTCTTTTTATCTCACCTTTTCTACTTATTTCTCCTTTCTTTCTTTCTCTCTCTCTTTCTCCCCCTTTTTGTCATCAGCCAAAAAGTGGTCCTACTATTTTTGTATTTTTTTTTGTTTTTCTCTTTACAAATTACAGAAAGTAAAAACTGAATAAAATAAAATTGCAAGACATTTTAAAAACTCCTAAGATGACTACTTGAGCTAGTCAGATATGGAGGTCATGCTGAGATGCTTCTTAATGAGCTCGAACCTATCTTCTGGTAATGCCTTGGTGAAGATATCAGCCCATTGATGATCAGTGTCCACAAACTGGATGCTCAAAGTCCCTTTTTGAACATGGTCCTTAATGAAATGGTGTTTTATTTCAATGTGTTTGGCTCTAGAGTGTAAGATAGGGTTCTTGGATAGGTTTATGGCTGAAGTGTTATCACAGAACAAAGGGATATTGTTTTCAAAGATGTTGTAATCTTCAAGTTGGTGTTTCATCCAGAGTAAGTGTGAACTGCATCCTGCTGCTGATATATACTCAGCTTCTGCTGTTGACATGGCAATGGTGCTTTGTCTTTTGCTTGACCAAGAGATCAAATTTTCACCTAAAAATGTGCAGTTGCCACTCGTACTTTTCCTTTCCAACTTGTCTCCAGCATAGTCAGAATCACAAAAACCTTTAAGTTTGTAGGTGGGTGTTTTCTTGTATAACAAGGTAAGGTTGGTGGTTCCTTTAAGGTATCTCAGAATTCGTTTGACAGCAGTTAAATGGGATTCCCTAGGGTCAGCTTGAAATCGGGCACAGACACAAACACTAAACATAATGTCAGGTCTAGAAGCAGTTAAATATAGAAGGGATCCAATAATACCTATGTATGTTTTCTGGTCTACCTTTTTACTGGTATCATCTTTCTCAAGTGAGCAGGTTGGGCGCATGGGGGTGGCCATAGGCTTACAGTCACTCATCTTGAACTTTTTAAGAAGTTCTTTGGTGTATTTAGATTGGTGAATGAGTATACCTGTTTTACCTTGATGAATCTGAATTCTCAGGAAGAACTTAAGTTCTCCCATCATGCTCATTTGGAACTCCTTCTTTCTGTTGAATGTATCCTTGAGCTACAACTTCATCCTTTTCATTGAATTTGTTTCTGAATACCTACTTGGTTCCAATAATGCTTCTGTTTGGTCTGGATACCAGATCCCAAACATCATTCCTTTGAATTTCATTCATCTCTTCTTGCATTGCAAGTATCCAACCTTCCTATGCCAAAACTTCATCAACAATGCTTGGTTCGCATCAGCTTCTGGTTCTGTAACAGCTTCTGATTCTGATGAATTAGTTTCTGGTTCTGGTGAATCTGTAACAGCTTCAGATTCTGGTAAATATCCAGATTTCTCTTATGACTTATCTTGGCTGTTTCTGACTTGATCAGATTTATCTTTTGAAGATGTGTTGCTGACTTGCTTGTATCCTTTACCTTTCCAGGTACTTCTGTTTCTTGTGCTTCTGCTCCCTGCACTATTTTTATCTTGCTCTGATTTGTTAAGATCAAGCAGTTTGTCATTTTACATAATGCAAATCAAAAAATTAATATTTAACTCAATACAGCCAAACCATTCGTTCTGCTTCTGGTGGTTTCTGTTTGTTTTTTAAACCACTTGAATGTTGTTTCTGCTGAGGTGTTCAATTCGTGTGAATCACCTGGTTCCTCTGACAGTTTGAAAACCTGCAGAATACTTATCTAGCTTTGATTTGTTAAGATCAAGCTTCTTGTTATCACAATAAACATAAATATTAAGTAATAATAGTATTTACAGCAAGATGTAGCCTCAGTTTTACTCTGAAAATCCTCTTGCTTCTGATTTTCAGATTCCTAATCTATATGTTCTGAGATTACATGGTTTGGATGAGGGAATTTGAATTCCCTTCCAGGTTTGTATTCTTGATGAATCTCACTGGAGTGTTTGAAGAACTCTCCTGATTCTGATTCCTTAATTTCTGCTTTGGCTCATACACCATGTTCCTCTGGTGATTCTGGAACTTATGGTGATTCTGGTAATCATACTGATTCTGATAATTAAAGTAGTTCTGATGATCATACCTCAACCTTTGATACTGATACCTGTTCAGGTTCTGGTTCTGGTACTGATTCTGATTCTGGTTCCAGAGTTGATTCTGGTTCCAGTTTCTGTGCTTCTGATACTGGTTCCAATTCTGGTTCCAGTTTTGAGTCTGGTTCCAGTTTTGGTTCTGATTCTGATTTTGGTTCTGGTTGAGTTGACCAGACCTTCTTCCATCAGACTCAGATTGCCTTTGTCTTGTTGTAGCAGGAACATAAACCTTCTTCTGCTTGTGCATTGCCAACATCCATTGTCCAGGCACTATTGTTGGTGTCTCCTTCTGGTTGCTCAGAACATCTGCAACATAGACAATTTGATCTTTTGGTACCCAGAACTGATTGGGTCCAGGTTTGTTAGTTGTAACAGCTCTCTGATCTTGTTCAGATTTTACCATTGGACAAGATAATTCAGAGTGACCTTTCTTAGCACAGACAATACATAAAACATCAGAATGAACAGTTTTAGGTTTAGTAATAGTTTCTGTAAAACCAAGTCCTCTTTTTCAAGAGTTACTTTTCCATAAATCATAGATGCATATTTACTTTTTTCCATTCCATTTGAAATAAAGTTTTGAAAAACTTGCTCATGCATATCAGATTTACAAACAGTTTCAGAAGTGGAACAATTATTACTTTTGAGAGTTTGATTTTCAACTTTGAGTCTTGCAACATCAGTTTTAAAATCTTTGTTTTCAGTTGCATACTCAGAATTTCGATTCTTTAAAACTTGGACTTCTTTGGTTAGATTTTTCTTATCTTCCCTAAGAGTTTTCAGTTTTAAAGACCTTTTATTGTTTGCATTTAATAAGTCTTTTAAAGTCTCAATCAATTCAGATTTAGAGAGATCAGAAAATACCTCATCGTCTTCATCTTCTGATTGTGTTCTAGAGTCTGAGCTGTATTCAGAACTTGAGTAGGTATGAGCCATCAGAGACAGAATTGCTTCCTTTGATCTGCTTCCAGGCTTGCTTGAATGATTGCTTCGTTCATTCTTCCTTTTGCCTGCTTTCCTTCCTGAAATCATGCCTTTATGAGGACCAGAAGCATACCTGATGTGTGCCATCTTTGCTGTTTCTGCCTCTTCTTCATCAGACGATTCTTCCTCTGATTCTGATACATCCCATGCAGCCATCAGACCTTTCTTTCTGTATATGGAACTCTTCTTGTGCTGTTTTCCTTTTTCCAGATTTGGACATTCTGACTTGATATGTCCAGGTTCATTGCATCCATAACAGATGATGTTCTTCTTGTCAGATTCTTCCTTGCTGTTATGTTTCTTCTGGGAACCTCTCCTATTTCTGTTTTCCCATATCTTAACCATCTTTTTGGTTAAGTATGCCATATCATCACAGTCACTATCACTATCCTCTGATTATGATTCTGCCTTTGCAGCTTTCTTCTGTTTTGATTTCAGAGCCAGATTTTTCTTCTTCTTAGGTTCATCTTCTTCCAGTTCTATTTCATGAGACCTGAGTGAGCTGATCAGATCTTCCAGCCTCAAGGTACTCAGATCCTTAGCTTCCTGAATTGCAGTAACCTTTGGTCTCCACCTTTTTGGTAGACTTCTTAGAATTTTCCAGACATGATCTTCAGTGGTATAGCTTTTGTTTAATACTTTCAGTCCTGATACCAAAGTCTGGAATCTGCAGAACATTGTGTCAATGTCTTCATCCTCTTCCATCTTGAACAGCTTATACTTTCTGACCAATATGTTAGCCTTTGTTTGTTGAACCTGCTTGGTTCCTTCATATGTCAGAACCAGACTATCGAATATATTCTTTGTTGTTTCTTTATTTGTGCATCTATCAAATTCCTTGAATGTGATTGCACTGACCATGATGGTTCTGGACTTGTGATGAAGTTTGTGTAATCTGCTCTATTTTTGTGTCATATCATCCAAGTCTAATTCTTTAGTTGGATCTTCTGGATCAATTGGTGCAGTGTATCCTTTAACTATCATCTTCCATAGTTCAGGATCTTGAGATATGACAACTTCTCAGTCTGTCCTTCCAATACTCAAACCTTTCTCCATCAAATATTGGTGGTCTGTTGATGTTGCCTCCCAATTCTTCTGACATATTGAACCCCTTGGACCTTTCCTCAAACACTGTTAAGTGCTCAGCCTTGAGATTGAGCTCTGATACCAATTGAAGGTGCAAACACGAGAAGGAGGGGTTGAATTGTGTTTGACTTAACTTGAATACTTTTCCTGTTTTAATACTTTCAAAACAAAACTTGATGTATAATTAAACAGAGTTAGCAGCAGATAAAAATAAAACTCACATATTTTATACTAGTTTGCCGTTAACGAGGCTACGTCCAGTCCCTTTGCCTTGAAGGATTTCACTAATTCAACCTTGAATTACAACCTTGCTACTGACCCTCCAAGTCAGTCTTCTCAAATAGTCTAACAATCCTAGACTTCTTTGAGGAAAAACAACTCCTGTTCTTCAGCCAATCTGACACCCCAGATTGTAGAAGAATTCACAACACTATGAATCTAATTGCTAAGTACCTTGCTACCCTTTCTGAATCCCTCAGTTTGTAGACTCTACTTCAACAATTTAGATACAACCCTATCTAATTGCCAAGTAACCTGCTACCTCTACTGACTCCCTCAGATTGTAGACTCTACTTCAACAACTTAGATTTGCCACAATGGAAAGAAAATAACCGAGTACTTGCTTCTTGAAAGCTGAAACTCACAATTGACTTATATGAAAATTTGAGAGTGGTTGCTTTGGAAGTGTATGACTCTTTTGTGATTTTCGATACTTTATTCTTCAGCATTAAGTCTCTATTTATAGTTGAACTTTAGAACTTCACTGATGCTTTACTTCTGCAATATATTTCGATTAATCTGTTTTGAAAATATTCTGGAGTAGTTTGCTTAGATTCTGTTTTGAGCCTTTTGCTCACTCATCTGTTTTGAACATTTTGCTCTACTTATGTTTTGAGCATTTTTCTCAGATTCTGTTTTGAGCCTTTTTCTCCAATTCTGTTTTGAGCATTTTTCTCAGATTCTTTAATCCTCATGATCAAATCTGCACCCTTGGATCTTCATGCGATATTCCACAACTGGACCAGCCGAATTGATATGCTATAATCCTCTGATTTCGGCCATTCCTGGACCACACTTCCTAACCCTCTGATCTTCTAATTTCGGCCTTCCCTGGACGCGCACCTGATATGCTAAAATCCTCTGAATTCGGCCTTTGCTGGACTGCACAGTCTGTCCCTCTGATTTCGGCCACCACTTGGCCATGGTCTGATCTGGACCATCACTGGACCAAATAATTATTTCTGAACCATTGATCTGGAAGTTTTTACTCTGATCTGGACAGATTCTGGACTTTGGTCTGGAACAAACTGAAATTAACTTGAACAAAAAATATTTCAGTCTGGACATTTTACCTTTAATTTTGGACTAGGTCTGGATTGATTCTGGAACTCATTTCTTTTGGTCTGGACTTAGTTCCATGTCGTGAATCATGCTATCTTATGATCTGGGCCAAATCTGAATTGATCCTTTTGTTCTGAACTCATAAACATACCTTCTGGTCATGTCTGGAACAAGTCTGGACTGTGTAATTTTTCACTGCCAGACCATCTTCTGGTCAGAATAACTTCTGGAATAAAATTGATATTTGACTCCTGTTTGTCTAAAACAACTCTCCTTCTGGCAGGCTTTCCAATGGTATGATCCATGTTTCATTATGAGTTTTCTTCCTTCTGTTCTGGGCCACCAAACATATCCTCTGGTGATGTTTTTGACATCCTGGAACATCTTCTGGAAATTCCAGAATTCATTTTCCTTTGATCTCTGCTTCTGTTTCCTTCAGTTTCTGGGGCATTTAACTTAATAATTCAAAGTACAAAATAAGTTTACATTGAGTACATTTGTAAGCATCAAAATCCTAAGTACTTAGAACCGACTTGGTTCCAACACCTAGCTGCCTCTTAATTCTGTTCTCCTCCTTTTTTATTGGTTCTTCATTTTTTCACTTAATAGGGGTGGTTTAAAGTATGCTTTTGGTTTGAAATCACATCTCTAAATTGTTTTTATTATCTTTTATCTAAATAAGTGATTTCTACACATATTATGTATTTCTTTCGTGGTTTTACTGTCTCATTGTAGCATTATGTTTGTTCTTCGTCTTGGCGCGTCATTTTGTTTTTGCGTCTTGTTGCAGTGTTATTTGGTTCATATTGACTAATTATCTTCGATCAAATGCAATTTCAATGATTTTTACGTCGTCAAGGTTACAGTTCAAGAGACATAAGTATTCTGAACACCTTAATTTTCTCATATTTGAATTTTATCACATTTGCACATATTTTTCCATTTTATGTTGTTAATTTGGGTGATGTGAGTTTGTTTGCAGACTCATCACCTAGCTGCCTCTTAATTCTATTCTCCTCCTTTTTTATTGTTTCTTCATTTTTCCACTTAATAGGGGTGGTTTAAAGTCTGCTTTTGGTTTGAAATCACATCTCTAAATCGTTTTTATTATCTTTTATCTAAACAAGTTATTTCTACACATATTATGTATTTCTTTCGTGGTTTTACTGTCTCATTGTAGTATTATGTTTGTTCTTCGTCTTGGCGCGTCATTTTGTTTTTGCATCTTGTTGGAGTGTTATTTGGTTCATATTGACTAATTATCTTCGATCAAATGCAATTTCAATGATTTTTAGGTCGTCAAGGCTACAGTTCCGGAGGCATAAGTATTCTGAACACCTTAATTTTCTCATATTTGAATTTTATCACATTTGTACATATTTTTCCATTTTATGTTGTTAATTTGGGTGCTGTGAGTTTGTTTGCACACTCATCTTTTTCGATTTTAGCGCTTTTTCAATCAATATAACTTTTATCAATTTATAATTTTTATAAATTTTAATCTTTTACGGTTTTAAATATTTTAAAAGTAACTGCTAAGCCACACATTTAGATAAACTGTTTGATTTCTCCTAGTTTAACAATAGGCCTTGCGTTTGAACTCAACCATAGGAATGTAAGAACATTAACAGCCTGTTTGAAATAGTTTTAAAAATTGTTTTATAAATTCGATTTTAAAAATTGTTTTAAAGAATAGAATTAAAAAAAAAACTTGTTTGAGATACTTGTTTTTAAAAACAGTTTTAGAGATGAGAAAAAGAGAAAATCTATTTGATAATCTAAATTTTTAAAACAATTTTTTACTAGAGAATTAAAAAACTAAAAATTGAGAAGTGAAACACCATTTAGCTGTTTTGTCTTTTTAGTTTTAAAAAGTATAATATTAAAAATAGTTTTACAAAACAGTTTTTAAAAATAAATAATTTAATTTTTTTTTTAATTTTTAAATTTTAAAAAATTAAAATAGAATTTTTGGGAGAAAAATTAAAAAAACTCTAAAAGTCTTGAATAAGAATTTTTCTTCTATCGTAGACCTACTCAATTCAATTGGATGGATTAAGCTTCACAATAACGTGCGGATGATACCCAGTTTTCCATTATTCAATACTAAATAGTTTACAATAATTTTATAGTCATGTTAAGAAAAAAGGAAATAAGATTCCAAAAAATTAAAAAAAAATGCACAATTTACAAGATTTCATGCGAGGAACTTGTTAGCATATTCTAATTTTATTTATAATTAAAAAAATTAGAATTTTATCTTTATAATATTTAATTTTAATTATTTAAAAGATTGGTAATATTTTGTATAATTTTGTTGTATTATATTTTTTTTAATTATGGCCAAAATGCACTTTTTGTCTTAAATTTTTTACCTGGATTTAAATTTTGCCATTTATCATTGTTTAGAGTTGATTTAATCATTTATCTTTTTTAATTGACCGGTGTTACTCTTTTTTGCAATAAATCTAATACTAGGTGTGGACAAAATTTGAAAACTGAACCGAACTGGTTTTTAGTTCTAAAAAATCGAACTGAATTGGTTTACAGTTCAAAAAACTGAACCGAACTGAACTGGTTTTAATTTAATTTTTTTGTTCCATTAAGCCAAATTTTACATAATTACACCTAATTATTTCTAAAAAATAAATTCGGTTCTAATTTTTAACCAAAAACTGGTTCGGTTCCATTTTTTGAACTGAAAACCGGTTCGGTTCAGTTTCAATTTTAAAAAATCAGTTCAAAAACCGATTCGGTTCAATTCAATTCTGCAATTTAATTTAAATTTTGGTTTTTTTGAACACCCCTACCTAACACAAACTATCAGAAGTTGTTGAAACGTCGTTGATGGCGTAGAATGTGAATAAATATAGCTTTTAAGGGCAAACGACAAAGAAGACAAAAAAAGAAGCAAAATATGCTACTGACACCATTGAAGAGGAGCAGACGCGACCAAGACACAATTCAGAGGAAACGAAGATGTGAGAGAGAATAGAATACAACTTAGATTATACCTCATGTTGAAAGATTCAAATTCATTTTGCTATTTTGGGAAGAAGAATGCATGATTATTGACTATTGAATGCAATCTATACTTTGGATTTGGGGAATTTCTACAACTCAAATTTGTGGAGTTACAAGAATTCTAAATTGCTCCAATCACAATCATAGTATACAAATTTTTTTTTTGACAAATAGACAATTTTTTTTATTACATCTACTATTTTCTATCAATGTTTTAGAGGAGAATTTTTGTCAACTATATCAATAATTTTTTTATAGACAAAATATTAGTAGTTAATTTATTAGATTGACTGAATGATTTCTTTTTTTTTTTTCATAGAGAGTGATGTTAAGTAGCAGATGTCAAGTTCTAAACTTTCTATATAATACTCTTTCAATGTTTAACTCATACCACTAAATTACATCCTGTGAAATTCTATCTCTTTGAGTTAATTTATTCCAGAGTTCTATTCAATGTGATATTTTTGACAAAGGTTACTTTATAACAATGATATAAAAGAAGCAACACAATATGAAATGATAAAATAGAAAAACTAAAGGATTAGTCATAATTGCACTTAAGGGTGGACATTGAACGTAGTTGGATCCAAAGATTTTGAGGTCTTAAAAGTTAAGGGATCCATTGTTTGACATTCTTAAAAGCTCCTAATTTTCTTTTTACTTATTTTAATCTTCTTCGGATTAATTAATCAAGACATGATTTATCAGATTAAATCTAGAGGTGGAAATACTAACTTATAATTTTTAAGAATTTTGTATACTTTTGAATTGAACAATTTAGTGGCGTTAAAAATATAAATGTAAGGATTTTTTTTTTACATCTCTAAACAAATTTGAAGATATAAAAATTCTAAAAAAATATACGATATAATTTACATCTACAGATTGGTTAATTCAGACAAATTCCCTCCTAATTGCCTAATCGGTTAAAATCAACAAATAAATAAATAAATTATGGAAGGCTTACGAGAATATACGACATTAGATGACAAATCTTCAAAAGTTTAAAGGAGACTCTGCTTCGTTCTTCATGGGCTGGACCGATTGTTGGGTCGTTAAGAAGTTTATGGCCCAATAACTTTTTGTCTGGGCTATTTACGGTTATCCTCTTTTTTTTATGGATACGGTGACCGTTTTTAATCTCAACTTCTCAATCTCATGTTATTATAATTTAAAAATTGAGTGTAATAGACATACGAGGTAATGTTTTTTACACTTACAACCAATAAAAATTGTTTATTATATCATGTCATATAAAGCTAAATGATTTGATGGAATACATTATTGGGATTGAAAGACAGTATTAAAATTCTTTTACATTGTGTGTACATTTCTTTTTTTTTTCTCTTAAAAATTAATTTATATTATTATAAAAAAAATTATATATTCAAGGAATCATAACAGTTAAATAATTAAAAATATTTAACTTTTGCTATAATTATTTATAAAATTACACATATGATACATTGTAATATGTTGATAGTGTAAAAAAATTATCCAAAAAGTACATGAAAATTCAAATATAATTTAATTAAATATTAAATATACAACCTTAAATCAAAGAGACTTTTAATGCTAACGCGCAAACTTTTTAAAAACAAAATATGAGTTTGTCTCTTACCAATTTTTTAAACCTTAACCCAATTAAATCTAATGAGAGATGAGTTTAATAGGGATTGGATAATATAAAGATAAAACTATGTTGATTTTAAGACAAGTCACCGTATAATAATATATAAATAATTTTTTGGAAAAAAACAAATCAACAAGTAAAGTTAATTGATTAAAAAAATAATTTAGTTGAGTGATATGGTTAAAAAGTTAATCACCAAATAGTAATTCATAAACATTTTGTTGTGGAAAAATTAATTTAGTTGAGTAATAAAGTTTTGACATTAAATAAAGTTTGAGTATAATTGGTTTCAATACAAGTTCTTCAGATACATAAATAAAGTGGTAGAAAATGGACACTTCAAGTATAAAATTATAGTGAGTCTCTAAAAAAATCAATGTAGTATTTTTTATTTTAGAGATAATGAGTGGCATTTGTGAGTGAAAGTATAAAATCAATGAGTAAAAAATAATACTTTGTGTCCTCTAAAACTTTTGGGACGAGACGGATTATCTGATGGTCGATCTAGACTCGACCCATACTTCAACTTGGTCCATGTCTTGTCCATCATATATATCTCTAGTTTTCTTTTTTTCGAGTTTGGGTCACCCGACCCAAACCTTACGAGCCGAGACGAATTAGTAAACTAGGTCGGATTTTATACACCTCTATTACAAACTATTATTCTAAAATCTAAAGCATATAAATTGTGTCTTTATGAGTTAGGACAGTTTTAATGAAACTAAAATATTTCAAGCCACAATCTAAGAGTACTTAGATGAGATGATAAGAGTCTCTGCTAACTTAATCAAATGTTTTGAGTTCCAATTCAATCATGGAAATATAGAAATATTAAATCTCTTAAGGGAGAGTTTTACCGTCCGTTGTAGTTTTACTAACTTGAGGAATAATTCTCAAGTTAAAAAAAAAAAAAACCTATCACAAATTAAATAAATGAAATAATGTCTTCCAATATAACTAGTAAGCTATTTGCCAATTGCTACTTGCTACTTGCTAGAATGTGAAATCTCCATCCGCAATACACAATCACATAATCTTGAATCCATACTCACGTTAAACATGCAAGTTAAGTGGCTAAATGTCGTTCAAATAAATAAACTCAGTATCAAAGCCTAGTGCCTACGAATCATTTCAAGTATAAGATTAATGATTATGTTATTTGAAAAGTGGTTCAATGCACAATGGGTCGAGTTTGGATAGGGTAGTATAGTATTCATTCTTGTAGTTTAAAAGATATCCATGTCCGTGCCTACACTCTCGTGGGTATCAACTTTAATACTTGTACCCTTACCCTTTGGGTACTTAAGTGCCTACCCATACACATGACTCGCACTTTAATAAAAATATATCGATAAATAACCGCTATTGTTGTGATTAAATTTAAAAAATTGGTATGGGTAGAGCATCATGTAAATTGGTATAGATAAAGCATCATGTAGTTTGATATGTGTATATGGACTAAAATTATTTTTCCAATTTTTTTAATTATTAAAATTGTATTTTTTTTTATTAATGTCCCAATTTTTAAGATTAGAATAGGATATTTAAAATATATTACTAGCATATTTTCGTGATGATCTATTTATATGTTTATTTTTTTAGAATGATCCGAAAATTATGAAATGGAAGACCAAAATTCATTTATTTGCTTGAAATAAAAATGAGGTAGAGAGATATGAGATAATAGAGAGTGAGAGAGATAGTAGATAGAGATTGGAGGGGGAGATACAAATGCGTAACAGAGTAGAGAGACATATGTGTATTTAGAAAAATCTTGTATTTAAAAAATATTTTTTCAAACAAACATGTTTTCTTGAAAATCCTTTTGATGTCCTTTATGGTAATTTTGTAGTTTTAAAATCATTTTTATAAAATTGTATACAAACAGGTTAAAAATCATTTTACAAAAATCTCTAAAAAATAATCTCTAAATTATTTAAAACAAAAATCATTTTTATTTAAACTCAAAAAAATGCATCCAATAATAATAATAATAATAATAATAAGTGCGGGTGTAGGGCGGGGTGGGTACTACAATACTCGTATCCGCACCCATACCCGTTCAATTTTGCGGGTAATTACTCGTCTCCATACTCATATCCATTATGCGGATTTTTACCCTATATATTGCGGGTCTTTTTTGCGGGTACCCAATGGATTTGGGTCTAATTGTCATCCCTAGATTCACTTCTACCTAGTAGTACTAACACATAGGAACATGTTTAGAATTAAAAATTAACAAGTTAAATAAGTTTTTGGTCCATCTCAATTATATTTCATATTTCATGTTTAATTTTTTTAATTTTTTTTTAAATAATAGTCCATTAAATATTTTTGTCATCGATTTTGGTATATGCTTTTAAGCCAACTCATATGTATCATTCAAATTTTTAAATAATTTTATTTAGGCATGTTTAAAATATTATAAGAATCTGCCTAATAAAAATTTAAAATTTTTTAACGAAAGATAAATTAATTATGAATTATTAAGCGCTAAAAGCTTAAAATATCATATTATTCATCAATTGTTAATAAAATTATAATGTTCTAAACATGCATGCAAAATATCACTCAAAAACACATACAATACATTTAAATTTATTTAAAAACAGAGACTATAATTATTGATAGAAAATATTTGATAGACCATTGTTTAAAGCATTTTAAAATATTAAAAAGAAAAAGGAAGTACAAGTTGTTTGGAGACTATACCAAAACCCAAGAAAACAATGCTTAGTGATACACACTTCTGCCTCATTAAAAACTTTATCAGTAAAACTCAGGGATAAAACTATGGTGAAAGTGAAAAAGAGTGCAGTAATCACTTACAAACATCAACAAAATCTATATTCAATAAGATGAATTTTATTTTTATTGAAAATATCATAAATATTAGAAGAAAAAGTATCCCATCAATGGTTGTTAACAATTTGAAGTCTCAAATTAATAATTTTATCTGCACATTGATTCATTTATCTAAAAATATGAGATATAATAAAATTCATTCTTTTAATTCAAAATATCATAACTATGTATTAGTAATTTATAGTGGATAACTTATAGCGTATAAGTTCGTATAACCAAAATAGAATTGTTTAGTAACAATAATCCCCTCACAAATAGTAATATTTTAGATGTTACTTCAAGTAGCATTTGAGTTTATAACCAATAACATTTCATTTTTTTTCTTCATTTTTATCTTCATTATCTTAATTGACAAAATATAAATATTAATTAAGAACATATTTTTATACATTTTATATTTATTAAGTAATTCATCCGCTAATTTTATTAAATGCTCAAATGTCAATCAACTATTTTATTTACTATCAACTAGTTTTTACTAAACAAAACCGATATTCGTTGCTACATTATGTGCTAGATTAAAAAAAACGTTGTTTGAATAATTAAGTGATACAAAATAATAAATTGATATTTGACATGCTATACATAAAATCAGTCTTCCCTCATTTATTTTATTTTTAAAAAAATAAAAGTAAAATGTAAAAGCATCACACAAACATCTCAATTATGTTAACTTTTAAATTAATCACTTGTAATAATTATTTACAATACTCTAAAATAATACTAAAAATAAAAAAAATACAAGAAACTTATTACTATACCAACATTGAAAATAACAATTTAAAAAATATATAAAATAGTGTTTCAATAAAATTTTACAAAAAATAGTCGTAGAGATAAAACCATAGTGTCAAAACATGCTATAAACTATGACGGTTGCCGACATATTTTAAATAAAAATATGTAATAAAGATAACATAGAGGCTAGTCAGCAAGGTGTAAGTAAATGTGATTGATTTTTATTAAATAATTATTTTATCAAAAAAATATTAAATAAATATTTAGATATATATTAATCACATGAAAAGTTGCAAGATTAGAAAGAAAAAAAATTCATAAAAATTAGAATGTTAAAAAATAAAATAAAATAAAAAGGATAAATTTGTTGTGTCGAAAAAAATAGAGATTAAAAATAATACCACGAAGTTCATCAACAAATAGTGCATCAGTTATATTGAAAAGGGATGGCTATTCAATAGTCAACAATGAATTGACTATCAATAATGAATTGATTATTAATAAGAAAAATTTATAAAGTTTGGAAAAAAGTAGTGGTTAAGAAATATGAGGAGAACAGAGAACAAAATGGTTTTAGAGTAAAATTTAAATTTGAATTAGTCTTTTTTTAAATTTAAAATAATTAGTTGAGGTGTTAAATTGAGTGATAAATGATAAAAATTACCTCTATTATGAAGGGATATACTTTGTAAAAAAAAATGTCTGACCAAATTTATTTGTTAGATGGTAGTTAAGTCATGAGTTGCTACTATACAATGATAGTGAAGAAAAAAAATAATAACTAGAATGCAAAGAGTAGTATCACTAATATGGAATAATGTGAATATTTGAAGGACCGCATTTGAATGAAGTAAGTTAATTAAATGCGTTTGGATTGTTTAATTAAAATTGGATGGTTGAAATTTAAAATTTAAATTTAAATTTAAATTTTAGAATTAAAAATAATTAAATTTAAATTTTAATCGTCCGATATTAATGGTCGAAATCTTGATCAAACAAATAAATATATAATTGTGTTGTATCATGTTTGAATTACTCTATGATCTAAATCCTAAAAAGTAGTGATATTTTGAGGTTCAATCATTATTATCCTTCAAATAAACAAAACTGGGTCTCCCATGTGGATGTCGAAGCCAACCCACATGCCGGAACATGAGCACTGCAATTAGATTGCATCTATACTAGTACTTTTTTCTCTTCCTTTATATTATAAAAATGGCTAATATATTCTTTAAGGTACAAGTGAGGTAAATCTTATCTTATGCACAAGTTAATTTTTATCGTTGATTTTACTATTTTTTACTATTTGATAAAATAAAACATAATGAGATTTATTAATATAACTGTAAAAAATAAATTTATACATTATGGTATACTATTTTATTTTATGTGTCCACATTAAACAAAGTCTATAAGATTTATCTATATAAGCTTTTATACTTTATTCTCTTTTTTTCCGTATGCTTCACCGTGCAAGTGCAATGAACGCTTAGTTTCTCATATCCACATTGCATCAAACATATTAATTGCGTTAGCTAGCACTAGCACACTTGCCTTTAAACTTTCTTTTATAAAGAATGAATATTATGGAACACTACACGTGATAGGAGTTTAATTGAATATACGAAATTTATGTGGACAAATTTTATGAATATATTGTACTGAGTTTACCACCGATATTGGTCCAAAATAAACTAATATATTAGTAAGATATATTTGAATTTTGAAACTTTAAAATTAAAGAAGAAATTGTTAAAAAAATTTGAATTTAGATTTTAATTAAAGATATTTTTAATTAAATTTTACTTACTATCAACCGAATTTTAGATTATTAAAATTTTATTCTTTTAAGAATTAGATAGTAAAATTTAAAAAAAAAAATTGAAACTTGAAAGACACCTCTAAATTAAATCCACTCAATTTGACTCAAATGGGTAGAATCCGACACTTTCCTACAATGAGGGTCGAGTACTCTAAGACAAAAAATATAAAAGTATTTGTGAAAGACTAAAATATAATAAAATATGTAGCCAACATCTTGTAGATTGATTAAATCGTATTTATGATTTAAATTTGTTTAAAACTATAGATAAAATAAAAATAAACATACATATTTGAATTAATCAATTAAAATCGAATCTTAGTACAGTCTTCACTAGCTTTATATAGAGAGTATATTATATAAGTATTTATATTTTGTATATTTTTCTTATTCAATTAATATATAATTTATTTTCACTTTAATATTTTCTATTTTTATTATTTTTTATCAAGATTTTTAATATGATATCAAAAGCAAATTTTAATAAAAGTCTCTCTCAACAGAAACTGAATTTTAATGTCTGACATGATGTTTTCCTTTTGAAGGGAATTCATGTTAAAAATCGCATTAACAACTACAAGTGTATAATACCACTTTTGTTGTTTATAATTTTTTATAATAATTCATGAAAGTAATTATGTACCGCTGGAAGAGTCCATACCACAAAAAAAAAATTATGATTTATTTGCATGTGGATTGCATATAATCAGATAACCAATTATTGCTGTTTCTGTTGATCCGTGATGCATGTGTAGAAATTTGGATGAAAAATAAAAAATAATCTATCATGTTCATCAAGTGGCCCATAGCTTTGAAAAAAGAGTAAGGAAGTTTATAAATAAATATAAATAAAGATCATTTTTTTGCTATTTGTTTGCTATTTGCCTCACCTATGTGTGTACATCTAAAAACTGCAAATTAAGATAATTTTTTTTAATTTTACCTTAATTCATATGATTATTATAAATAAATAAAAAACCTATTTTGAAAACTAGCTAGTTAGTTAAGATGATTTTGAAAGAAATTAATTTCAGTGAAAAGTCGGTAGATGATATAAACATTAATAGGTAGCAAATAATAGAAGTAACAATAGGTAAGATTGAGAAGATATTATTTAAATAAATTGTATTTGATTATTTTTTGTCAAAAGAAGGTATTCAAAAACATTACTAAATAGAAAGCTATCCCAATTAAGTTGAGTAGAAAAAGATAACCCAATTAGATTCACACCTCATACTTTAGGTTTAATTAAATCTAGTCTTGTTAGTGAGTGGACTTAACTACCTATTTCATATTTAATAAATTGTTTATTTTATTTGTAGATTATTCGAGTTAGTACGTCAACAAATTTAACTGCTTTTTTTTATATGATTAATTTTTTTTAAGGTCTAATATAACCTTTTAAAGAAAATTTTACGTAATAGGTTTAATTATTTTTTTTGGCACATTAACTTATTTTTAAATTTAATTTTTATCTTTTTAACTATAAAATGGTTCAATTTGATTCTTTAATTTATGTCTGTTAAGAAAGATTGGTTATTTCTACGAGAAAAATTGGTTATTTCTAAGAGAAAAAGTGTTAAATTTTATTAATAATTAGTGACGTGACTTCTAAATTATTTTTATCATAAAATAATGTTGGATCTTTTTCATCAACTCTATTCATCTTTTTCTCCAAAATTTAAGATTTTGACAAATACTTTGTTATAAACATCTTGCTATTCTCTTTCACTCATATTCTTATTGACTTGTTATTTTGTTCATAAACATATCATATTGTTGTTTTGTGATAGTGAAAAAAGTTGCAAAGATGAGAGAAATGCAAGATTAGAGATATAAGAGAAAGATATCTAAAAGTGAAAATTTGAGTGTTGATTTGCTTTTAATTTTTTACGAAGAATTTGGGTGTATTGTTGACTTGGTTTTGTCTTCGTAAACAAAACATATTGTTGTTATTCTCTTTCACTCACATTTCTGTAACTTGCTATTCTTTGTTCACAAAAATATTGTTATTTTGTATCATTTTTCCTCTCTATGTAACCACCTCCTACTTCATGCCACATATCTAAGAAAATAGTTATATAACCTTTTGACTTTGTCAATTATTTGTTCTAATCTTTGGGGTTAATATTCAATATCTGCATGAACCTAATAAAACTAAATATTGACCTCCAAGCCAATTTAAACTTGATAGCCACGTTCAGCTGTCAACAGTTAGTCAACAACTAAGCGGAAGCTGAAAGATGTCTTACTTATTGCTTTAAATCTTAGATAATATGTTTCTGCTCCATTTGGAAACTTGATCTTCTTAAGCAACTAGGTTTGCATAGAGTATACTACCATGAATGAATACCATTGCTAAATTCTCCCCCAACGTTTATTTGTTCTAGTCGATCGAGGAAACTCCAACATAAAATAGACTATGAGTTTGCAGATAATAACCTTTCATTGTCTATTTGGCACAATTAAATGTCTTCCTTCTTTGTTCCATTTAGTTGATGTACCATTTTTCTTCCATTTCTTATGGGTCAGTTGTTTCATTTACCATTGATGTTGGAAATAGTTAGTCAGACATCAAATCATATTAGAAAATTTAGGTAGGGATCAACATGCATCAATTGTCCTTTCAACCACATCATTGTCATCATTTCTCGACAACCATATTATTGGTTGTCTAATAACCATACTAGTTAGTGTGTAACCAACCACATCATAATTTTGGAAGTTATAATGTGCTCCTACAACTCAACTTTCTGAATCCCTCTATGAGGTCAACAATTGTCTTATCTTCTTGTTGTTTCAACTTAATCAAGTTAGTTGTTGTAACTTTTGGTCAAGGTCTTTGAAATTTGTCATGGAAGCAGCTTTCCATACTTAACCTTCAAATTCGAATCATTTGTTGCCACAATATGTTTCTTCGGCCTCAAAAATTTTAGAACCTTTACAAAAAGTCCATTTTCCTTAAATATTGTATGAAAATGTGTGCTAGCACATTTCCCTTCTAATCTATGTAATGAACTAGAAGTCTGAGGTAGGTGGTGCATCGAACTTATGCAATGCCATATGGAGTCTATGTATTGCGCTCAAAAACATAAAATAGTGACAGGAAGTCCACTATAGCGCATGAGAGGAACGAGTTGCGCCCTGAGGACTTGTGTGTTGCGATAAGAAAAAAAAAAGGTGACATGATGATAACTGTAGCGCATGACATTGTGCATTGCACCTCGAGAACTTTTTTCTATGCTCTTAATTTTAGTATAAGATACTATTGAACTCCAAAAGTTACCAAGTTCCCATAGTAATCATTTGTAGCTTCTTCAGTGTATATCTACTCCAAATGATTAACCTATTAAATTAAAAACCAAGAAAGACAACCACTACAAGAATTTTTCGAGTTAGAAAGGATTAACAACAAATATCCCTAGATGACTCTAGAAATTCAAAATTTCCTTACTTTAATTAATTTGCACTAAAACCTGTTTGAAACTAATTGAATTAAACATGTCATCTTCTGTTGAAAAAGTTTTGAAATAAAGGGTCTCAAATCCACTTGGTAATGACACTATTTTATCCACTTATTTTTTATATGGTTTTCTATGCATAGGTCTATATTAAGGACTAAGTTGTACATTAAAACACCTTTACATAACTAAAACTATCATGTTGGTATCAATTTATTGAGAGACAACTGGTCTACTCTCAATTGTCATTGGCTATATGAAATTTGGAACCAAGGTTGAAGTTGGACCATGCTATGTTGCTAGCATTACTACCTCTTAAAGAATATTTGGGTACGACTGCTTCAGTGCGTTTGAAATAGACGTTTGATTAGAACCACAAGGTGGAACTAGTGACCATGACTACTCTACTACAAAACCGCCATGATTGTCATTTTTGAGCTTAACGAACGATTGAGTGATTATTCAAGAAAGGTGGAATGTTATTCTTATGTTGCTCTATATCATAACCATCAGTTGTTTCATACAAAATCCCATGAAGATTTGAACCCACATAACCATAGGGAAGCAATTTTGGGACAAACTAATAGAGTGGTTAATTAACTAAGGTCAATGGAATAGTATTATATGGCTTCTCCCTCGTATAATCACCAGGTAGCTTTGTCAGTGTTCCATAGTCTAGAATTTGATAAATAACAAATTCTTGATTTGTGAGCCGTAAAGTTATGCCATAGGCCAAAAAATTTGGCATAACTAACGACATTCCAATTTGTTATATTGCAATGTTAACCATAACAAATAGAAACATAACCAAGTATTAGAGTAACATTTACAACACACAAAATAATTTGGTATTCCCTTGTTAGCATTATGAGTAGTTATGCTAGTTTGGAGAGTATAACTTATCCTTGTAGCTAAATTTTGAAACAGCAAGTCATTATTACTCTCAAATTTAGTGTCAAGCATCACACTGTCTAAGCCAACTGCCCTCCATTGTCTCCCTTTCTTTGGCTATGCATCCGCAATAAAATTTGCCTCTTTAAGCACATAGATTGAAATATACCTCTATGATGAATAATTGAAGAAGATTATGCAATTTATTAATGTAAAATTGTAATTCTCATATACATTCATCTTTTCTCCTTTACCCATTTTAGAGCATTAATTGAATCAGACTCAATAGTGATAAACTTGTGATAGTCATTCTTCCATAACATACAATTGCTAAAAACTCTACTGCATTTGAATCTTTTATTCCTACGAATGCTGCAAACTATGCCTTAATGATACAATTTGAGTCCCTAAGGCCTTACCTATACCTGTCGACCTCGATTTTTCCCTTCAAGATTCATCAACGTTTCATTTTCATAAGTAGTTAAGTAGTAGACACCACAGTGTTTTGTTTATAATGGATTTTTGGATACACCAACTTCTAACTCATTCAATGTTTCTTACTACATCCCTCGAGTTAGACGAGACTTCAGCATTCCATATTGTCATCCAAAATCTAAATAGAAGTTTAACCGTGTACACTACTAATTCTTAGTCTGCATGCTTTTGTTCAAACAATGTCAAATTGTTCAATTTATTTATTCATATATTTTGTATATGCAATCCTATAAAATAAAAAATGAATTTGATTTTCAAAATGAACGAGTTTTGGAGAATATATATAGTATATTGTAATTTTTTTTATCACAGTAAACACATTCATTCATTATCTTAAAAACCAAATATAAACAAATTAATAATGACAAAGATGTGTAGGAACAATTTCCTTCCACAAAATAACAATAACACAAATAGAAAATCTAGCTAATTCTTGGGAAAAGGTACACAAGGAGAGTTTAGAAAAAACTAGGTAATCACCAATCCATAGTCTAAATCCTAGCAACCAAACTAATAACTTCCATACATGGTCAATTGTAAAAGGGAAAGGAAAATCCACATTCTTTAATTCTATTTAGTTATCAATCATATCTTTGGCTTCAATAAGCATAATTCGACTATGAGTGTTCTCAAATTTGACCAAACATACAACATGTCTGGGATCATTTGTTGGGTAACGAGGATGTAAAATATGGAATTAGCCACCATCCACTTGGTACCCATGTTGTTCCAAATCCCAAAAGATTCCCAACCTTACTACCAAAGGATAAAAGTACCAACTTACAAGAAGACTCATATAACAAAATAACACAAAACCAAAAACAAATTGGAGCAGAACGAAAAATTTCAATAGCAGAAACTATAGAACATGAAAAAGCCATGGATAGATGAAATAAGCCATAACCTTTCTACTTTGGCTTTCGCAGAGGGCGGTTTGCTCTTGGAGATTCTAGTGGAGGAACAAATGAGGTAGGGAGCAGAGCAAGGAGTTTAGCCTACAATCGCTTTCTTCCCAATAGAAACCAGAGTACTTAATGACGACTTGGTAGAGATGTTGAAGTCTCTAGATCTGCTACAAGTGACTTGATAAGAGTGTTATAGCTCGAAGCCAAAGAACACAACCTCCAGCAGCGGTGGTGAGCTTCTGCGGTGGGTGGGTCGATTTCATCAAATAATGGTGGAAAAACAAGATGGATGGGTTGTGGAGTGATGAATTAAAAGAAAGGGGAAACAGAGGGGAACCCTAATCAAAGGGGGGACACCACTGTGAAGAAAGAGAGAAGGCTCTAAAAATTGGAGAGAGATAAACCCTAATCTAGTCTTGTTGATAGGAAAAATATGGTGTAGAGAGAAGGCAAAAGAAGGCAAAGCTTCGCACTCTAAACCCTACATTTTTTAGCTACTTAGTATATTGTACTGTTACTTAAATATTAATTGTATATAATTTATATCTATATTTCTATATAAATATTAATTCTCTGTACAAATATTTTATCGAAATCTATATTACACATATCAGAGTCTCTTTACTTTATATCCTTAAACGATGGTAGTATATTAATGACGATTTTTTAATTACTATCTTTTTCTCTACATATAAAATCCCGTTGATTAAATTATGGGAATTGAGAAAGTTGATCCTAATAATAAATTGGTTGACAATTAGAATTGTTTTATTGATTTATCCTTGAGAAGAGAAAATTAGTTTATGGTTTTATTGTAATACTTATTAGATATTGCAGTAAAAGATGTAACATAATATTAAGGGTATATTGGTAAAAAAAACTAATTAATGAGGTTGAAAAATTAAAAGAGGTCTTATAAAAAGGGACAATGAAAATTAATAAGAGAGTCATACATTTAGAGAAGTATGTAGTATAATATAGTTAAAATTTTACATTGATCAAATGGAATCTTTTACGATAAGTTTTTTTTGTTCAGTATTTTTTTAGTCTCTATAAAAGTTAAATTTTTTGTTTTTAATCAATGTAAAAAATAAAATCTACACTTTTTAGTCCTTACAAAATTATTTTGCAAGCAGTTTTAGCCCTTGTTAAAACGAAACATATTTAATTGTCCTTGAATTTTATATTTTGAATGAATTTTCGAAACATAAATAGAAAATTATAAAAAATTTCTCCTCACAAACTTAAATTTTTTAACTTGAGATGAATTAAATATAAACAAAAGCAATAATTTCATACCTTAGTGAATGAGAAATTCGTGATTAAAAAAATGAGAATTAATCAAAAATCACATGTCGAAATTGCATTTATAAATTATTGTCTATAAATAAAATAAAGTTATATACTTAAATCTTAATTCAAGTGACAAATAACGACATCATGATAATAGTATTTATCATTTCTTTTAGAAAATAAAAAAATCACATAACTTTTACTTATTTTAAACGACGGCTATAATGAAAACAACGCCAACTCTATTTTTCGGATTTAGAAATGAGTAATCAATCATAAATTAAATTAGTAAAAATAAAAGAAAAAATATTTTAAAGTAAAATTAAAATAAGAAGCCACCGCCACCAATTATTATTTCCTTTTTTTCATACATAACTGTGTATGTAGTTTTTTAATAGAAATGTTTGTATATATACACATACATTTTTTATAGTAAAAACTTTCTAAATTAAAATTATAATTTAAACTTTTGTTTTCTTTTAACAGTTTAATAGAAATAACACAACATTTATAAATAAAAAATCAAGTGTGGGGGTGTTGTGGTGGTGGCTTGCACTTTTTACAAATTACATTAAATAATTTATTTTATATGAAAATTTCTGTTACTATTTCTCTATAGATAATTATGTTTTAGCATATATTTCTCTTGACAAGTGATTTGATTATAATTAAATTTTTAATATTAAAATTTATATTTTTTAATAACTAATTATCGTCATTTAAGTGAGAAAATGTTAAATAAATTACTTAACTAATTAATTATAGATTGATTGTAATCAATTATTAAAATAAATTATAATGTATTGTTATCAAACATTAATTAATTAATAAATATGTGTAGGTTTTGTTTTTGAATGAACCGTAATAAATTGAATCATTCTACTAAACCTAATAAAAAGTATTGGTTTTAAGATTTTTAACTATTTAATTATAGTCCCATTAAATGATTACCATGCATATTGTTGATCACGACGTAAGACGACAATGAAATTATTTCATTTTTATAAAATAAAAATGAAATTATAATTTGTATGAAATTATTTCATTTTTATAAAATAAAAATGAAATTATAATTTGTATATCTCACTATTGTTAAAATTCCTTTATTAATTAGTAAAAATAAAATAAAAAAACCCCTTCATTAATACCCCTTCATGCTCAAATATAAGAAAAAATATATTTGAACTTAAGTATAGCCAAATTATAGCTTATTTCATCATATTTAGTATTTAGTATAATGTTATTATCTCAAAAGTAACCTTCAATTATTGTTCTCGTAAAAAAAAATCTAATGAAAAATTAAATGAAAAGAAAGGATTGTGTGGAGAATACACTCATTATTTTGATTACATAAAAAAATTGAATCAAGTTAACTAACATTCTTAATTAGTGCATATAATTATTTTTACCTATATATAAATGAGTCGAGAGATGGTATACATAAAGTTTATTTAGTAAATAAAATTTATTTGATCATTAAAAGAAACACAATTAATCATTTTCTTAAAAATTATACACAACTTAATTGAGATATTTATAATAAGCCAAATAAAATGCTATTGGTGTATTGGTGAAAAATATCGATTTGAGAATGATATAAGCAACATTAATTAGAGAGTATAATTAAATTAATATTAAGTAACATTAATATTACATTGAAAGTTAAAAAGAGTTATTTTTGTTGGGACACAATTTTTACAAATAAATTACTCATCATAGAAGAGGGGAATAAGTAATGTATAAGTTTTGAGTTGGGATCATCTCTATTTTCAAAGAATTTATATTTAAAAAATAAAAAATATCTCTACATTAATTTTTTTAATATTATGAGAAGAATAATACTAACAATATATTCTTTAATACACATTTTTTAATATACATATTTTTAATGGTTGAAATTTACATGAGTTTCATCAAATTTAAATGAGATCTGCATAATTGCATAATTAAATAAAATTCATGTGAATTTTAACCAATAAAAAAGAGTATGCTGAAATATTATTCAAAAATATATTATTAACACTACTTATTGTGAAAAATAATCATAATAATAAAAGGTAATAATAATTTTATATTTTTACGTGAAATAATTAATTATCATATTTAACAGTTTTGTTTATTTGGAGATGGAAAAAGTATAACAGCTAAATTCATACAACTTATCCCAAAAGCATTTGCATATAAATAAATATACCTACAACTACATCGAGTTTTATTTACGAGACAAAGGGTGTGTTTTAGTAGGACCAATGAGGTAGTTATTATGTTCAACTTGCATAGCATATCTCAAAACAAATTAAATTCGTATTATAAACCGTACGATCAGATCTCATGTGGCTCACATCACTGATTGATAATGAACCGACACACGTGTCAGATAAATGTTGTTCAAACTAAGGACATATATTTACTAATGGTTGTATTCAATAAATGTTGCACCTAAACCCCACTCATATTCTATATTCTATAAATACCCCACATTTCATTTCTACCTTATACCCATCATCTCCTCAAATATCTCTTCTCTTGTGATTTGGTTCTTTTTTCTACTAAAGAGTTTTGCTAAATCCGGAGTTGCTACAATGGCCATAACTAAGTTCTTTGCTTCTTTGATCTTAGCACTCATTGCCATTTCCATGCTTCAAACATTGGTTAGTTTTAAATTCAAAGTTAATTAATTATCAAACACACATTGGTGTTATAATACTTATTAATGTTCTTACATTTTAATGTATGGCTTGATTTTTCAGGTCATGGCTGGTAATGATCAAGGAGGCCACCTCTATGATAACAAGGTATGTCTTGATTTTTTTGGGGTAGGAGTAAACTGGTCAAAATGAGGTATTGAAATTTTGATTTGTAGAGGGTGTGAATTAGTGTTTAATTATGTTGTTTAATTGTGTTTTCTTCAGAGCAAATATGGACCAGGCAGCCTCAAGAGCTACCGTAAGTAAAGTTTTTTTTTTACTTCTATTTTTTTTTCTTTTTTTTGTTCAACTTTTTTCTTTATTGTTTTTACATTGTTTATAATATGAAGCAACATAGAGATTATAGATAGATTTCTCCAAATTGGAACATGAAAATAGTGTCAACATCTGAATGGAAGAAGAAAGACACAATTACCCCCCAAAAAGAAAAGTAGAATGTCTATGTTGGTATTGTGTAAAAAATTATTTAAATAAGTAAATTTTTAAGCGTGAAATATTCGGGCATATTAAAAAGTAAAAATATAAACTAATACTTTTAAAATTTTTTTATAGTTGTATCATCTAAAATCGGTACTCCTAAAATATAAATTAATGGTTCTTTTAATTTATACCACTGAAATAATAATTTAATCCAACGTTAATTTAATAAAAATAAAAAATAAAAAATTAAGTTGAACTTAAAATTCAACTCACCAAATTAATATTATTAAAGTGCCTATAATTCTAAGAATTATTACTGTATAGTTTATCATTTTAAGTTTAAGTAACTTTAAATTACCTATCCACAATATTCCACTAGAATTTGTGTAGTGCATATGGATACCTCTTTCGTTGAGGTCTATACATATTTTCTTTTACCTTTTGAGGTGAAGAGATTTTTTCTTTATAATATGCACAATTTTTCTTTCTCACTTCTCAGTCAAATTTTACTTTGACTGTAGTCAAAATTATTTCCTTAAAAGCTGTTTCTGTTTGAGTGTCTTGATTGTGATGATGTGTGAAAAGAAATAACCATTGGTCAAATTAATGATAATGCTGTTTTCTTTACTTTAATAATTTAATAACAATATCTTTTGTCTCTTGGTGAATCTAAAATGACCAGAATGCCCATCACAATGCTCGAGGAGATGTGGGAAGACACAATACCACAAGCCTTGCATGTTTTTCTGTCAGAAGTGTTGCAGGAAATGCTTGTGTGTACCACCAGGCTATTATGGTAACAAAGCTGTGTGCCCTTGCTACAACAACTGGAAGACTCAACAAGGAGGACCCAAGTGCCCTTAAAAACCTTCACCTTCATCAATTATCTATATCTATATTGAGTTAATAATTTCCCTCCTTGGGTTTTTTATATTTACTATTTTATTATATACTAACTAAATGCATATTAAAATTTACGGTGAGTTTGATAGATTTACAGTGAATTTATATTGATTTTTACAAAAAATACATTTTGTATCAAAATTATTGTATCACTGTAATTGTCGGATTCACTGTAATTATAAAAATACACTAAATGGTAGTCTTCTTTTAAGTTTATGAAAATGTGTTCATGTATTTTGGATGCCCTTTTGAGTTTATGGGTCCCATTGCTATATTTAATATTAACATTCCTTTTAGGCTTGTTCGCCTTTATTGATGGTGGCCTATTAATGTGATTGTTACCATTCTATGAAATTTCTTGTGATAGATAATAATTACATGTTTCTAATCAGGAATGAATTGGGTTAATTGGAAATGATTTATTGAATTAGTATTGAACTATTTAAAGAGAAAAGTGTCAAAGTTACACGCCTATCACTTTCACAATGAAATATGCATAATGCATTACATAAAATATAGAAATGGGACTACTAAATTAAAATTGATAGTTACAAACATCTATGACATTTATCATTAATACAAAATTTTTTTTCTTAATCATTAAAACAATTTTAATTGATTTGATTTGGTAATAAAAATATAAAGTTTAATTAAAAATGAGATTTTTAGTTTAAAGCAAATAAAAAACAATCAACTAGTCTATAAAGTGAGATAAAGAAAAATAAAACTAATCGTAAGGATAGCTCAAATAATAAAAGTTGTGAGATAAAAACTAATTTTTAAGTATAGCTCAAATGATAAAAGTTGTGGAGATATTTAATGCATACCACATATCAGTAATATATCTCTTCTTTGCATTTACTACTGCGATTGTTGCATAATGAGTAAGTGTTATAAAATCTTAGAGGATACTCCTTCCATTAAGTTTTTTTTTTTCAAAAATAAATTTTAACTTAATTAGTTTAAACAATTGAGAGGTATTGAATTTGAATATAGAATATGACGTTCAATTTAAAAATATCGGCAATTATCACTTGAGCTAGAATTTAAGAACTCCCATTGATTACCATTATAAGTAAAAATAACTACTTTCATAATTATTAAAAAAATTAAAATAAGTGTAATTAATTTTCTATATATCATATAAAACATAATTCAAATTTACTATATTGTTCGTTTGAATGTCAAACACTTAACTACCGACATTAAATATTTTTTATTAAAGTAAGGTACTCCCTCCAGTTCTGTATTTAAAAAAAAAAGATGATACACATAATAAGAAATCATCAAAAAAAATTATTGATATTGAAAAATAAATAAATCAACTTCCAAAATTATTTTTAGAATACTTAATAAACATAAATGTATTAATTATGATATTGAAAATATGAGTAGAAAAGTTTAAATTAAATAAAGTATTATAGAAAAATAATATTTAATATTGTAAATATTCTTACAAATTTTTTATATTTTAGACTATGAAAGACTAATTTCTTTTGTTTATATTCCAAATCGAAAGTAATATATTACAAATATTAGTATTAAATGAGTTACAAATAGTTAATTTTTACTAGTGACTAAGACTTGATGTCACTTTTTTGTTCATAATAATAAATTAATGAGAGTATCAAATACAATTTCTACTTGAAATAAAATTCATTGACTAAACTTAAGAAAAAAAAAAAAAAAGCATTTACTAAAAGATCACCATGATTATTTGCTAGGCACAACGTTTAATAAAGACTTAGACGTAAATGGGCCCATATTTAATATGGCAAGGAAATGACTCACACGTTCTCACACTTTTCTTTCTGACTATACATTGGCCCATTTTACTCATTACACTTACTTTTATTTTCTTTTTTCTATTTATAAAAGCAAAGTCGACCAAAAATAAAAAGATGTCAAGATCCAAAATCAAAAGTGGAGAGATACTAAAAAAGTAAGTAGTGACGAAAGCCATGTTATGGGCTGAATATCAATCTTAATCCACCTTCGTTGTTCAAGATCTCATCATGGTGAAGTTTATAGTAGTAGTATTTATTCAATGATTGATCAAAGTGTTTTATCATGGGAAAACAAAATGACACAAAAGAGTAGTAGAAATTTGCTTTGCTATCTTTCTAGGTATACATCAAATTATAAGGAAAAAATTACATGTATTTGTTTGAGTAGAAATTCTCTTCTTTTCTTAAAACATATTTCCTTCATTTCCTTTTAATTCTTATTTTTTAACATTTACAAATATTAAGATAACTAATAAAATTTTCTATTTTTAATGTTATTATTTATCTTTTTTTTTCTTCCTACAATATCCTTAATCATTTATTATCTCATCTTATATATTTATCTTTTTGTAATAAATATATAACGGTATTATTGACAAATCAATAATTAATATTGCATTAAAATTTGAAAATGACAGTTAAATATAAACAAAAATTTCTTGCAAATGTGACAATTAAAAAGAAATAGAGGAAGTATGATGGTGCCAATTGTTATAATTTTGTTGTATAAATATTGAATTAATGCCACCAATTTTAGAAATGTGTGCATTTATATCATTTATTTACTTTAAAACTTTATGTTAAAAACTGGGGTAAGAAGATGATGCCCGAGTCCAAAGTAGAGAAAATCTTATAATTCACTAAATATTTATAAAGGAATTTACGTTTACCTCTCTCCAATGACAATCAAACCTGCAACTTGCATATCCAATATCTGTTTTTTTATCAAAAGACCAAACTATTGGAATTTTATACTTCAAAACTTTAGTAATAGACACCTCCATTTCGAGAGATTGTTGTTGAGAGGTGAACTATCCTCATTTTTATCTAAGTTTTCACCGTCATCTTAATTGTATAATAGAATGCTGGTTAAATAAATAAACAATCAAAGATAGAGACCTTTTGTTGGACATAATGGACTGACCCGACCCCATCACGGTTCATTAGTAAATAAAAACACAACACATTAATTAATTAATTAATTAATTAATTTAATGTTTAATAACAATTAACCATAATATATATTAATAATTAATAATAATCGATTATTATTGATCCATAATTAATTAATTAAATAATTAATTTAATAGTTAATGTTCTACTTCCTTCATAAATATCTTACTCAAACTTTTATTCTCTACCACCAATTGGAAGAGGGTTTAGGCCAATATCATTTTTTGGTTTAGAATAAATGGAGAAGATGTTCATGAAATAAGATGAGTGGAGAGTTTGAATTGAAGGAAACAAATGAAACGAAGAGAGTTTTTTTATAAAAAATAAATAGGAATTTTACTATTGGAGGAAGATTCCATTTTAGTCACTGCGATTGAGCATACGACATGTGTTATTGACGAAATAAAAATTGTCAATAATTAAAGATTCATTCAAATAGATGAAGAGTTGAAATGAAAGTTAACGAAGAAAAGTCAAACTTCATATTACATAAAATACCGACAACAATGAAGTCAACCAAACATGGAAGAATTTAACATTCAACAAAATTGACAAACCAAAGACCGACAAAAGCAAAAGTTAAGAATGTGTCGGTCTACAAAAGCAAAAGCAAAAATCATTGCAACGCAACATGGCAACTCAATTAATATGTACAACGTGTAGTTCATTGGGTTGTTTAACTGTTAGATGATAGAGCAACAAAGAAGGAACATGACAATAATTGGCACAATTACATCAAACACCACAAGACTTGTGAATAGGTTGGAGAAAAGATTGGAACTATTAAAATGATTAATTAAAATTGATTAATAGGTAGTTAATGAAGTTAGAAGTTGGTTAAGATAGTTTGTTAGTTTGTTAACAATGTATTGTAGCAAACTGTTTAATGAAATATAAAGGCTGGACACATTGCTTACAGAACAAGTAATTAGTAAAAACTTGATCTTTTCATTCTTTTCTTTTACCATTCCAATTCCTCTCATCCTAGAATCTGTTCTAACAATTGACATTAGAGCTTGGGTTCCAATATAGGGAAACACAAGTGAAAAAGTGAGGGGATTTCAAATTAGGAAACACAAGTGAAAAGTGAGGGGATTTCAAATTAGGAAACACAAGTGTGAGTGAAAGAAAGAAATCATGAATGGATCATAGGGTTTTCCATCTAATTTGCCAATTCTTGATGGGAAAAATTGGGAGAGACGGTCTGCATCAATGAGATCATTATTGGGAGCTCAAGAAGTGTTTGAGATTGTCCAAGAAGGCTATGAAAAGCTAGGTCTCAATCCAACAGAAAGGCATTAAGCAATATTCAAAGATTCCAAGAAAAGAGATTACAGGGCATTGTTCTACATCCAATAGAGTGTGGATTCGAATAATTTTGAGAGGATTTTAAAGGCATCTACATCAAATGAGGCATGAGACATCTTGGTTAAGTACTATACGGGTGGGGAAAAAGCCAAGAAAGTGAAACTCCAAATGCTAAGAAGGAAATATGAATTGTTGTAGATGGAGGAAGATGAAACCGTGGCTGATTATTTCAATCATGTGCATGCTATTACCAATCAAATGAGAACTAATGCTAAATTGATAAGTTAAGTGGTAGTTATTGAAAAGATTCTAAGGACCTTAACACAAAGGTATAATCATATTGTAGTGGCTATTGAAGAGTCAAAAGACCTTGAGATGATGAATGTGGAAGATTTGCAAGGCTCCCTAGAAGCTCATGAATTGAGAGTAAGAGAAATGTGTGCAGCAAATTTAGGAACTCAAGTGCAGGCACTGCAGGCTCAAGCTAGCAAGAAAACCAGTCAAGATGAAGTGAAACACAAGAAAGGAAGGGAAAATCCAAGTGGTACAAGAAGCATTACTCTGATGAAGGGGCTGGAAATTCAAGAAATCAGAACAACAGTGATAATAACAGTAAGAAATCAAATGGTAAGAAGAAGTTTAACAAGAAGAAGATTCAATGATATAATTGTAAAAAATGGGGGCATTTTGTAGATGAATGTGGATCCCAGAAGGTAAAAAGAGATGATGATGAAGCTCAGATGGCAGCTGAGGACTTAGGTTCAGATGATGTATTGCTAATGGCTACCACAAATTTAGATGATGACTACCCATAATTATGGTATCTTAACACACACTGCTCTAATCATATGACTCGGCATAAGGAGTGGTTTGTAAGCATTGTTGAAAGAGTGAAAAAGGAGATTAAATTTGAAGACAATAGCTCAATGACTGTTAATGGAGTAGGGAATGTGCTGATTCAAAGAAGGGATGACAAACAATCTTTCATATGTGATGTGCTTTATGTGCCAAACATGAAGAATAATCTGTTGAGCCTTGGACAACTACTGGAAAAGGGATGCTCAATGAAGATGAAGCATGGTAAAATGAGGATGTTTGATAGCTCAAAAAGATTGATCTTAAAGGCACCACTCTGAAAAAACAGAACCTTCAAATTGAAATACACATCAGTGAGAACCAGTGCTTGAATGTTGCAATTAGAGGTGAAAGCTGGTTATGACATAAAAGGTTTGACCACTTGAATTTTAGGAGTCTTCAGATGCTTCAGGACAAGGAAATGGTGCAAGGAATATCTAGAATTCAAATACCAAAAGAGCTGTGTGAAGAATGCTGCTAGGCTAAGCAACACAAAAACTCATTCAAAGCTGAAGTGCCCACTCGATCATCAAATAAGATAGAGGTAATCTTTTTTGATGTTTGTGGACCATATGAAGAAATATCAATAGGAGGCAACAATTATTTTGTAGCATTCATTGATGATTTTACAAGGAAAACTTGGATCTATCTAATCAAGAAGAAGAGTGAAGTGATGGTTGTGTTTAGAGGATTCAAGCTGATGGCAGAGAGACAAAGTGGCTGTGATCTTAAGGTGATTAGAATAGATGGAATTGGTGAGTATCAATCCCATGAATTCCATGAATTCTATGACAAAGATGGAATGATTCATGAAATGACTGCACCATATACACCACAACATAATAGAGCTGCAGAGAGGAGAAACAAAACCATTCTCAATATGGGAAGAAACATGCTGAAATGGAAGAAAATGTCTCACAAATTATGGGGAGAAGCAGTTTCAACAGAAGTCTAAATATTGAATAAGTGCCTAACTAAAAGACTCAGCACAAGGACCCCAAAAGAAGTCTATTTTGGAAGGAGATCAAATGTAAGTCATCTAAGAGTGTTTGGCTCATTATGTTTCAGACATGTGCTTATCCAAAACAGAAGAAAGATGGATGATAGGGCTGAATAGATGGTGCTGCTGGGGTAAGACTTAACTGGGGCTTATAAATTTTATGGCCCAAACCAAGAAAAGGTAGTAATCAGCAGGGACATACTGGTAGATAAATCTACAAGTTAGGATTGGAAGATAAGTGCAGCCAGCTCAAGAAAAACAACCAACTCAATCATTGCAACCAACTCGAGCAGAGCAATAGTAGTGGAACTGGATGATGATCAGCCAACAGGAACAACAGTACAACCAACTCCAGAACTAGTGCGAAGATCTAAAAGGGCCAGACAATCTTTTGTAAGATTAGACCAATTTGAAGTAACATCTAACTCAAAAATCAATGCAGATGAAGAATTAATACATTTTGCATTTCTGGCTGAATCATAACTAGTCAATGAAGATGAGGCTCTAAGTGTTCCAAGATGGAGATTAGCAATGGAGGAAGAGCTCAATGCCATAGAAAAGAATAAAACCTGGGAGCTAATGACCCTATAGTACACAACATGTCAATTGATGTGAAATGGGTCTATAAAATCAAGATGAAGCCTGATGGACAGATTGCCAAATACAAAGCCAGACTTATAGCAAAGGGATTTCTGCAAAAACCTAGACTGGATTATGATGAAGTCTTTGCACCAGTGGCCAGAATTGAAACATTGAGGCTTGTAGTTTTAATTGCCAGTTACAAAGGATGGACCATGTATCAATTGGATGTAAAGTCAACGTTTCTCAATGGACCATTAGAAAAAGAAGTTTATGTGAAACAACCACCGGATATGAGATAAAAGGCAAAGAAGACAATGTGTATAGGCTTAGGAAAACATTGTATGGCCTAAAGCAAGCTTCTAGGGCCTAGAACAAGAGGATTGACAGGTTTCTCATAGAGCAGCAGTTTGAAAAGTGTGTGAATGAGCATGAAGTCTATGTCAAGAAGGCAACGCAACACCTACACTATTAATATGTCTCTATGTTGATGATTTGCTAGTAACTAGCATTGATGAAACTAAAATACAGAAGTTCAAAGACAAAATGGAAAAGTAATTTGAAATGAAAGATTTGGGCACATTATCATACTTCCTTGGTATTGAATTTGTGAGAAAAAAGAATTGAGTCTTTATGCATCAAAAGAAGTATGCTAATGATGTATTAAAGAGATTTAATATGCAAGATTGTAATGGCTCAAGTACTCTATCAGAAGCATGGCTGGTACTGGCAAGAGAAGGAAATGGGGAGTTGGTTGATCGTACAACATTCAAGCAAATGGTAGGATCCTTGAGGTATTTGTGCAACACAAGACCATACATTGCATATAGTGTTGAAATGGTTAGTAGGTATATGGAGAAGCCTAGAACACCTCACTACATGGCAGCAAAAAGAATTTTGAGATACATCAAAGAAACCAATGAACTTGGACTGCTGTATCTTAGAAGTTTGAATGGAGATGAAGCTAAACTGGCTGGCTTCACTAATGCTAACTGGTGTGGAGATAAATATGAAAGAAATAGTACCACGAGCTATGTGTTTATGATGAATGAGTCACTAATCTCATGGTGTTCAAGGAAACAAAGTATAGTAGCATTGTCCACTTGTGAAGCTGAATATGTGGCTGCATCAATGGAAGCTTGCCAAGCTCTATGGCTGGTAGAATTGATGCTGGAACTAGGACTGAGAAGCAATGCAGCAGTAAATATGAAGATAGACAACAAATCAGCAATAGATCTAGCAAAATACCAAGTGTTCATGGAAGAAGCAAGCACATAGAAACAAAGTTTCATTTCTTAAGAGATCAGGTGATGAAAGGCAAGATAAAGCTAAAACATTGCATTACCAATGATCAAACTGCTGACATCCTAACTAAAAGCTTGAAGAGGGTGAAGTTCAAAGAGATGAGGAACAAACTTGGATTGACATCAATTGAATCACTTTAAATTAGGGGCATGTTAAAATGATTAATTCAAATTGATTAATAGGTAGTTAAGTTTGTTAATAAAGTACTGTAGCAAACTGTTTTATTAAAAATGAAGGCTGGGCACATTGCTTGCACAACAAGTAATTCAGTAAAAACTTGATCTTTTCATTCTTTTCTTTTACCATTCCAATTCCTCTCATCCTAGAATCTGTTAGAAGAGGAACATGACAGAAGAAGGACAAATACATATTGGCCTATTGTAAACTTTTGCAATTGAAAAACTCAGTTGGGGTAGTAATTCTAAAACAAATTATATTAGTACATATTTTTTTTCCATAATTTGATTCAAAACTAACCCCTCTTTTGTTTTATTTTATTTTATTTTGTATTTGTTAAATAGTAACATAGACTTAAAAATTAAAGAGTGAATAAGGCTATCACAGTTTTCACAAGTTACATAAATCTCAAAGCATGAACCATATATATACATCTAATGCATATAGAAAGTATCATTTTTTATAAATATACATAGACTCTAATTATTTATATACTTAAAGATACAGAACAAGGAAAACTCAAAAGAAAAATTTTAAAGTTGAAAATGTACAATTCTAACTACATATACATACTACTAATATATTACATTTCTTATCCTTCTTTCCATAACAAGGTAGAGATTAGTGTCTCAACATTTCAAGAATATTTACATCCGATGATGCAGTTAGACACCTTTCCATATTCCCTCTGGCTCTCGCTGCAGCGGACGCTATCTCTGAGCTCTAAATTAATGTCAAAATTTATAAAGTGATAATCATAAATTATGAAGGTATAATATGATCATAAGAGAATTAATAATGAAAGGGGAGTAACAAAATGTAACAAATTAAGTTACCTGCATTCCAAAATCCATGATAAAATATAGGCCGGCACAATGATAATCACCACAGCCTGTGAGACAAATATATATTTTCTTATAAATTATATGATTGAGGAATAATTAATTAAACAAAAAATAATAAAACTAGAAATGTTTATTAGAGTAAGTTAAATATCAATACTAAAATATATTAATAGCTAGAAATATATATTTTCTTACAATGTACATAATGTGAGAAATTTTGTCCTCCTTGGGTGGTGTATAGTAATATGCATCCCTTATAACCAACAATACAACAAACTGCAATTGATTCATATGGAAGAATATTAACAAAAATTGAACTCATATCTTTTAAATAAATCTAAAAATGTTAATTACCACAAGGAGTAGTGTTCCAAAAATGACGCCTCCGGTGGGATTTCTCAATGTAAAGTCTGAATTCATTGATCGAACAAGGCGATTCATGCTACGCTCCGTCTGCTGCAGTGGTGACACCATTCTAATGTTTGTTCCTGGAATTGCCCATCTCTCACTTCAAGAAAAAAAAAAAGAGTAAATACATATTTTAATCTCTAATGATTTGTCAATTTAATTTAATCCATTAAGTTGTAAAACATGAATCAATTTCCACATGCAATTTAAAAAGCTTTACTATAAATGTTTATTAGAATAAATCTTTTGATGCATGAACTAAATTAATTGATATTTTTTAATTTAAAAAATTAATTTACTTCTTTGTGAATTTAAGATACAAAATTGACCCAACTATATAATTCAAAGAAATAAACTAAATAGCAATAGTAATGAAATGTTTCTTTTAAAAAGATAAAAATTAGTAATTTCGTAATTTTTTTCCATCTAAGTTTGAACTCGAATTCTCCATTCTTAATCTGTAACTCAAATCAATTGAGTTATTTATTCCTTCACTCAACGAATGAAATGTTATTTACTCAACATTTGCATATTGAAAATTAAGAAGGATAACTATATATATAACTTGCCTCATGAGTATGTCGTCATCATAAGGAGGAGGCCCCTTCACTGAATAATTTGGAAAGTAAGCCTGAATGATCACAATCATGAAGAAGGTAAAGTTATGTATAAAATCAAAAGTATATAAAAAGACATACAAAACAATGTTGTTATAATTAAATGTAATAAAAAACGAACAAACAAAAATGTTAGTATGTATAAAAATAATATCATAGATGTATACGAAATTCACTAATTTAGTTCATGCTATTAAGATACTAGAGACTTATGAGACGGATTTTGAAATACTTTAGACACCAAAATGATGTTTTCATATTCTCTAGAGATTTATTTTTAATTTATATTTTAGAGAATAAGTTGAAGAGAAAATGGTACTTGAAGAACTGAATTGAGGGTTTTATTCTAAATTTAATAAAGAAACAGGAAGTAATATAACTAGTAGAAGAATTGAGTTTAACAAATGAAGTCCAAGATTCAATCTGTTGACAAATTTTAGCTATGTGGGTCCAGATAAAATGCAACTATGCATACAATAATATTACCACAAATATAAATGACACCAAAGGATGGAAGACATTAATCTAATTGATAACAAAATAACACCACGAATAAAAAAAATAACAATGAACCATAGACCATACCTGCTTACATATCTCACATATTGTGTTGCGTTTGATGTTGCACCAATGGGCCACACATTTCCTGTGAGCATACTAAGACACAATTTGCATTTAATTTAGTAGTTTAACTATGATAAAATCCTATAAGAAAAAGTATTATATAATGAAAATCATGTAAAGTAAATAAATATATTGATACAACGTTTTAAAAACTATCCTAGAGTTCGAATCCGCGTGACTTTCAAATTATAATTTGATTGGTTCGATCAGTTCAACCATTGAACAAAATGATTAATAAATAAATTAAATAATTCAAAATTATTAAAAAAAAGTAAAAAATTAGATGAATGGTTTCAATTGCATACACTTGAACAGGGGGAGTTGGTTTGATTTTTAAAAAATTGTATTGTTAAATATTTATACTTGCAATATTTAAGTTAAAATAGTGGAGAAATTAAAACAACTAAACATGAAAAATGTCTAAGGTAAAATTGAAAAAACCTTTAAGCTTCCATCACAATTACATGGTGCTTCAAGTTTAGAAACAAATTCCTCCTCATGACAATAGCGACATTCTCCTTTCTCTTCATTTTTTTCAACTTGTTCTTCACATACTTTCTCATTATCATCAATCATAGCCTTCTTAAACTTTGCACCTTCAAGGGATGCACTCAATTTTTCTATAGAGATTTCAACTTGGTGTTGTGATCTATTGATGTGATCTTCCATGTTCATATCTATAATGAAAGAAAAAGAAGAAGAAGAAGAAGAAGAAGAAGCATGGTTGCTTATAATTAATTATAGCTAAAGAAAAAAAGGGTAGCAAGGAAAAGATGTGTAATGTGTGTGTTTGTTTGTTTGTTTATTTTGTTTATGACGATGGTCTCACATGTAGGACTTTCGTGTACTATAAGAATATAAACAAATTGAGAAACGGATACGTATTGGTGATATCACATAAAGTTTGATACTTTATTGTATAATTTGTATTTTTCTAAAACAATTTTGTGATCACACCGTCTTAAATTCAGCAAGAAAATTTGTAAAAGACAAAGTGTTCTATTAAAAGTTTCAAAACCCACCGCCCCATACAATTCTCGATCATACATGACGTTCATCTTGCATGTATCATGAATTAACAAACTAAATTAAGAATAATCATAAAATGAAAAAAAAATATTTCAAATTAATATTGAAATTTGAAAATCCAATTAAGATATTGTGACCACTAAAATTAAAAAGAGAAATCATTTAAAAAGAAATTGAGATCAGCAACATAGTACCTCAAAAAAAATATCAACTCAATAGTAAAAATTTGACTTTATAACTTCGATGAACATAATTCAAATTCCAACTAAAACAGTTATAAAATGACTGTTAATATAACTGTTATTAATAATAATTTTCTACTCTACGATAATGTAAAAAGATAATGTTCAATCTGTAACATGCATAAGTAATAAAAAACAAAATCCGGTGAAACAATAGAGAAATAAATGTACATCGAAGCATGATGATATCATATATTAATGTGGCTCGTGAAATTAAGCATGATTACAAATCAATAGATCAATTAGTAAAAAAAAGAAATCAATAGATCAAAAGTAACAACAACAAAAAAGAAAGAAAAAGTTGCTGGTAAACCTAAGACCTACACACACTAATTAAAGAGAATATTTCGGAATTGAAAATTAAATCTTCAAGTGAGATTAGACCAGTATTTGATTGTTGTTTCCAAAAGGGAAATATTTTTTGAGCAAGGTATGCCATAGAGTTAATGCTCAACACGGTTTTTGTACCCAAAAAAAATGCTCAATATGGTTCTACACGTTGTACTATGCAACAACCTTATAAGATATCTTCAAATTCTGACATTTCTAAGATGATATTTGACATAACAAATGTTTTATGTAATATTTTTATTTTTTTTATATCTTCTCAATCTAATATATATATATATATATATATATATATATATATATGCATTTTGTTGTCTTACGTATTTATTTTTCATTAAAAGATATATTAAAATGATTAAAATCAATTATATATATATATATATATATATATATATAATTTTCAAATATTAACCATCAATCTTTTAATTTTTAAATAAATTTTTGGTTTTTTGAATTCAACCAAATAATCAACGGTGAACGTGTTAACAAAATATCTACCATATATATAGAAGAACAAAACTATAATTTTGTCAACAAAAAAAAAAAAGAATAAATTATGATTGTCTAAAGAAAATAATCTATAAGGTAGTGTTAATTAAGTGGAAGACGACAAAATCATGAGGAAAATAAGTTAAAAAACAATAAAAATTATACTTTTTGATCTAAATAATTTATATCAATTGCAAAGTGAATCATCATCTCAATCAATCTACAAACACATAATATTAATATAAGGAAAAAATTGTATCTCATAGTCAGTGTAATTATTTAGAGACCTAATAAAATATTATCAACATTTGAATGCATCTTTTTTTATAAGATATAAATGCATCTTTAAAATCTCAATGCAAACAAAATTATATGTAATTCATATGTTAAACTATAAACAAACATAGGTTTAAAGCAAATAACATTGAAATAAAATAATACATTCATGCACTTATAAATATAAATCATAAGTACTTATCTCCTGTCCATATATCTATTTTTGCCTTTCAAGAAAAGAATTTATATGTACTACATAACATAGTGATAAGAACAACATCAAATAAATGTGTAGTCACAAAATAAGCATATAATAGAACTAAAATGTAGTCAAAAACAAATAATAAATGGAAAAAATAAAACAAATTCATAAATTGTAGTCAAAAGCAAATAAGAAATTGTCCTAAAACAACACACACATATCATCAGTTGCAAAAAAAAAAAGTTCAATAAAATAAAAACAAGAAATTTTTCATACAAAGTGCGATAGAGATTCACCAACAAAAAAGTGAGATGGAGAGAAGAATCACAATATGAAATGCACATTTTCTATTTCAACTTTGGTGGCGTAATTGTACTTGAAGAAAATATTTTAGTGAGTCGTTTATATTTATTGAAGGGAAATATTTGTCGAATGTAATTTATTAAGTACATTTTTCATCATTAAAAATAAATAATTACTTTTTTCAAAAAATTTATTGTGCGGGTATATTTTTAGGCGGATATAGGATGGTAAAAATGGCATAAGAATTAATATATAATAATATGATTTTTTTTTTAGTATTTTAATTTTTAGTGATATAATTTATTTCTTTAAGTAGACTTATTTAATTTGAAAAACAATTTTTTTAATACTAAGTGTTTGTGACAAAAGCATGTGATTGTCTATTATTAAAGAAGCATTAAATATTTTATTTGTCTAAAACTTATCATATGTGTTATTGTCTGATGAAAGACAATTATTTATATCGGAGATGCTAGAAAGGCTTTAGGGCGTTTCTATAATGCGTTGTAAGAAATATCAACGGGTGGCATATTATAAGAGTAAAATAACTTACTTTTAAAAAACATAAATTTAACTTGATAAAAAAAATTAACTTTAAAAATATAAATAACTAATTTAATAAAAAGAAAAACCTAAATGACCCATAAATTAGTTTTACGTACATTTTAAATTAATATTATTTACAGTCACAATCCTCACTCATAAATTACTAAAAAGATTATAAAAAAACTTAAAAAGATCTATTTCAAAGGTGTATTGTGGGTGAATTTTTCCATTTGATTGAATATTAAGTGTAACATATGTGGGAAATAGATGTGTAACGTAAACAATTTTATGCTCTATGACACATCCTTATAGGCATTTTTGGCACTATCAAGCTACCCCTTACCTTAACAATATATTTTCCCTTTGTTGTTTTTTTCTTCTCTAGTCGCTAAAAATAGGCTACAAGAGTTTACTTTGCAAAAAGCAACTTTAATTTCTCAAATGAAACATATCCAAACACCCACCCTTTAAAGGTTCTTAACTTTATCTGATTATATTGACGGAGCATGGAGTTAAATTATCACCGACTAGTTTCCTTTTTATTTCATCATTTATACATATAAAAATTGTTGTGTATCATGAAAAAATATGTCTCAAATGACTCACGACAGACTTGACATAATTTTAGCACTTTTATTTTTTTAACTTTTATCCATTTTATTAGGTCATGTATACCTTTGATTACTCCAACTAATTTCTTGATAATTTCATAATACTAACTCTCGTGACATATAACATTGCTGTTTATGCATTAACTTTTGTAATTATCTCATTTTGCTTTTGGTGATATTCTTCAACATTTTGAAGTATGTTGAAACACAATCCATCAAGTACACGTGATTTGACAAGTTTTATAGAATGACATTTGAAAATGACTTTTTGCCTTAAAAATTCACATGGCCAACTTTTGGATATCAATCATATTATAACAATAGGTCCATAGTCCTTATACTAATCAGCGGAGTTCATGCATTGTTTGTGGTAATTTATTCAATCTAGCCCAACTCAACCCATAAAGACAAAGTCATGTCAATGAATTTGAACTATGTTAAAACATTATCAACATGGTTCATGAACCAAACGAATTGAATTTGAGTTTGAAATTGAACTCGCTAAATAAATGAGTTGAACTTGAACTATGTATAGTTTGACTCGTTTAGTTCATGAACCAACAAAATGTTTTAACTTAAAGTTGAAGGAACACATTTGTTCTTTTAAGGTTTTTTTGTCTTTTGATTAATTTGATTTGTGCTATCGAGCTGAACCGAGTTGCTTGTGAACTTGAATTGAGTCGAGTTTAAACTAAAAATTAAATCCGTGATTAACTCGAGTCACGTTTTAAACTGAACTAATTTTTGTCGAATTGAGCTGAACCTAAATTCAACTCAGCTGGACTCAATTTTAGCTCTAATATAAACCATATTAAATTAGATTAAGTAATAAAGATATTACTTTAAATTCCGTGAAATCGTAGTTAAGAAAGAACTTGTGAAACCAACATACCCTTGTATACTTTTTTTTATAGAAAATAGACAATTACTTTAATAAACGAAGAAAATTGAAATATTGAATAACTGCATTCAATGGAATCGATGAATGGGATACAAATTAAATTTACTTACAAGAAGATTAACTCTTACAAAAATAAAATAAAAAGATTAACAAGGAGCGATAAACATAACCAACTACTCATCTATTAAGTTTGGTTAAAATTGAGGATTTGTAAAAGTCTTACATTGTTTAGAATTGTAAAAGGAGAGACAGTTCAATGCTATATATATAATTCTAGTTTTTTTATTACAATCCACATGAGTCAAAAATACTTTAAGTTTGTATCTAATTCTTTTTTTTTCCTCTTATACTCTTATGTTAGAGTGTTGTAAGATTTAGTTTAAATATTTTCTTTGGAGAGTTTGGGTGTACTGAGAGCCATGGAGAGTTGAAGAGAAGTCTATGTGTTGTAATAATTTTCACATAGTGTTATCTGATTGTCATTAGACAACGGTCGTGGTTTTTTCTCCGGTTTTTAGATTTTTCACGTTATTTTCTTGTGTTTTGGATTTTCCACGTCATTTGTAAAAGTCTTACATTATTTGGAATTGTAAGGGAGAGGTAACTCAATGCTACATATATAGCCCTAGTTTTTCATTACAATTTGCACCAGTCAGAAACACTTTAAGTTTGTATCTGATTATTTTCTTTTCTTTTATACTCTCGTGTTAGAGTATTGTGAGATGTAGTTTAAATATTTTTTTGAAGAGTGGGAGTATATTGAGAGCCATGAGAAGTTTAAGAGAAGTCTGTGTTGTAACAATTTTCACATAATATTATTCTCTGATTGTCAATAAACAATAGTTGTAGTTTTTTTCTTCCTAATTTTAGAATTTCCATGTTATTTTCTTAGATTTTAATTGTTATTTAAAATTATATCTTTATTTTTATTTTTCCAACACCATCTAGATAAAACTAAACCTAACATAAAACTATTTTCGTTAGACTAACTAATTAAAGCTAACAACTCTATATTATTTAAAATCCCCCCAAGTTGGTGAACATATGCTTGTTAATTAGACACAACTTGGAGATGAAAGTATAAAATGGAGTAGGATTTAAGGCCTTGGGTCAATGGTGATCATGTTTGCAAGTTGGAGGGTCTAGGATAAAGATATTATAATTCTTGATATAAGTCATTCATTAAAGATAAATAGAGAAAAATAAATTAAATTATATTGATAATTTGAGAGAATTTTCTTTACATCAAGAGTTACATGAACTTATATAGTCAATGAAATAAACGATTAATTAGTGTAAAATAACTAACTAGTTAGTGTAACTAACTAACTAATTTAACTAACTAATCATATAAGATATATCTAATATCCTCTCAAGCTAGAACATGTTTAATACACTTCGAGCTTGGAAAATCTCAAGAAAGAAATGTCAAACAAGACATCGGACTAAAAGAATTTGAAATGTCGAAAATTCATCGGCTAAAAGAATTTTAAACGCAAAAAATTCATCGACGTAAGCATATGATGAATTTTGTGCTTGACTATCGGTATTATGAATAAAAACTAATATAGCCAATTAGGCTTTTTGTTTTTGAAGAATATCACAATTTTTTTGGTAGGGAATTCTTCTTTGTTTGGAACAAGAAAGATCGAACGCAATTTTTTTTTTTTTATCAAGATCTTTGTCCTTGATCTGTGTTGTTCTCTCTTTCTCTTCTTTTTTTCCGATCCTTCATTCAAAATATATTTTTTTATCCAGTTGATTGCAACTTCTAATCATAAGTTATTGTTCACGAAAATTTCCTTGTAATCTTGTACAACAGATTTACTACACTTTTTCATAGCTTCTTGAATCCAACCACAATAAATTTCTTCCTCTCTTGGTCTTGCATGTAATTTTGGTATATTTTTTTGCTGAATTATATGGTTACCAAATAATATTAATTAATGATCTTTTGTCTTAATTGTTGAAAACCATGAAGATTTGCATTTGATAAAGGAAATTTTCTTACATGGCTCCAATCATGCTTGATGCTTCAAGTTTCTCTATGTTGAGGCTAGAAACCTAATTTCAAGATGAGCATGAGTGTGTTAGATTGAAGATCAACCAAAACAAAAAAATCTGAAAAATTTAGAATCTTGATAGGAAACTTTAAGATTCAAAGAGAACACAAAAGAGTAGAAATAATTCAATGAAGCTTTGAAGAAAAAAATTTCAAGAAAAATTTAAGAATATAGCGGAATAGTTACTATCTGATACTATATTATGATTTAAATAATTGATAAAAAATAAATGCAGAAAAATAAATTGAATGATTTTGATAATTTGAGAGATGATCTTTACATCAAGGACTACATAAACTTATATAGTGAATTAGATAAACAACTACTAACTAAGGTAAAATAATTAACTAACTAGTGCAGCTAATTAATTAATTTAATTAATTAACCAACTAAGATATTTAATAAACGAGGTTGTAATTTTTATCAAACCATGTGGCAATCGAGCCTTATACGCCTAGTGTGTTCTTGAAATGAAGAATTAGAAGCTATTTGTCTCGCAAACTGGCTATCGATAAAGATGATCTAAATGAACCTTGAAGTCCTGAAAAAGATAGGTAAGCCATTTAATTTCTCAAAGTGTAGAAGTCATTGCCTTTACCCTTGAAAGATAAACTTTTTTTTTATGTGGTATGTTTACAAGTAGCATAAAAGATGAAATAAAAGGATAATAAGTAGAAGAGAGATTACTGGAAGACAAAAACATGAGATATAGGGTGTAGAACTCTTAGGGGTAAGGGTAGCATTGTAATTTACTAATGAATAAGTTTAGCCATTCAGCGAGTGATTAGACAAATTGATCATTGAAATTGTAAGTATCGGTAAAATTAGTTTTTGAATTTTGTAAATTGGTAAATACAATGAAATTGTAAAATATCAATTAAAAGAGTCATTTATCAAATTTTTGCCGTAGATATTTTGATGTGATATTGTAACTAAATATGTGGCTTATCAACGTTGATCTCACATCAATGTCATTTTTCCGAAAATAAATTTGGCAATGAAATTTTGTCATCTAAAAGACAAATTTGTGAGTAATTGCAATTATGCATGGACTAATTATTGACAAAATAGTCTATGAAATATTTAAATTTTATAAAAAAATTAGTTTATGTTGTGATGACATTGATATGAGATGAATACAGATGAGTCACATATTCAATTAATATCTCCCATAATACTCTTTGACGATAAAAGTTTATATATGAACTATTTCAGTCAATATTTTACAATTTAAAAAATGTATTTACCAATTTATAAAATTTAAAAATTAATTTAATTGACGCTTATAATTTTAAGGGCCAATTTACTTATGTGGGAATCATTTAACACTCTCAGTTTTGCAATAGCAATAAGGCTACATGGAATGATTGTATCATATAACTTTCTTCAATGAAAACATGATAATTAATTGTCTAGGACAGTAGCATATATTCTAATCAAATCAATACCAGAAATTAAATCTTGGTAGCTTGAAAATATATTGTTGGAAAGTTTATTTCCTTTTATTCTGAGTTTACCAAAATTTAAATTTATTATAGTCAACGTGAATTATAAGATTATTGAATCAAATATTTTATTACAATTGTAACCTTTGTGTTAAAATACTTGGAATAATGATCTCAATGTTGGAAATGGAATACTTGTTTTATTAATTAAAATGGAGCCTTTAAATAGCCAAAAATATAGCAAATAGAAGTACCAGACGAACCGGTACAGTACATCAGGCGAACAGACAACACACTAACCAGAAGCAGAAAACGCGGCCAGAAGCAGAATTCCGTGCCTGCTTACTGGGTCTCCTAACAACTAAATTGAAATCTAATTAAACTAACCTATTCTCTGCCACGTTTATTATCAGACTAAACAATTAAATCAACAATTAAACTTCTAATTAAACTGACAATTATTTCCTAAAGTAGACATCCGAGCTGGATATTCGGCCAACAATCGCTCCCCTAAACTGAACATGTCAGAAGCATTTCAGTTTATTTCTTCAGCTGACTTCATTCCAAGTGCCTCTCTGAGCTTCTCAAACACTTCCAGCTTCATTGGTTTAGTCATAATGTCAGCCAACTGCTCACTTGTACCACAATATTCCATGTCAATTATTTCATCCTTAGTGAGATTTCTCAGAAAATGAAACCTGACATCAATGTGCTTACTCCTACCATGGAAGACTGGATTCTTTGCAAGTTTTATAATGGAAGAATTATCACATAGTATCTTGATACTTCTACTCTGTGCGCCTCCAATCTGTTTAAGTATTTGTTGCAACCAAATGCACTGACATGCACAAGAAGCAGCAGCCACATATTCTGCTTCTGTGGTTGAAAGTGTCACAACTGGCTGCTTCTTTGATGACCAAGCTACTGCTCCTCCACTTAGCATGAAAACATACCCAGAGGTGCTTTTTCGATCATCCATATCTCATGCATAGTCACTGTCCGTGTAGGCAAGCAACTCATCTTTACATCCCCTTTTGTAGAATACACCAAACTCAGTAGTAGCACTGATGTATCTTAGAATTCTCTTAGCTGCCATCATGTGAGACTCCATCGGGTTGACCATAAAACGACTTATTAAACAAACAATGTAGGCTAAATCAGGTCTTGTAACAGTCATGTACATCAGACTTCCCACCATTTGCTTGAATAGGGTTGCATCTACCTTCTTACCATCTTCTTGTTTTGTCAGTCTGTTGCTTCCTGGAACCATGGGATTCTTGACTCCATTGCAATTTTCCAGACCAAACCTTTTTAGAACTTCTTCAGCATATTTCTTCTGACCAATGTGAATACCATTGAAGTTCTGCCGTATTTCAACTCCCAGAAAATATTTCATCTTGCCCAGATCAGTCATTTCAAACTTCCTCTTCATAGATTCTTTGAATTCATATATCATTACAGAATCATTGCTAGTAAAAATGAGATCATCAACATAGAGACTTACAATTAGGATCTTGTTCTTTTCTTCTCTTTTGATAAACAAGGTGTGCTCATAGCTGCTTTTCTCAAACCCTTCCTTAATGAAGTAGCTTTCAATTTTGCTGAACCACGCTCTTGGTGCCTGCTTTAGACCATAGAGTGCTTTCTTCAATTTGTATACTTTCTTCTCTGCCCCACTGATCACATATGATGACTCTTCATGATATGCATATTTTTCATTGTTTTTAGTCTTATTTATCTTCAATCATTAGTTAATTTAAAGATTTATTTGATATATTTTGTTGATTCTAGTTCTTGGGTTTAATAAAATGCTTATGTTCTTATTTCTTTAATTAAGTAGAGATTTTTCGGAGTTTTGCGTCATTTCTTTGTTTTTAGTGCAGTGCTGAATTCTGGTGAGAAATCAACATGACCTATGTGGAGTATTTCAGTGATATCTGGAGTTGTAGATGTTCAATTGGAGTCAAACCAAGTGCAAATGAAAGCTAACATCCATAGCTACAACTTCCGTGAAGACACCGGAACCAAATTCGGACTCAAAATAGTAGAAACATGCAGTATACGTCAGATAGAAGATGCTGTGCGCCTGAAGCGCAAAGCATGCGCCTGAAGCGCATTTCTGCACTGCTGCTTCTGTTTTAATGCGCCTGAAGCGCAAGGCATGCGCCTGGGGCGCGTGGCGCGCTGCAAATTGCATAAAATTGAGTTTTTATTTTTATTTTTTAGGGATCTTTTTGTCAATTGGGAAGCTTAGAGACTTGTGCCCTAGCAGAGAAGCTCAAAGACGGCTGTTCTACACCATTGAAGGAGTTTTATCAAGAATCATTCATGAATCTTTCTTGTAATTCTTCTTTAATCTCTATCTCTTTAATCTCTGTAATGAGTAACTAAACCCTATTTGTTAGGGATGAGTGAAACTAGATGAATACCTTAATTGTCTAATTTGATTCCTTGTTATATGAATATGTTTATTGAATTATTTTTCTCATATCTGTGCTTGATGTTTTTATTGCCTGATCAACTTTAAAATGTTTTACGATTTGTATTTTGAAACGGGAGTGGACTTTACGAATGCTTGAGATGAGAAATTCATGAGATTGTAGTCTAGGGATAGATGCAAGTCATGAAACCAATTGAATTAGTTGCAAAGACAACAATTTAAAAAAAGAATTTATGTACCGTAAAGCTTAATTATAATTTTAAATCCACTAAGGAATTAGGGGTTATTTTGGAATTAAAGGTTCTGTCACTAAGACATTAGGGCAGAAATACTAAAGAGAATTCGATAATAATTCAATAAAGAAATTCAGTAACTAGGATCAAATTAGAAACAAAGGTTGGACTCAAAGTGAAACTCATCCCTGACATTTTTCTCATTATAAAAGTTCAATTTCATTACTGTTGTTATTTCAAATATTATTCTACTCAATCTAGAAACTTTTTGTTCAATTTCAGTAATTAAAGATAATTCGATAGTAAAACGCAATCCTCGAGTTCGACACTCGGTACTACCGTTTTAATTATTACTTGCAACGATTCAGTACACTTGCTGAAACGCTATCAAGTTTTTGGCGCCGTTGCCGGGGATTGCCATATCACTATTGAGTTATAATTTATTTACTTAATTGGAATATTTTTGCTCTGCAATAAAATTTTTGTTTTCTTTTATTTTTAATGTTGAAACCATACTGCCTCTGTCTTTGATTTATTGATCTCAACATATGACATCAGAAGAAGTTCTTTTTCCTCATCCAATTCTGCATAATTGGCTCTTCTGTCCCATTCTGGGCATTCATTTTGAAAGTGTCCCAGTCTGTGACATTTGAAACATTCAACTGTAGCTTTGCTGAAGGTTTGTCTGCCTCGTCCTTTACCTCTTCCTCCTCTATTCATGCCTCTGCCTCTGCCTGATCTTTCATCATATGTTACTTTTAACACTTGTTCTTCTTCCTGTTGTCCCAGCATCCTCTGTTCATGAACTAGCAAACTTCCATGTAATTCATCAATGCTTAAGGTACTCAGATCATTTGACTCCTCTATTGAGCAAACAACATAATTGAATTTGGAGGTCAATGATCTGAGTATCTTACTGACCACTGTACTTTGTTCCATCACCTCCCCATTTGTTTTCATTTTGTTGACCACGGCTAGAGTCTTCCGCAAGAAGTTATCTACTTTCTTTCCTTCTTTCATGGCCAGTAACTCAAATTCCTTTCTCAAGGCTTGAAGTTGTGCTCTCCGTACCTTTGTGGACCCTTGATACTTCTGTTTCATTGAGTCCCAGATTGCTTTTGATGTATTCTTGTTAAGGATTGTCTCCAATATTTCTCTGTCAATAGCTTGGAAAAGATAATTCTTCACTTTTAAGTCTTTGAGTTTCGCTTCCTCCACACTCTTTCTCTGAGCCTCACTTGCTGGTGTATTTCCAACTGCTGGTGCTGGAATTCCTTCGTCCACCAGATTCCACATCTCCTTGCTCCTAAGGAAATTCTCCATTGTCATTGACCAGTAATCATAATGGCCATCAAATTTGGGAATGGACGGCTGCATGAACCTCTCTAAGGTTGACATGTTAAATTTTTGTGTTTCACTCACACACTCAATCTCCCGTGTTTATTCTGGACTTCACTTGTCCTCACGCATTCTCACGTTTATCAGGCCTCTTTCGAATCTCTGATACCAATTGTTAAAATACTTGGAATAATGATCTCAATGTTGGAAATGGAATACTTGTTTTATTAATTAAAATGGAGCCTTTAAATAGCAAAAAATACAGAAAACAGAAGTACCAGACGAACCGGTACAGTACATCAGACGAACAGACAACACACTAACCAGAAGCAGAAAACGCGGCCAGAAGCAGAATTCCCTAAACAATAAAATAAGTAGACATCCCTAAAGTAGACAATAAATAAACAATAAATAAGTAGACAATAAATTTATTATCAGACTAAACAATTAAATCAACAATTAAACTTCTAATTAAACTGACAATTATTCCCTAAAGTAAACATCCGAGCTGGATATTCGGCCAACACTTTGAGCATACAAACATCCATAATAATTTGAAAAAATAAAATAAGTAAATGTAACCATATACGTTGTACACGCCTACCATAAATTGTAATAAAGAAACTAGATTATAATTAGGAAATCTCTATGGTTAAGCCTAAAACTGCAAGAAGTCATGCCTTTGATTGCTGCAAAAGTGATGATGAGTAGCTTGTTAGCATTAAGGATAGCTTTAATTTATGTCATTAGGATTTTCAAATTTTCATTTGGGATTATTTAAGAGAGATTATAATCAGAGTCTTTTTAAAGATTTTGAATGTTTTATTTTAATTTTAAAAATAGAATTTTGATAAAAAAAAATACAATTTTAATAATTTAAAATATTGATAAAATAAATTTTAATCTCTTACATATACCAATTTATGTGATGTACGAAACTTTATACATATCCTAATATACATGATGCATGTCATTTGATTTCCTTAATTCATATAACAAGAAAAGAAGTACATATAACATATCAGATTCACATATTTAAAATCTAATCTTGGTTACATTAATCATTGAAAATCTAAAACGGTAAGATTGAATTATTTGAAATCCAATCCTCACCAGGGAGTTGAAAATTGAAATGTTGATTCTTATATCAAACATGTGCAGCAACAAAGAAACTTACATATATACTGGTACAACTTGACCCCTACTCCTAAAACACTTTGCAGACAATCATAGTTACTAGAAGAAACTGTCAATTATAAAGTCACAGCCTACACTATTTCACATAGAGCATATCAATTCCACGAATATGACTATATAACCATGCCACCAAGATGATTAAAGATGGCAAGAAATCGATAGGATTACTCCACTTGCGATTTCCCCACCAAATTGAAATTAAAACTAAGCTCCAATCTTCAAAATAATGATAGTATTTGACCATCTCACATATTAAAAAAATGTGATATATAAAGAAGAAGCAGAATAATTTTATCAGACTGTTCTTATAAACAATTAATTGATTCTGAGTATTATAAATGTAAAGTGAATAGATAAAAAAAATTATCAAACTATATTCTTATAAACTATTCTTATAATATTAATTAAAAAAAAGAATTGGTAAAAAGAAATTAAAATAGCTTTCAAAACTATAAGACAATTATTTTGAAACATTTTTTCTTACAAATACAACGATTGTTATTGAATGGAGGGAGTAATAAAACAAAATAGTTTTACTTGCCAATCTAGCAAACATTTCTAGCAACACTTATATCAACAAAGCATCTTGTTTTTCATCTATGATTATATCGTCAAGGACTAAAAGAAGATTGATGACACATCAATCAACATGTTTAAAATTTGCATAGACAAAACAAATGAAAAGGGTAAAAAAAACAACAATAAAACAGCTCCATTGTTCCAATATTCAAGTTACAGACATAATAATAATCAACCTATAGAGTTAATTACCTCCTAATGTTACTAGTTTCTCCAATTACAATTGCTTCCTTACCTCTCACATCGTAACCTAAAGCATGTAAACATAATAAGTAAACAATAATTATAATAGTCAGATGAATAAGGATGAATGATAGGTATAGTCTGTACCAGAATAAACATAAACTTCAGGTGTCATAACCTTAACCTTTTATTCTAGATTTCACTCCATGAAACTGTGAAATGATTTTTTTAGTAACGAATGGCATAGAGTTAATGTTCAACATGGTATGTGTAAAAAAAAATGCTCAACATTTCTAAGATGACATTTGACGTAACACATCCTTTGTTTTCATCTTTCTTCTCAAGACCTCATGCATGAAAACATTGCATTCTATCATTAGTCCATTGCAAGACATCTAATATGTATATGTACATTCTTTCTATTACATTTTTTGTAAAAGAAATATCTCCAAATAATTAAAATCATGAATATTATTGCTTCAAAATTAATATTTTTTAATTATTTCAAAATATTATACCTTTACCAAAAAAATAGGCATTGTCAGCATAAAAAACATTGGTGAATTGATTTCAAAATTTGATAAATTGTGTATAGTCTTATCTTTCTCATCCTAATGTGTATAGACTTATCTTTTGCAGTGCTACTCATCCTAATGTTGAATCTTTCAAACTATTCTCCAACTTTCACTAGACCCTTCTAGGAGTCCATCAATCTTAACACATAAGAGATCTCCTTTAATTGAAATATTCCTTTAAACAAGCAAATTGATTTTCAAAGATATATTATCTTTAAGATAGTAGAGAAGTCTCTCCAAGTATTTTGGATTCTCTCCTTTGTTGGAAGATTGAAGCAACAAGTATTTGATTTTGTTTAAGATTGAGTTTGGAAGAAGTTCTCATCAAATTTGTTGCATAATTCATCTCTAGTTATATCATGAATTTCTTCCCGTTGTCTGTGTGGTTATTTGACCACGTTGAATTGATGATCAAACGATTTTGGTGGGCTTACAATCATGGTGAGAAAAAGAAAATCAACTAGTCCAACTAAAACACATGTTGTCAAATAAATAATAGATGTGATATAGTTTTTCATAGTTTCAAAGCTTTCAATCTTGATCTTCTTGCAAAACAAGGATGGTACATTTTGTCAAATTCGTATTCATTGTTGTGTAAATGTCATAAACTCGATACTTTCCTGAAGGGGCATCTGGGGGTCACCTTTTGAGTTATACATGAAGAAGTATTCATTAAGCAACTTGGATTCTTAACCGGGATTACCTTTGGAAAGTGAAAATAGGTTACGTTTTTAATATTTGGGAAGACAACTAGATACCTCTTCTGGGTGGTTACAAAATTTGGTCTCTTAAGCCTCTCCACACTGAGTTATCTCTGCATTATGAACTCTCAGCTAGTAAATGCCACATTTTGTCCTTTTGAAGCATGCTGGAATAGTTGCTTTAGGGGTATGCTCAACAGAGGCATTCAGTCTTCATATTTCAGAGCCATTCTTCAAACTTCAGAGGCAAATGTGTAAACTTCAAAGGCACACTGAACTTAGCCTTCAAAGGAAACTCTTTAGAGGCAGATGCGTGCACTTCACCAGAGTGAACAATCATCAAAGTATGAGTGTTGCGTTGACTATTTTGATTTCGATTCCTCTGACATCTTTGATTTCTCTGACCTTTTTTGTAACACCCAAAAATTTATAATAGACTATTTAATTAATTAAAATATTATTTTACCAAGCTAATTTGATATTTAAAGTGTTTTAGGATATATATTGATAAATATTAGGATTAATTTTCTTTATATGTGTGTTCGCTATGATGTAATGATTTTTTATATTTGATTTAGTGGTTAAAATTATATTTGTTTATTTATTTATTTATGTTGAGGAAGAATAACATATGTTAAAATGAACATTTTGGAGAAAATGTTTATAATGTATATGAAAAAATTAATTATTTGTCCATTAAGGACTTTTAGAAATAATAGAAAATGAATTTTGGACTAGACAACTGTTTACACCCCTATTTTCCACATTTGAATATTAATTTGAGCAATTATTGTTACTAAATTGGGTTTTTCTTTTCTATACCTGCGTGCAAGTTGCTCATTACATCCAATTTCTGCATCAAATTAGACTCCCCTGTGTTGGCCTTACAGTCTGGTTTACTCATGCACTTGTACATATGCTATATACACCCCTCAATTTGCAATTAAAAAAAAAAAGAAAAAACATAAGACAGTAGCCGCAGCCATATAAAATGCAGCAACACCCTCTTTCTCTCAAATTCATCCCACCAATTCCTTGCCATTTAAATTAATCCCAACCTGTATCCCACACAAAATCGGCCACTGAATCCATTTTTGGCGTCCATTTTATCGATCGTTAAACAACTACATTTCTTTCCTTGGACAAGCTGTTTTTGACCAACTTTGATCACAACATTTTTGGACTCCTCTCCTCAAAACCTTCAAGAAGCACTACTCATTTGCATTTTTTGGTGAAGTTGATGTCGGGTCCTTCCGGCGCTTCAACTAATTGGTGAGACTTTTTCTGCAGTTTTTTTTGTCATTGTTTTGACTCCATTTTCGTTCCTCAAATTATTATTAATTATTTAACATTGATTTTTATGTTCTGCATAATATATCAGTCGCGTCTCGGAGATTTTGTGAACTCATCGTTAATTCAGATTCGTTCGCAGTACGTTGTCGAATTGCTGTTGAAAACTCCCATTGATTTTTGTGTTTGAGAAAGCGTCGAAATAAGGTACAGGGTGAGAGAGTGTTTGAATTCATGAGTATAATATATTTTGAGATGAATGGAAAAATCGTACTTCCCAATGATTCATTCAGAGCTCGTTACGTACGACAGTGTCCCTTTGAGTGATTAATTAATTAATGTGCAATTACCGAAATTGTGAGATTAAAATGTGAAATAAAAACAGTTATAAGGTGTTGATTGATTTAATTTTGTTGAATGTGTAGTATTTGATATTATTTTGATATTGGATGTCGAATGAATTTGGTGCATATGTCTGATTAGGCGAGTTTATGTGAGATGATAAAAAAACATGAATGCATTGTATGATGTGTGTTTATGTGATGATGATGATGTAAGATTGATGATAATGATGTTATAAATTTGTGATGAGAATTTTCAAGTAACTCCATATTTGATAAAATAGTGACAATTCCAACTTTTGCTAAAAATTATGCTCTTAATGAAGTAATCTAGGCCAACGAGAGGAGAAAATAGATGTTGGGAATTTTTTAAGTGGAGATAATTTTGTCATCATATAGTTAGGGTCTGACAAGCCTAGTGATTTCGGGGAAGTACAACTGAATGAGCCTGATCGTGGCGGTCTATTGTTGAGCCATAAGGCAAGATTGTTAGACCTTGGAGTTATTCGGGTGAGGACTTCCTAGGTGACTTGGAGGTATCCCTCCAAATGTCGGGAGCTACCATGCAACACACGTTTACCTCGACTGTTGCATATATGTGTCTCGGGTTGAGTTGAGGAGATTTGTGAGACCTAGCCAATTTGAGCTGCCCGTCTACTTGCGTGGTGGCATAGTGTCAATCCTCCTAACCAAGTACTTCAGAGTTAGAATGGTACCAAATTGTGAAGTAGAGTCTAAGCTCATGCATAACATTGCATTCTCTTGTGATTGTTTTGTTGTGATTAATATGTATCGTATGCAATAATAATTTCTCTTCGATGATTTGATGTCATAGTGAAATGTTGATTTTCCTTGAGTGATGTTGACTTTATAATGTGATATTTCTTCTTTGAAGAATGTTTGTGTAATGATACGGTTTTTATATGATTAATTGTGTGTTCTTCTTACTTATCCTCTGAAATCTATCCTCTTAAAATTGAAAATACGTAGATTCAATCATGAAGATATATATGGATACATCTTAAAGACTGGTCTACCTTAAATGGTGATTGAAGATCTCCAACGGTAATATTCTCAATGGACACTTGTTCTCCCTATTTAAGAAGAACTCACTCAGTCAATAGATGCAAGATAGGATGAAAAAGGCAATGTGTTAAGAAGAAATTATGAAAAAGTCAATAACACATCTAAGAAAAGTACGAAGGAAAAATTCTCTCAATAGAGAGTTATTAGAATTTAAGTAATTCAATCAAAGTGTTTTCAAACACTTGTACTAAAATAGGACTTGAAATGTAACATCCTCTCATTGAAAGTTCATAGAAACAAACATTGTGTACACAAACTAGAACTAATGTAAATTAGTCCGATAGTGGCAACAACTCTCTCACTTCTGAGAGGTACCTTAAAAGATACAACAACACTCATGAACGATAGGTTGCTAGAAAGTTGAAGAAGGGTTCTGACGATGACCGCCTAAAAAGGCTAGAGAAAAATACTCAAAGCTTGAAGATGCAAAGTAAAGAATACTTGTATACTACTAATGGAAATAATGAATTAAGTCATCGATTGTACTAAAACGAAATCTCTCAATAAAGGGAGGAGTAGATGTAGCAACAATTATGATTGAACTAGTATAAAAGTATATACGTTCTCTCTCTGTTTCTCTCATCAATGTTCTCTATGATTCAACATATTTATTTCTAAACCTGTTTTTAATATGAAGTTGAATGATTTGATAAATAATATATTTTGGGTCAAACAATTATAGTATTTTCAGAAATGGATATACGAAACCTTGGCCAATGTAGAAACATAGTCACCATTCCATGTAATTTGCTCCAAAACAAGTGGGACAAAGTTGTTTTGCCTTTCACTTTTATTAACTATTTATACACAGCACTTCAGACAAGACATAAGACATGGTCATTATTGAACAGTCTAAAGACAATTTTCTATCAGATTCCCAATCTTTCTTTCTAACCACTACTATTTACTACTACTTTAAGAGAGCTACAAAAATTACAGAGTTATTTTCGCAGAAGTGGAAGATTTCAAGGACATTAAGTAAGTCCAACTTAATTGCTCAACATGCATGCATGCTATGCTACGTCATCAACCAAAGCCGAAGCGTCAATGCAAGTTCATCAATATATCTTGTTGCCACAATTTTTCTTTGAACAAGCGTATCATACTTATCCTTTTGCTCTCTATTTTTAAATTCAATGCCAATGCCATAAGGATTAGAGTTTGGGATGGGGTTAGGGTTTTGGAGAACAATGGCCCCCGGCCGTAATCTCTTCTGTTTTGGACTACTCTTTTTCTAGGCGCGAATTACGGCAGTTACTGGTATTATGTCCTGGCCGTAATTCCCTCTGTTTCTAGTATTTCTTCCACAAGATTGGAATGTCTCCATTTTATTGTATACAAAATAGAAACAAATTCAAAAGAAAACTAAAATCATGAAGAAAAAAAAATTATGAAAGATAGATGCTATTAATTATGAAAGATAGATGATTTATAAATATCGAGACAGTACATACAAATAGAATTATTTATCAAATGTGAGATACATTTGCACTCTCTTTTTTTACGAGATGTGTTTAAATTATCAAAAGATTAAAATAAAATTACTATAACTATTTAGAAGATTTGGTGATTCAATTTAAATTATTCTAAAAAAAGTTAGATTGTTCCAATATTACTACACATCTTATCTTTATTAGATCTCAGTTCAAATTTTTTAATAATTTAAAAAAAAATATTATTATTTTTAAGTGTTATTTATAAGAAACAATATAATCTTTTCAATAAAAATTGATTATTTAGTATATTTTATGGATTAAATTAAATGTCATGTGCAAAGTAGGTATGAGTATAGAATGGTGTTATCAAATTAAAGTATAGAATTGTGATATAATAAATAATTTGGAGGAAACTTACCTATGATATGAATTTGATTTAAATTTTATAAAAAAAAATGTTTATATTAAAAAAATTGAAAAATAAATAATTATTAATTTAGACAAAGTTGTGAAAATCAAATTATATAAATATATAAAATATATAGTAATCGATAATGAATTTCGACACATATATTAATAAATATGTTAATTAATATAGATATTAGGGTGTATGTTGTTGTAATTTTGAGATCTATAATCGGTACATTTTATGAGTAGAATTGTTTTTGTGAGTTAAACTATAATTGTTGGGTTATCGTTGTCGAAATGTATATTTGAGTCTAATATGTGAAGGTGACATGCTATCTACGTGTCTTTTATTGTTACACGAATTAACCTAATCCAATTGCATGAATCCTGTAGATTGGTATGTGTAGATATTCATTGCATGACATGAGTCATGTAGATTGTATCATATAGATTAGTATGTGTAAATCTTCGTTGAATACTATAGATTGATAGTGTATATAGACTAAAATTTATTTTATTAATTTTTTAATTATTAAAATTATATTTTTTTTATTAGCCTCAATTATTAAAATTCGAATAGAGTTTAACATAAATTTTTATAGACTAAATTATAATTCAGATGTTTATTATAAAAAAAAACAAAGGGAATAATTTATAAAAAAAATTACAAAAACAACTAATATATGACATGTAAGTTTTAGATCCGATTGCATACTCAAATACTACCCAACCATAAGCCATTTTTTCCCTTTCAATAGCAGAAGTTGAAGCTGTCATTAAAATCTGAATCAAGGAGTATGCTTCCTGTACGATGGCTTGAATGGTAATGATCGTGAAGTTGTCTCCCAATTGTTGGTACAAACATATGAATGCGTTAATGTTATGTTTGTCTATTTAGCAATTTCATGTTTTGGAGAGTGACGGCACATCTGGTCGGTTGTGATTGGTACAAACATCTGTGATGAACCAAATTACCTCTCTATTGTTGATCTTCAGCAAATGATGCGTCTAACACTACGGGTTTTATGGACAACTAATATATGACATGTAAGTTTTAGATCCGATTGCATACTCAAAAACTATCCATAAGCCATTTCTTTCCTGTCAATAGAAGAAGTTGAAGCTGTGATTAAAATCTGAATCAAGAGGTATGCTTCCTTCCTGTACGATGGCTGGCTTGAATGGTAATGATCGTGAAGTTGTCTCCCAATTGTTGGTACAAATATATGAATCAAATTACCCTCTCTTGTTAGAAATTGGTCGCGTTAATGTTTGGTACAAATATATGAATCAAATTACCCTCTCTTGTTAGAAACTGGTCGCGTTAATGTTTGTGTATTTAGCAGTTTCATGTTTTGGAGGGTGACGACACATCTGGGGGATTGTGATTGGTACAAACATGTATGATGATCCCTGGTCGGTTGTGATTGGTACAAACATGTATGATGAACCAAATTACCTCTCTATTGTTGATATTCAGCAAATGATGCATCACGTGTTTTATGGACATATTTGTGGAAAATGTCTTTTCTTCTATTTTGAAGATAAAGAAGAGTACTATTGATCAAAAAGCAGACTAATCATTTTTACTTCCACGATACTCTTTCCATGGTGAAATAGTTGCTAGAATTATTCAAAACCAAAAAAATGGGATTTTGTATATATATATATCCCTTTTTTTTTTCAATATGCCCCAGTTTGAAAAAAAATGACCAGAATGTCTTACTTTTATGGCCAAGTTGCTCATCGCAACTTGGGCCTGCGACGACTTGAAAGGGAATTTTTTTCAGCCAATTGATCTTCGCAACCCCAGGATGTGATAATCTACGCTCGTTTTTTTTTTTTTGCTCATCGCACCCCCAGGGTGCGATGATCTACACCCTTTTTTGTTTAATTTAATAATTAAAAATAATTATAATAAATTATAAATATTTAAAATAATTAATAAACCATAAACCCTAAACCCTAAACATTAATTTTTTTTAATTTAATAATTAAAAATAATTATAATAAATTATAAATATTTAAAATAAACCATAAACCCTAAACCCTAAACCCTAAACCCAAATTTTTTTTATTAATTTAATAATTAAAAATAATTACAAAATTTTATAAATATTTAAAATAATTAAAAGACCCTAAAATGAAATAAAAAAGATAAAAAACTTTCATAAATAATGTTAATAATGTTAATAATTACAGATTAAATAATAATAATAATAATAAAAAAAGAAAATTATAATAATAAACATAATAAAAAAATTAATATAAAATAATGTTTAGGATAAAAAAATTTGTAATAATCATAAACATAACAAAAAAATAAAATTATAAACATAATAATAATAATAAATTATATTAATAAATTTAAAAAAAATACATTAATTTGAAATGAAAAAAATACATCAAATTTGAGTAGATGTGCCGGCAGCGTTTGGACAATGTTTTCTAGTATGACCAGAGACCCGACATAATCCACACTTTCTTGACACTCTTTCTCTAGTGTCCATTTTTGTTCTAATGCGTTTGCTTTTTGAGCGATCTTTCTTGACTCTCCGCATGAGAGGATTGTGACATACCTTAACACCTTGATATTCTGGCCAATATCTTTGTTTGGTATAGGTCTGAACGTTTCGTCGTACACTTTTAGTAACGTTTCCACCTTGTACACATCAGGTATAAGCCTCCAATAATCATATTTGATACTAGAACATGCTGCTATCACATGTGAACAAGGCATGTGTTTAGCTTGATATTTCCCACAGTCGTACCAATTGTTAAAAAGGTTTACACTGTAATGACCAATTGGTCGTCCCTCTATTGGATTTACCGTCTCGTGGACCATGAAAGTATGGTTGCTTCGATCAAAACTATCAACTCTATGACTGTTAGATTTAGTTATTTCAGATTTCATAAAATTGAAGCATGTTTCTGTGAATACCTGACCAAAAGCTAAAATTGATGCGTATAGTTTTCCCATGGATGGAAATAGTGTCCCTGTTTTATAATATGTTGATTGGACCAAAGCAGTGATAGGAAGGTTTTGCGGTGCTTTTAATACTCCGTTGATTGACTTCACAAGATTGGTGGTCATTTGACCCCAACGGCTACCTTCATCATATGCTTGAATCCAATCTTGTCGCGGTATGTTATCTAACCATTTCAAAGCCTTCGGGTTTAATATGCCAATTTCTCTGCGGTAGTGTCGATATGTAGGTTCATTAATTGAGTAACCTGTATTGATATAGTAGACAATTCATTGTTAACTAATTATAAAAGTTAACAATTAAATTATTAAAAATTACACTAATTATAAGAAATAAGAATGAAATTATTACCCATGCAAACAACTTTTTTCTTCAAAGCATTATCCTTAAATTCCCTTGCGAAATTTTGTGCAATATGTCGGACGCAAAACACATGCTTTGACGGAGGATCTTGCCATCCATTATTTGGATTGTTGTAAGCACTCTTAATGGATTCGTGTCTATCCGAAATCAAACAAATGTTGGGTTGTGGAGTGACATGTTTTCTTAAATTTCTCAAAAAGAAACTCCAACCCTTCTTTGTCTCACCTTCCACAAGAGCATAGGCAATAGGAATTACATGGTCGTATCCATCTTGGGCAACTGCTACTAATAGAGTTCCTTTGTACTTGCCGTACAACCAAGTCCCATCAACTTCTACAATTGGTTTGCAAAATTTGAACGCAGATATGCACGGAAGGTAAGCCTAAAATAGTATATGAAATATCCTTATCCCACTTATCAAACTATTCTCATGATAAGCTGGGATCGTTTCCATTTCAATTTTGGTTCCTGAAGCAAACGTTTGCATAACCAATAACCATTGTGTGAGTTGATTGTAAGACTCTTCCCAATTGCCATAAATTTTTTCGATGGCTTTATTTTTTCCCATCCAAGCCTTTTTATAACTAATTGTGTTGTTGTTTAAGGCTTGAATCTGAGCAATAATGACCTTCACTTTGATTCAATGATCCACTTTCAAAACTTGCATTACACTTGCACATATCATATTAGAATCGAGTTTCGTATGATCTTGTGACAATGCCGAATTTGTGCATGTATGAGGCAAATTCAATTTACCAATCACCCACAAATCACTTTTTTTGCGTTTTGAAGCTCTACATCTAAACAAACAATTTGGAGATGAACAACAAATAAGGTACCTTTCTAAATCTCATTTCTGTACCACAAAATTCAACGATTATTTTAAATGGTACCATTTGATTGCATGTACGCATTCATCCTTGTTTTGAAACTTCATTCCAACAACAAGAGTTCCATATTTTGTTGGGTCTTCGTTAACGAACATGACATCAAATTCACTTGATTTCTCTCCATTATCTAAATTGATATTCTTCATGTATGAGGGTGGATTGAATTATGCTTCCATATCTTCGTCAACAACATTGTCATCGTCAGAATCACCAGATGATTCATCGAAGTATGTCTCATCATCTTCACTATAATCACTCAATTCTTCCTCGTTGATATCATATAAGACACTAAGGGGAAGATTGCATTGTGGACTTACTGGAAGAGATTCCTGATGGAGTTGAAAACTTTCTGGATGAGTTTGTTCTAGTTGGCTAGAGAATGGTTCATAATGTTGTGATGGTTCACATTGTGATGGTTCATAGTGTTGTGATGAAGAATATAAGTTGGGTTGATAAGGGTTGGTTTGATCAAAAAATGGGATGTAGTCGGGATTGGGTATGTTTGAGGACGATGGTTGATCAATGTTTAAGTATGTTTGAGGACCATCTTCAAAGTTAAGATATAACTCAATGGTGCCAAGTTGTGACCACTGTGCATAAACATCAAACATGAGCTGAACATCTTCGTCGTCCCAAACCTTAAGAAGTTCAAACCTTGTTGTATTTTCACCAAAGAAAACAAGGTGTCGATAAACTATATCAGTTATCGTCACTTTGTCATCGAGTTGTAACTTTTTTTAATAACATTCTTTAGACGAGCAAGATTGCTTCCAGAATGTATTTTGAACGCCTTTTTGTAATCACTTACAAATGTTTTACCTTCAACTCCGTCGACTATTGTACCATTGTAATAAACAATACAAATTATTTGTTAGACCTTGACCTTTTTTATCACTGTGCCCAATGGATATGAAGCATCAAGAACCATTGTTAGTCTATCTTACAACTCTATAAAATGATTGATGCACTTCTTCGTTAAATACACAACTACAGCAATCAAAGAAAAAAAGGCTAAGAGCTATCAAGTATCATTATCATCCTCTCTTCACACTTTCTATTGTATTACACTAGATCTTTGAATCATTCTTTTAGAAAGTGCTATTTAAGAGAAACATCAAAACACCTTCAAACTATACAGTAATTTCTAAGTGAGTTACACTTAGAAATAGTTGAAATTCGTGAGAAGATATTGTAAGCTTGGTGAAGCTTAAAAACAAAAAAGTTGTAACTAACCTCTGAGAGAGGTGTACTGTTTTTAGTGAATTCTCACAAGTGTGTGAGGACTGGACGTAACCCTTTTTGGGTGAACCAGTATAAAGCTGTGTGTGTCAATCTCCAATCTCTCTTTCTTTTTTACTACTAATCTGTTTTTTCACTTAACTTGAATTTCTAACTTTCATCCTCTAGAAGAGGATAAAGCTTTAAAACTTAAAAGAAATTTTTAAACATCAAATATCTCTATTCAACCCCCCTTCTAGTGATATTCTAGTCACTTCAATTGGCATCAGAGCAAGGTTCTCTAGAAAACTACACCTAACAGTGTAAGAGAAAAAGATCAAAAGAAAAATGTCAAAAGCCAAGTATATTCCTGAAGGACGATCATCCAGCAGACCTCCCTACTTCGATGGCACAGATTACTATCACTGGAAAGGAAAGATGAGACTGTTCCTCATATCACAAGACAACAACATGTGGTCTGTGGTTGAAAATGGAAATCGCGTCATTAGAATCAACAACACAGATTCATCCTCCGATGAAAAACCTCAAGCACAATGGACAGCCGAAGAAAATGCTAAGGTACTTCTAAACTCTAAAGCTTATTTATTTCTAACGTGTGCCTTGAGCAGGGAAGAATATGACAGAGTTGAAGAGTGCCAAAGTGCTAAAGAACTAAGGGACACTCTGAAAATCCATCATGAAGGATCAAGTCATGTTAAAGAGGCAAGGATTGACATGGGTGTTAGAGAATTCGAATTATTCGAAATGAAGGAAGAAGAAACCATTGATGAAATGTTCTCAAGGCTAACAATCATTTTAAATAACTTAAGATCTCTTGGAAAGGAATATTCTGTACAAGAGAGGATAAGGAAAATTCTGAGGAGTCTACCAAAAGAATGGAGACCAATGGTGATGGCCATCACAGAAGCAAGAAACTTGGCCACCATGAGGTTAGAAGATCTGGTTGGAACTCTTAGAGCTCATGAACCGTTGCTGCTTGCTGATAAACCAACCAAAAAGGGAAAAATGATTGCGTTAAAATCTAGCCAAACTAAAAGTACTTCCTCCAAGAAGAATGAAGACATCATAAAAAGGGAAAACTCAGTATCCTCTATCTGATTAGGAGGATGAACTCACTCTGATTTCTAGAAGAATTCAGAGGATGATCATGAGAAGAGGACAAGAAAAAAGGTCTCCTCAAAAAGAAAAAACTGACAAAAGTCAAATAACCTGTTTTGGATGCAACAAAGTGGGACATTACAAAACTGAATGTCCTCTAAACAAAAGAAACACAAGAAGATTTCAAAATAAAAATAAAACTATGATGGCCACCTAGGATGACAGCGATGGATCATCCTCCGAGCAAGACAAGGAAGATGAAGCTAACCTCTGCCTTATGGTGAACTCAGATACTGATGAGGTAACCATTACTGATCTATGTCCCTCTTGTGAAAAACTAGAAATTGAATTTGACAATCTCTTAAATGACTCAAATACTTTATCTCATAAATGTGGTTTTCTTAAGAATCAACTTTATGAAATAAAGAAGTTAAATGACGAACTCCAAGCTAAGAATGATAAATATCAAAAAAATCATTCTAGACTTGCAGGCATCTCATAGAAAACTATCAGAACAACAAAAAGTTCTGAACAAGAAGATTGTCAACGTTCATCATCCAGAAGAGGATACTGAAAAGAGTGTTCTAAAAGAAAAGGTAGAAGAACTCAAAAAGGACATTACCAAATTTGTTAAATCCACTGAAACATTCCAAAAAATTATGGGATCTCAATCTGGAATTTTTGACAAAGCTGGTGTTGGATTTAACAGTTCTCAAAAACAAAAATTATATGAAAACTTCTTTCTACCAAATAAACAAGAGGACAGGCCTAAATACACCTTTTGCAAAAAATATGGACATACTAACAAAGTCTGTCACGCTAAGAAAAGGGCTGAAATTAACAAGAGGAAATGTTCATTTTGTGGTAAGTATGGACACCATGATTCCATTTGCTACCATAAAAAGAAAATCCTTACAAGAGAACGAACTAACTACCAAGGACCCAATTCTATATGAGTACCTAAGTCACTACTAAACTCTGACACAGGCATATCCTTTGATCAACAAAAGAAAGCCATGGTTCTTGGATAGTGGCTGCTCAAGGCATATGACAGGGGATAAGCATTGTTTCATCCCACTAGAAACAAAGGATGGAGGATCAGTCACATTTGGAAACAATGACAAAGCTCAAATAAAAGGTACAAGTATTATTGGTAAAAATAATTCTGCAAAAATTGAAAATGTTCAGTATGTAGATGGTTTAAAACATAACTTACTGAGCATTAGCCAACTGTGTGATAGTGGATTTGAAGTTATCTTTAAACGCACTCTATGCGAGGTTAAACATTCATCCTCGGGTAGAGTTTTCTTTTCTGGTGTGCGTAAAAAGAATTTATATGTACTATATCTTGATGATTTACCTACTAAATCTTGTTTTATTTCTCTTGAAAAAGATAAATGGATTTGGCACAAACGAGCTGGGCACACAAGTTTAAACACCATTTCCAAACTATCAAAATTGGAACTAGTCAAAGGTCTTCCAAAAATTAATTTTGAAAAAGACAAAGTGTGTGAGGCTTGTGCCAAAGGAAAACAAGTCAAAAGTAGTTTTCACTCAAAAAATATTGTTTCAACAAATCATCCTCTTGAACTTCTTCATATTGACCTTTTTGGTCCCATTAAAACTCCAAGTCTTAGTGGAAAAAGATATGGATTTGTGATAGTTGATGACTTCTCACGTTTTACATGGGTCTTATTTTTAAAGCACAAACATGAAGCCTTTGAAGCATTTCAATATTTTTGTAAAAGAATTCAAAATGAAAAAACAACTAAAATTATCTCTGTGAGAAGTGACCATGGAGGTGAGTTTGAAAATGAATCATTCAAAATATTTTTTGATGAAAACGGTATTTCTCATAATTTTTCTTGTCCAAGAACTCCTCAACAAAATGGAGTTGTTGAAAGGAAAAATAGAACTCTACAAGAAATGGCTAGAACTATTATGAATGAAGCCAACACTGAAAAATACTTTTGGGCTGAAGCCATTAACACAGCTTGCTATGTTTTAAACCGTGTGTCCATCAGAAAATTTTTAAATAAAACTCCTTACGAACTTTGGAAAGGTAGAAAACCAAATATTTCATACTTCCATATCTTTGGTTGTTATTGCTACATATTAAATAATAAAGAAAACTTGGGAAAGTTTGATCCAAAATCCGATAAAGGTATATTTTTAGGATACTCCACATCGTCAAAAGGTTATAGAATTTATAATCTTAAGACTCAAACTGTGGAGGAATCAATGCATGTTATTTTTGATGAGTTTGATGACTTGTGTCCAGAAAATATGGATAAAATAGAAGAAGATGAACTTTCATCCTAAAAAATACACAGTCCAAATGAAGAGGATGATTCTGATCCATCCTCACAGCAGCCTCCAAGAGGATGGAAGGTAGCAACGCATCATCCTCTTGATCTGGTTATTGGAGATACGACAGATGGTGTGAGGACCAGACAGTCTTTTGCAAATAACATGGCCATGATATCACAAGTTGAACCAAAAAATATTGATCAAGCAATTTGTGACAAATCATGGGTTGAAGCAATGATGGAGGAACTTTCACAGTTTGGAAGAAATAAAGTATGGGATCTTGTACCCCATCCTCTGGATAAATCCATCATTGGAACAAAATGGATTTTTAGAAACAAATTAAATGAAGACGGAGAGGTCATTAGAAATAAAGCAAGACTAGTGGCTCAAGGGTACAACCAACAAGAAGGAATCGATTATGATGAAACATTCGCTCTGGTTGCTAGACTTGAAGCCATTAGAATCCTCCTAGCTTATGCCACTCATAAAGGCATCAAACTATTTCAAATGGATGTCAAAAGTGCCTTTCTGAATGGCTTCTTAAATAAGGAGGTATACGTTCACCAACCTCCTGGCTTTGTAGATGAGAAAAAACCTAATCATGTTTTCAAACTCTCTAAGGCTCTTTATGGATTAAAACAAGCTCCTCGAGCTTGGTATGAGAGGTTAAGCTCATTTTTAAAAGAAAATGGTTTTTCAAGAGGACAGATTGACACCACACTCTTTAAGAAAACTCTTAAAGAGGATTTGTTAATTGTGCAAATATATGTTGATGATATAATCTTTGGGTCTACAAATGAAAAAATGTGTGAAGATTTTTCTAACCTCATGCAAAGCGAGTTTGAAATGGGCATGATGGGAGAATTAAAATTTTTCCTTGGGTTACAAATTAAACAAATGAAGTCTGACATCTTTATTTCCCAAGAAAAATACACCAAAGATCTTCTAAAAAAATATAACATGGATTCAGCAAAACCCATGGGGACTCCTATGCATCCATCCTCCACATTACATACAGATGATGAAGGAACCTCCATATCTGAAAATGAGTACCGAGGGTTGATTGGATCCTTACTATACTTAACTGCAAGCAGACCGGACATTGTGTTTGCTGTTGGACTTTGTGCAAGATTTCAATCCTCTCCAAAGGAATCACATCGTATAGCTGTTAAAAGAATGTTCAGATATCTAATTGGTACAACTGATGTTGGAATTTGGTATAAAAAGAGTTCAAACCTTGACCTCTTAGCATACTGTGATGCAGACTATACAGGAGATAAAGTTGAACGAAAGAGTACAAGTGGAACTTGTCAATTTCTTGGGGAGTCTCTCATAAGATGGTCATGCAAAAAACAAAGCACAATTGCTTTATCAACTACTGAAGCAGAATATGTATCAGCTGCCCAATGCTGTTCACAAATACTTTGGGTAAGAAATCAATTGGAGGACTATTCACTAAGGTACGCAAAAATTCCCATCATCTGTGATAATACAAGTGCCATAAATCTTTCAAAAAATCCCATACAACATTCTCGTTCCAAGCATATCGAAATCAAACATCATTTCATACGAGATCATGTACAGAAGGGTGGTATTGAGCTAATTTTCATTGAAACTGAAAAACAATTAGCTGATGTTTTTACCAAACCTCTTCAGGAGGACAGATTCAAAAATATTTTGGAAAACCTCTCTGTCATAAGTCTGTCCAAAATTCATTAATTTTATCTAAAAAACTTACTGTTTATTTCTAGTATTACTTATGTTTTGTTAAACTTCTTGGAAAAATCCCTGTGAGTCTAAAAGGTATCAAGAGGTTCTTTCACCAAATAAGGCCGTAAGCTTGTCCCTTTCAAATTCCTTATTTTGTAAAACCAAGTGTGTGGGTCAAAATGTAAATTAATTTGCCCAAACTAATTCTGCAAGTTTCAAAACATGAAAATTGCCCAAACTTTTTGAAGAAACGAACCAGAGTCAACAAATTGCTTAGCACGCTTCCCTCTATGAGCAGTTTTCCAGCCAAACTCCTTGGCTTCCGTCATGCATTAAATGCTGAAGGCTGAAAAAGTAACTGCTCATGTCACGCGCAGCCTAGTCTCCTGCCTATCTCATCATTCCCTCATGTCCAATCCTCAACTGCCGTAACCTCTCTCTTCCAAAAATCCCTTTCGTCTCCCTTTCATCAAATCGTTAAAACTCTATACTTTGAAATCGTTTCATCCTTTCTCTTTCATAAATCCTTTTATCCTTTCTCCTTCAAAAATCATCTCATCTTTTTCTGTCAAAAAACTTAGCAAATTTTCTCATGGCTCGCACCAAGTTCTCTGCAAAACGCAAAATTGTTGAACAGTACTCTGAAGATGAATACGATAAGTATTCAAGTACGAATGAAGAGGATGAAGAAATCCTTCAACCTGAACCTATGACCACCATTCACCCTCCTCTTCATACAGCCACTATCCCTAATATTGCCTCTACTCCTCCTCACCTAAAACGAACCCATCCTTCTTCATCCAAGACCTCCATTCCCGCTCCTGTTCGACGTTATTCCAGAATTATGTCTGGAATCCTCTCATCCAAAAAACCAACTCAACAGGATAATAAGATTCATGTTATTGACTCTGATGATTCAGAGAAAACTGTTTCCGCTGACTCTATTCCACAACCACCCCTCAGCAACACCTCCTCTCCCTCACCTAAAAAATCATCCATTAAAAAACCCTCTTCCAAACCTCAACATTCTTCCTCTGGCTCCCTGTTCGAATCTCCTGCCTTAGAGAAAGTGTATATTTCTAAATGGCTAGACAAATCAGTTGTAAACGGGAAGTTCATTGATTTTTCTGACCTTAGGAAAGGAGGATTTAATATTGAAGATATTTTTGATCAACTTGGCTGGACTTCTGTTTTAAAAATCAATGAACCTCAATATCCTCGCCTTGTGCGAGCATTCTACGCTGCGGCTTCTGGGTCCAAAGGTGATTCTGGGTTCAGCATTGTACTTAAAGGTGTGCATATGGAGATTAACCATATCTCCTTATGTCACATTCTGGACATTCCAGATGAAGGCTCCCTATGCTTTTCTGAAAAATGGTACTCTCAGTGCCATGTCTCCAGAACTGAGGTGCTTCAAAACACACTCCTTAATTCGCCTAAGCCTCAAGTCACCTCTAACCTTCAACCCTTATGCACAATTCTCCATAACATATGTGTCCATTCTATTGTCCCAAGAGCTGGCAGCTTTGAAAAAGTTACTGAACTCGACCTCCTGCTCATTCATCATCTCACAACAGGTACTCCTCTTCATTTGGGGAATATCATTTTCAATTTCATCTTAAATGTTGTTGTTCTGGGAAGGTCTGCCCCCTATGGGATGCTCTTGACCAAAATTTTTAAATTTTTTAAATTCCCTCTTAAGACGAACCCTCTGTCCTCTTTAACAACTGTTTTTCCATGCGTAACATCAAACAAATGAAACTCAAACCTCTAGATATACCTTCCTCCACTAAAACATCCATTCCTCCAAAACGAAAATCATCCAAAACTCCACCAGCCAAAAAGTCGAAAAAACTCAAAAAATCTACTCCTGCCACTTCACCACCCTCATTAGAAAAAATCCATCCTCCTACTGATGAGACTCCATCTCCTAATCTGGAACCTATGGTAAATCCTGAAACAACTCCATCTCCTCCACGAGATTCTGACATTCCATGTCCCACATATTCTTCACCACTGGCTATAATTCCATCTACATTCAGCTATGTTGGAACCAAGTTGGTTCTAAGTACTTAGGATTTTGATGCTTACAAATGTACTCTATGTAAACTTATTTTGTACTTTGAATTATTAAGTTAAATGCCCCAGAAACTTAAGGAATCAGAAGCTGTGATCAAAGGATTCCAGAAAAATGAATTCTGGAATGACCAGAAGATACTCCAGGAATGTCAAAACATGACCAGAAGATATCTTTGATGGCCCAGATCAGAAGGAATTAAAATCAGAATGAAACATGGATCATACCATTGGAAAGCCTGCCAGAAGGAGAGTTGTTCCAGACACACAGGAATCAAATATCAATTTTATTCCAGAAGTTATTCTGACCAGAAGATGCAGACTTGACCAGAAGGTATGTTTATGAGTCCAGAACAAGAGGATCAATCCAGATTTGGCCCAGACCATAAGATAGCATGATTCAGGGCATGGAACTAAGTCCAGACCAAACGAAATGAATTCCATAATCAATCCAGACCTGGTCCAAAATCAAAGGTAAAATGTCCAGACTGAAATATTTTTTGTTCAAGTTAATGTCAGTTTGTTCCAGACCAAATTCCAGAATCTGTCCAGATCAGAGTAAAGACTTCCAGATCAATGGTTTAGAAATAATTATTTGGTCCAGTGATGGTCCAGATCAGACAATCAGACTATGGCCTAGTGTTGGCCGAAATTAGAGGAACAGGATGTGCAAGTCCAGAAATGGCCGAGTCCAGAAGATTTCAGCATATCAGGCGCGCATCCAGGCTGGCCGAAATCAGAAGATCAGAGGGTTAGGAAGTGTGGTCCAGGAATGGTCGAAATCAGAGGATCACAGAATACCAAACAGGCTGGTCCAGATGTGGACTATCGCATGAAGATCCAATGGTGCAGATTTGTTCTAAATTAAATTGGAGTAGCATGGAAGTTAGAAGCTGTGGCGGAAAGCAATGCACATATTTGATTGGCTAGTAAGTTTTTAAAAGAAATCTAAGGATGAAAAAAAGATATGTTTTGCAATTAATTGAAGCCCGATTGGTCAAGATATTTTTGCCATAAAATCTAGCAAGATCCAGCTCGAATTTAAGCATTGGAAAAGGCTTAATCTGCATCTATAAAAGAAGGCTCAAGGCAGAATGCTCATCATCGAAAATCACAAAAGAGTCATACACTTCCAAAGCAAACGCTCCCAAATTTTCATATAAGTCAATTGTGAGTTTCAGCTTTCAAGAAGCAAGTACTCGTGTTATTTTCTTTCTACTGTGTCAAATCTAAGTTGTTAAAGTAGAGTCTACAAACTGAGGGAGTCAATAGGAGGTAGCAAGGTACTTAGCAATTAGATTCATAGTGTTGTGAATTCTTCTACAATCTGGGGTGTCAGATTGGCTGAAGCCATGAGTGGTTTTTCCTCAAAGAAGTCTAGGATTGTTAGACTATTTGAGAAGACTGACTTGGAGGGTCAGTAGCACGGTTGTAATTCAAGGTTTGAATTAGTGAAATCCTTCAAGGCGAAGGGACTGGACGTAGCCTCGTTAACGGTGAACCAGTATAAAATCTGTGAGTTTTATTTTTATTTTTATCCGCTGCTAACTCTGTTTTAATTATACATCAAGTTTTGTTTTGAAAGTATTAAAACAGGAAAAGTATTCAAGTTAAGTCAAACACAATTCAACCCCCCTTCTCGTGTTTGCACCTTCAAACTATGGCACTACTACTCCAGAACCATCAGAAGATGCTCCTCTTCAACTTATGGAGGATGGGGGCGAACTCTATCATGATCTAATTCTGCAACATCATACGTTCTCCCCACGAGTTCCTGGTGAAAAAGACTCTGCTGGCATGGATCTATCTGAACCAATCACACTTGACTCATCCTCTCCACTGCCGCTTCATGAAGAATTGCCCACAGGTACTCCGTATGTCCCTACTCCTCACACTTTTGGTTCATCATCTTTTAATCCTCTTGCTGGTGAGTCCTCCAAACCTCCTCCTGAGGTACCTAGGCAGGTTGACTCCACTAACTCCTTCTTGGAAACCTCTGATGTTCCCAAAGAAGATGGCTCCAACCACTCGAAGAAAGAGCACAAAGAACTGAAACATATGAAAATGCTGAAAAAGATTCGTAAGAACCAGAAGAAGATGTTGGAAAGCTTCACAAATTTTCAACATCAACTGACTCATTTTGGCCTCCATCTAAATTGGATCACAAATCACTTCATTCCTACCATTCTCCCTGGAGACCATCCTCCAGTTCCACAAGCTCAACCACCTCCGAATGCTGCATCTCAACCTTCTACCTCCTCAGATGGCTCATCATCCTCTACTTAATCTTTCTCCATTCGTCTGACCTCTTCTTTTTGTTGCTACCTCAATTCAGGGGGAGTAAGATTATGAAGATTGTTAAATATGTCTTATTTGCAATTTCTTTGTCTTGTTAAAAACATTCTGCTTATGGTCTGTAATAACTTTGACTTATGTTTGTTATTACTCTGTGGTTCATTCCTTATAATTATTTGTCCTTTTAAGTTAGTTCTTATCAAAAAATTTCAAAAGTTTTTTTTAAGAAAATTATTTGAAAAAAAGAAATTGTTTAAAACATTTCTGATAATATTGAGGGGGAGCTTATATTCTGTTCTCTCAATATCCATCATAATCTAAAAAGAATTTTGTCATCATAAAAAAGGGGGAGATTGTTGAGACAAAATCTCTCTCATATGATTTTAATGATAACAAAATTGATTGATTATGACTCTTGAGTGTTTTATAATTATAAAACAGGTTATTCTTCAAATGAGATAAAAACTATGTAAGTCAACAAAGTTTCAAACAAGTGGATGGACCAGAGGATGAATCTCTCAAAGAGGATGAACCGTCTATAAGCCAAAATGTCCAGAATCACGTTAACTGTACTTTCCTTCCATGTGCAAAGTCAATTCAGTATTTAAAGTTTGAAAGACAAACAAGTCAACTGAAGCAACAAAGGAAGGCAGAGGATGAGCCCAGATATTTGGAATATAGTAGAATGGACCTCTAGCTCTAATACATAGGCTTATGATAAAAATGGTTCTACCTTTACACCTACACATAAAGGTTAAACTAAACAAAGCCTAAAATAGAACCTGGCATGCCTTGAAGAAAGAGAAAGAGAAAGGACAGCCAAGACACGGACTTCCAAAAGGCTTGTATCTGCCATACGAGGATGAACTGCACTATCATCCTCCTGCAATCAAACAAGACAAAAGACAGTTGGATGGCATTTCTGTAATTCAGAATACTAGACCTTGACCTTTTTGATCACTGTGCCCAACGGATATGAAGCATCAAGAACCATTGTTAGTCTATCTTACAACTCTATAAAAGGATTGATGCACTTCTTCGTTAAATACACAACTACAGCAATCAAAGAAAAAAAGGCTAAGAGCTATCAAGTATCATTATCATCCTCTCTTCACACTTTCTATTGTATTACACTAGATCTTTGAATCATTCTTTTAGAAAGTGCTATTTAAGAGAAACATCAAAACACCTTCAAACTATACAGTAATTTCTAAGTGAGTTACACTTAGAAATAGTTGAAATTCGTGAGAAGATATTGTAAGCTTGGTGAAGCTTAAAAACACAAAAGTTGTAACTAACCTCTGAGAGAGGTGTACTATTTTTAGTGAATTCTCACAAGTGTGTGAGGACTGGACGTAACCCTTTTTGGGTGAACCAGTATAAAGCTGTGTGTGTCAATCTCCAATCTCTCTTTCTTTTTTACTACTAATCTGTTCTTTCACTTAACTTGAATTTCTAACTTTCATCCTCTGGAAGAGGATAAAGCTTTAAAACTTAAAAGAAATTTTTAAACATCAAATATCTCTATTCAACCCCCCTTCTAGTGATATTCTAGTCACTTCAAGATAGTGAGATTTATTGTTCTATTTATAGAATGTATTGAGATTTATTTATCATCTAGATCATCCACGACCGTTGATAAAAATAATTGAAAGGCCAAGATTAAATATGATTGATATTTTTCATCCAGATCATCCACAACCGTTGATAAAAAAATTGTAAGGCCAAGATTAAATAGGAATTAGACCAATTTGATTGGTCCAAATCCAATAACTTGGATCCATCATCACAACCGTTGATAAAAAAAATTGGAAGGCCAAGATTTAATACAACTTGGACCAATTTGATTGGTCCAAATCAAATAACTTGGATCCATCATCCACAGTCGTTGATAAAAAAATTGGAAGGCCAAGATTTAATACAACTTGGACCAATTTGATTGGTCCAAATCAAATAACTTGGATGCATCATCCACAGCCGTTGATAAAAAAAGATGGAAGGCTAAGATTAAAACATATTAAAGTTGTCGTCCAGCGCAGAGGATCAGAAAGGCGCGCATTGTGAGGATGCGATAATTAGAAGGCCAGCAGGCCAGCGCATCCTGGGGATGCGATGATCAAAAGGATCAGAAGGCCTACGCATCCTAGGGATGCGATGATCAATCAGAACGATCAAAAGGCCAGCGCATCCTGGGGATGCGACGATCAAGGGCAATCGTACGGTGGAGATGCGATTATATAATGGTGCACCCACCTTCAATCTTCTCAAACTCAATCTCATTCTCATTCTCATTCTCATTATCAATCAAAATTTTCACACATGGAATTATCTACTAATCATCGGGCTGAATTTTGATACATTAATGCATTTGTAAGTTTATTTATTATTAATATTAATTTCTTATGATATTATAATAATATATTATTAATATTATTTTCATTAACTTCATAATATTATTTTTATTATATTCATAATATTATTTTCATATTTTTTATTTACAGATACCATCCACGGACAAGTTGAAATGTTATGGTCGCGTAAACAAAAAACCAAATGCGGCGATATTACCATATTTGCAACAGGCGGGATTTGGTGAAGTCATCAAACTTGGAAACTATAAAATAGATGTCGGCCTAATTACCGCAATGGTTGAAAGATGGAGACCAGAAACTCATACATTTCATCTCCCAATAGGTGAGTGCACGATAACTTTAGAAGACGTGTATTACCTTTTAGGATTAAATGTTTCTGGTATTCCAGTTTCTGGTTCAAATTTTGTGAATGTTAGAAGTGTCTGTGAAGAATTTTTAGGAGTTATCCCACCCGAGGGGGCAACCACAGGTAATTTTATTAAATTAAAATGGCTTAAAAATACATTTGACGGTGTTGGTGAATATGCATCCGAAGTACAAAAACAAGCATCGTGTCGGGCATACATTCTACGTATGATTGGTGGATTGTTGATGCCGGACAAATCCAACAACCGTGTACATTTAAAATATCTTTCCCTAGTAGAAGATTTAAATAAAGCATCCCAATATAGTTGGGGTTCGGCAGTTTTAGCTACGTTGTATAGAGAATTATGCGTTGCTACGAAACCGGACGTCAAGTCTATTGGAGGATGTGCTATGTTGTTACAAAATTGGGCATGGTATCGTTTGTCTTGTGTCGCTCCAGAATCACACAGTGCATGGGTATTTCCACTTGCACAAAGGTAACTATTGAAATTAATTTTTATATATTTTTCTTTTTTTAAAACTAACCACTTACCATATTACTAATATTATTATATTTTTTATGTTTGATATATTCGACAGATTTAATTCCGGTGGTCTAAAATTTAGTAGTGTTCCTCATAACGACATATAAGGCTACCGGAATACAATCGATCACATGGTGGTTCAGGAAGTAATATTAATATTCATTCACATTTAGTTGAACTTTTTTAATTATATATTTTTATATATCTTAATATTTACTTAGCATATTTTTAACATATCAATTTCGGTGGAGGCCGTATCTCGGGTTCCAACACGAGGTACCCGAACAAGAGATGAACACTTGGATGGCATGTACCTATCTACATGGTTATCATATTGTTGAAAAACATCATGTAAATAGAGTCGCACTTCAGTTCGGCTTCCATCAACCAATTCCGCAACCACCAGAGGACATGAAAATGTACCATCAGGTCGACATGAGGTGTGACATTGATGAAAATTGGAGGGTGGTTTGGAAAGATGAGATTCAACATTAGAATGAACGTCATAATTACGTACTGCACGGTCAATACATAGAAGGTTTTTTATGCCACAGTAACGAATATATGAATTGGTTCAGAAATCACACCAAATTATATATATCCGTGGAAAGATATCTGCGTGATCCACGTTTGAAACCTTCAATGTATTCTGATGTTCACTCAACCCCTTAATCAATGCCACAACAGCATACCATGCACCAAATACCATCTTTATAGTCACCAACACATCTACACGAATCTACATATATACCGACTCAGGAATACGTTCCTTCAGTGCCAACATTGCCAACACCCGTTCATCCGATAGATAGCGGAATTTTCTATAATTTGTTTGGTACTCATTACACAACACCTGAGTCGGCTTATGTTGTTTTTGATTCGATGTATAACACCGATACTCAAAATTATACGAAGGCACACATACAACTGATAACGAAGATAATGATCAAAATGAGGATCAGCCACAACAACCTGAACTCGTACAAAGGGCTAGACGAGTTCAACGACCGCGTAGATGTGGAACCGGAGGACATTTAGATGGAAATAATTAATTGCAAATTGATGTAGTTTTTTCTTTCAATTTGATGTATTTTCTTCATTTCAATTTAATGTATTTTTTTTAAATTCATTAATATAATTTATTATTATAATTTACATGGAAATAATTAATTATGTTTATAATTTTATTTTGTTGTTATTTTATTATTATTACAAATTTTTTTCCTAAATAAATATTAATTTTTTTTAATTTTTTTTATTATGTTTATTATTATTATAATTTTCTTTTTTAGTTATTTATTATTATTATTATTATTTAATATGTAATTATTAATATTATTAAAATTATTAATATTATTATTATTATTTATGAAATTTTTTTATTTTTTTTAATTTCATTTTAGGGTTTAGGGTTTTTTAATTATTTTAAATATTTATAATTTATTATAATTATTTTTAATTATTAAATTAATTAAAAAAATTAGGGTTTAGGGTTTGGGGTTTAAAGGTTTAGGGTTTATGAATTATTTTAAATATTTATAATTTATTATAATTATTTTTAATTATTAAATTAAAAAAAATTAGGATTTAGGGTTTATTAATTATTTCAAATATTTATAATTTATTATAATTATTTTTAATTATTAAATTAAAAAAATTTAGGGTTCGGGGTTTAGGGTTTATTAATTATTTTAAATATTTATAATTTATTATGATTATTTTTAATTATTAAATTAAACAAAAAAAAACGGGCGTAGATCATCGCATCCTGGGGGTCCGAAGATCAATTGGCTGAAAAAAATTCCCCTCAAGTCGTCGCAGGCCCAGGTTGTGATGAGCAACTGGGTCCAAAAAGTAGAGCATTCTGGACATTTTTTTCAAATTAGGGCATATTGGGAAAAATATAAAAAAAAAAAAGGGATATATGTATACAAAATCCCAAAAAAATGTCTTAAATTAAAATTATTGGACAAACATTCATGTGCTAATGGCCTATCTAGTTATTACAATTTACAAGACCTCTATTCAGCAATATGTAGCTATTCACTTTTATTGTTAATCCACATATCACTTAATAAATTAATATAAAGTGAATTGATTTTACATTATGGTGAAGACAACTTCTCTCTTTTCTGATCTCGTAAAGATATCATCCGAGAATTACATCACTTGTAAAACTATTGAAAACATTTTATGTGCAGCTGACCGAAGACTCTAACTTGGGGAGCTTTTAAAGATTCTTTGTTCAGAGATTTCGGCTAACTGCGTCGAAAATATGTTTGCATAGTTTTAAAGTGATATAATTATCAGAAGATATCCTTTCATTCAAGATGAAAAAGAGAAATTGTCTCCATAATGTAAAAATAATCCACTTTCTATCAATTTATTAAGTGGCATGTGGACTAACAAAAAAAAAGTGAGCAATTACATCTTAGTGACTACGTCTTATAAAATGTAATAAATAAGATTTATGAGTGAAATAAAATTCTGGGTGGGTGAGGGGCCAACACACACGATTGTTTGTCCAAAATAATGTAAGGCGTTTTGTGGTTTTTGAATAGTTCCAGCAACTATTTCAGTCAAAGTATCGTGTAAGCTTTTAAAAAGATTACTCTCAACAGGAAATGGTTTGCTCAAAAGCATAGTGTAATACTCTTCTTGATCTTCAAGAGACAAGATGAGGAGGTATTTTCCACAACTGTCTATGAAATGGCGTCATGATAGGATCATCATCTGTTGAATATCACTGTAATTTAGTTAATCATATATGCTTGTATTCATCACAACCACCACTAGATGATGTGTCGGTAATGTCACTCCCCAACACATGGAGCTGCTAAATACACAAACATAGACAAGCTTCTAACAATTGGGAGACACGATCATTACCATTCAAGCAATCGTTCATAAACCATACCCCTTGAGTCAAAGAGTCAAACCAGATTTTAATGACTTCTCACTTATCCTATCAGCAAAGGTTTCAACTTCTTCTATTGATATACAAATGGCTTATGTGCAGTCTCTTTGAGTATCCAATGAGATCTAAAACTGTCTTTAGAATATACTCCCTTAAAGGAACAAAAACAAGATTGGGTTCTCCATTGTTGGCATGTTGAGTAATAGTAGTGTAAGTAGACTAGTCGTTGCCTCCATCTTAACCTTGAAAATGTGTATACGTGCATAACTAAATTCAACACCCTCAATGATGAGTATTTCCAAAGAACTGGACGAACAGTAGGGGTAAAATCGAAAAGGCCGAGGGAGGTAGCTCCAATCTATTCCCCCATATATTTTCCATTTGCTAGTGAGTTTGACAATGTCACAATAGGAATCTTGTTTTCTACGTGAGTAGCAATATGATTCATCCTAACAATAACAGCCTCTAAAGCATGACCCCCTTGACCTCCAATGAAGTGGAGGTCGTCAATGATGAAAAAACTAACTTGTTGAATATGGATTGTCTCTTTCAAGTGATGGGATAAAGCATCCCATATCACTAAAGTACTATCTGTTTCTCTAATTAATTCAACAACCCTCAAATTGAGGCCGCACCCAAATTTTTTCTCCCAAACACGGTACCGTTTATGGGCTAGAGGTTTTATGGGTGCAACATAAACAACGCGCGTGGTACTGTCTTTCCGGCCTGTTTGATTATTCCTCAAAATTGCAAATTCTGCACATATAGTCTTGCCACTTCCAGTCGGAGTGGCAAAGAAGACATTGTCATCAGAATTATAGAAAATTTTGAATATTTGTGATTGTATTATATTGAAATACTTGAACTGTTTGCATTTCTCAAGGAAGTCACTGGCAACGGCTGTAGGTGCAAGAGTTCAGTAGGTTGATGACAACAACACATAAGTAGATAAGTAGATGACGAATGAAACATTGCTAACTCAAATAAATCACCAGAATAAAAAATAGATTAATGGTCTTTTGAAGAAGCAAATTTATTAATGTATACCACTACAAGCACAAGAAATGTTTGAGGGAAAATAAGAACAGTACGTAGGCTGATTAAGCCCCAAAACAACACAGAATCTGTCAAGTAACTAGAATGTTCATAGTGAATTTTATACCAGTTGGTGTTAAGATATGGAGTAACTAAAATAAAATTGATGAATCATTGCAAACATTCTAGACAACAAGTTCTTTATAACTAAAACAGAAATAAGTTATACCAGTTCATGTGTTAAAAGCTGTGAAGATATTTGACATTTTTTGTTCATATTAAGTGTGTCTGGGTTTCTTTATTAAACTCTTTAAAACAAAATGAATGTATACATGGAATTTCCTTCTACAATCTTGAGTACCAAATCCCCTAACCACATATAGCTATATTTTGATGAAAACATACAAAGGTGCATAGTAAGTTTAGAGATCATACTGACCGCTAGCTTTCTTTGTACAAGACAGAATTCCAAGATGGGTTCCACCGAAGATAGCTTTCTTTATACAAATATGATGATTCAAACTCTAAAAAAAATTTCAAATAAATTAATATATATTCATTAACTTATTTTTCAAATTTAAATTAATTAACTATGACATAATAATCTAATCAAACATACGGCAAAACACGTAAATAAATTTTAATAAACATTTACAAGTAAGTGTGTTAAAAAGAATGTATTTTGATTATTTATAAATAAATATAATAAAATTAAAAGCAGTAATTTTTATAATTAATTATTTTAAGATGCAAGACTTGCTTTTCCATTTGGAGCAGTGGCTGTCACAAACCAAGCAACGATAAAAAGTAAAAAAAAATTAACCCTCACAGAAAAGTAAAAAATCTCTTTCTTCCCCCCATTTACAAACCATCCTCCTTTTTCAGACTTCTGACAAAACTTCCTTTCTAGTGCAATGATTACAGTACAGGAAAAAAAAGAAAAGAAGCTCCATCCACCCTTATATCAAACAGAACCAACAGAAATACGCATGTCTCGTGTAAAAAGGGGTGTGTAGTACTGTAGCTACTAGCTAGAGCAGCAGGTGTGGGGGCCACTAAGATCCAACTACTTTTTGGTAGTAGAGAGGGAGGGAATGAGATTACAGCCGTAACAAGCATGGCTTAGCCGTAATTCCTTCTGTGTTTTGGACCTCATGCTTCACTTTTTTCTTTCCTTTTTCTAGGCGTGAATTACGGCCGCAACGCTCATTATGGCCGTGACTGACATTATGCCTTGTCCGTAATTCCCTCTGTTTCCAGCATTTCTTTCACAAGGCCCTGCATTCTCTTGTATACAAAATAAAAACAAATTCAGACTAAAAAATTATAATTATTTAAGGCTTCAATCATAACTAATTAGATAAAATAAGATTTAAAAATTCTAATTTCAACAATTATACGGTTCAATTTAATTAATTAGATTAATTCTGACTTATAAATTTTAGTTACGATGATTCACCAGTTCAGTCTTAGTTAGATAGATTGATTTAAAAATTCTAATTTTTACTATCGATCCTTCCAACTTTAACTAATTATGTCAACTATAACTTAGAAATTATAATTATTACGATCAACTGTTCAATCTTACCAATTAGCATAACTATGACTTATAAATTTTAATTTCAGCTATCCAATAGTTCAATCTTAACTAACTAAACTAAATATGATTTAGAAAATTTAATTTCGACAATCAAACGGTTCAATCTTAATTAATCAAACTGACCATGACTTAAAAATTTTAATTTCGATGATCCAACAGACTAATCATAACTAATTAGATTGACTATGACTTAGAAATCTAATTTTTGATGATCCAATGGTTCAATCTTAACTAATTAGACTAAATATGACTTAAAAAATTTAATTACATCAATCTAGCGGTTCAATCTAACCTATTTAGACAAACTATGACTGAGAAATTATAATTTTGATAATCTAATCGTCCAATCTTAACTAATTATATTGACTATGACTTATAAATTTAAATTTCAATGTTCCCCCACTATTCAATCTTAACTAATTAGACTAACTATGACTTATAAATTTAAATTTTGTAATTCAACGGTTCGATCTTAACTAATTAGACCCACTATGATTTAGAAATTTGAATTTCATGGGTCTTTGCTGAGAGTCTTGAGTAGTTGCATTATCATAGTAAAATGCATCAACATACTCAAAAAATGAAAGGTCGCGATATATGTCAAATCCCTTTGGCTTTTTTCTTTTTTTCCTCTTCGTACCACCCTTTGTTATGATCTTATCTGGTGGTGCAGCGTTGATGTTGTCTCTGGATATGCTATTTCACGCAACTTGCTCTTCAATGCCCTCTTTCCAACAACATTAAGTGTTTTCCATGTTTTTCAAATTATATTCATCTCTGATGTAATGTCCAACTTTGAATCATTTTCCAACTTTTCTTCCTCTGGACCACTATTCATGGTTAATTTCCTCCGATGTATATGAACAACATCCAATGGGATTGGAACACCTTCCAACTTGTATCATGTCAACTCACATATGTAATCCATGAGAGTTTCTAAGTATACAACGACACACGGCTTTGTCGTTATCGACATAGCTAACTCTCTTGTATTCATCAACAATATCAGCTAAAGTTTTCTTGGATAGAACCCAAGTCAAATTCTCATAGAATGGATTGTTGTGTATATGCTCTTAGCGACCCTTACTTGTCTCAAATGATCATTTTATCTTAATAATTTGCAACTTCAACATCTCATTCATATCATCCTATGCCTTATAGAAATCTCATTTACTGTGTTCCAAAACTCTCTTCAATGACCAATGAACAGACTCAACCCTAATATTCAAACATTAAAAAAAGTTTGGTATTATTTCAATAAAAATTATATCAAACATGCATGTTTAATCCTAAACATGTATAAATATATAATAAAAAAATGATTCACTCAATTGGTCGTAGTATTTCTTAGATGCAACCCTCAATTGGTCCATGCTTCAACAAATATTTCTTTGTGAGGAGTCAACCATGTGTCTCTGACGTAGTCAAAGAAAATAATATTATCAACACATGTTTGCTCAAACATTTGTGAAAGTTCCTCGTACTCCTTCTCTTCATAACAATAAACAATTTTCCTCCACAACTTTATTTCTTTGAGTATGCGCTCCCTGGTGGTGTTGACAGGGTTGTAGCATTGACATCGATGAGCAGGGCTTCTCTCTCTCTCTCTCTCTCTCATCTTCTCTGGTTTGTTCTCTTGCTCACTAGAGTCAAATATTACCTCAATAGCCTTCAAATGTTCTTCGTATTGTATTTGTATGAATGGCTCTCTCCAACAAATTTTTGAAACTTTGAGGTACTTAAGACTCTTCGTGAAATCGCTGCCATGAGTCAGTCCTTAACGAAGGATGTAAGTCTTGATTCAATAATTTGCAGCCTTAACGTGAATGGCTTCCTTGGTGAATTTATCAATGTAGGCCTGAAGTGGTTTACCTTTCTTATATTATATGGTTCCAATAGTCTCCACTAACTTTGGTTCTTTCTAGGAAGCGGAGAAATGAGATGTGAATTTCCTGCACAACTCGGCCCATAAATGCATGCATCGTGACTTCACACTCTTGAACCACTCCATGGCTTATTTCTTGAGAATAATAACAAATAACTTGCATTTAACAAGACCCCTAGTGTTACAAAATTTGAGAAAAGTATCTTTCCCTTGGAAGTGGTCGTCTAGGTCTCTAGATTTGTCGTAACTATCCATTGGTGGAGGATTTTCTAGAGACTTAGGTATTGGGTAATCATTAATCTTGCTCGAAAAGGAGTTCTAACAAATCCCTTCATTGTAATAGTTGGATCCCTCCATAGAATCGTGTCGATAACGCCTATGACGACGATAACGGGGAAAGTAGCTTCGATCTCTCCTCTGTGGACACTCATATTTCCTACTCTTACTTCAGAAAGTTGGGTGACGTCAAGACGATGGTCTCTGACTTCCGTGAGCGGGAAGTTCTTTTGTGTACATTTCCGCTTATGAGGAATGGCGTTGTCGACATCGGGTGGACAAAGTAGCATTCTGGTGTGGTGTTTCCCTTGTCGAGGCGATGGAAATGGAGACAAAAGTCCACTCGTTCATCGGCAGAGCCGTTGGAATGAGATTCTGGTTATTTTCCACTCGTGCCAAACGCTCATTCTACTTGTTGATGAGACAGGATTGCCTCTAGACGACAACAACTAGTTTTTGGAGCATCTATATTGCGTCTCCTTCGACTTATGTATGGGGAGTTTGTTGTTAGATGGGGTTTCCACCAATTTTGCATTCAAGACGGTGGAAAGTATGGAAGGATGGCCTTTATGTTGGCCTTGATTCAGTTCAAACGTCACGTTTGTAATCCTCGTAGTCGTCTTCTTTTGAGCCATGGGTCAAGATCAAAAATATTTTGTTGGTAAAAGTGGGATGTTTTTTTATTTCTACTCTTGATGGCAGCTTGCCCCCAGAACAAATATTATTCATTAATTGACTTTGACCGTTATCCATTGTCTATAATGTTTATAAATGTTATTTTACAGATTTTTATCAATTTTTTATATTATTTTGATATTGACTTCATTAAAATTAATGATAGTGCATCTTTTCGATGAATATTTTTTCCACTACTATGTTCAAGATAGTTGTTTGAAAATTTTCACATGGGATTCAACCCATGTCCGAGAGAAGAATAAAGACACGCCTAACCACCCAACTAGCAAGATGTTGTGTCTAAAATTAACAAATTAATTATTTCTATATACCAAATTTTAAAAAAAAAAAATACAAAAATTGTATAATTTTATTATGTTTTAATTAATTTGAAGGTCCCTGAATTATCTGGAAATTTATAAATAGATCATTCAACTAAAAAAGTTATAATTAGATCTCTATACTATTTGATTTTTGGCTTAATTGTAGTTTTGGTATCTCTATTTTTATCAATTCACGAAATTAGTCCTCTATTTTAAAAGTCAACAATTTTGGTCTCTCTCAAATTTTTGAACTAAAAAATGACGATTTGACGTATTTTAAACAATGTGAGATACAATTCCATTATATAGAATCATCTAGATGCATTAATTATTCATATGTCAATTAATTAAATTAGAAATATGAAAAATATTTGAAGTTTAAAGTTAAGTTTTTATGGTATTTTATTCTGATTTTATGGGTGTTACTAATTCTACATCATCATATCATATGACACGAAATTTAAAATACGTTACATTGTCATTTTTTAGTTTAAAAAATCAAAGAAAGGAACCAAAATGGTCGACTTTTAAAATTAGGGGACTAAAACAGAAATTAAATCTTGATTATTTAAATTAGACCATTATGTTAAAAGAGTAATAGTCGACAATCACTAAAGACATATATGACATGCAGTGGTGGAGTGAAATGGGTCTTATTTTCTGATACATTCAGCAAACATGGAACATCTCTACATTATTTTCAGTAACTGCTTGATATTATTAGCCTTGTTCACGACATGTTTTTGATAAATATCTTGTAACATCTTTGAGTGATATAGCTTTTTTTATAACTTCTAAGTACTGCATACTGTGAGTTTATCTTTATTTTGGAAAATTTCTTCCAGGATTGCGAGCAAATTGGATCTAAAATATTCTCATGATTTGTCTTCTGTTAACTTCTTGTGCTAATACATCCCACAACACCGCCATATTCTGTTTTATCTGTTTGTATTATGTGTTTTTGGATAAAAACTATTATATTCTGCTTTCTCAACTGTTTATTTTATAAGTTAATGGTTTCAACTCTGGCAGACAGTTCGTGGTACTGTAATTCTGCCTCATGGGGCTCCTAAGGTAACTTACAAATGTTAAGCAATTGATATAAAGGTAGGTTCTTGTTACTAACTAATTCATCTTTGGATATACAGTTATTTTTTCTTCTTGTAAATTATATATTGGCGATGATTACATTAGTATTGCAATACTGTTTCAAACTTGGTGGATTTTAATTTTGCTTCCTGGCATGACTTGTAAAAGGTATTTAGATCTGTATGGCCTTTCTAAAGATTTATTTTTGATAGGCAATGACATAATTTGATTCATCTAATCAACTCCACCTAGTCAGTGTGAAAAATAGTTTGGTGGTTGTTATATCTTCTCTCCTCAGGGAACTCGTGAGGCATTAACAGTATGAGAGTTTGACTTGGATATTTTACTTTGAAAATGACACACTTGACATTCACCAAGTTAGGTTTGCAGTTATTCAATTGAGAAGTATCCACCCAACAATGTGAATTATATAGCTTCTAACTTCTCACTTAGTCCATTAAAATATTTATCATGGTGCTGCCTTATATTATTTTTTTTTGTTAGTAGAGGCTTTGTGCAGAAAAGTGTCGTGTTTTCAAGATAATGGTTTATATGTTGCAATTTTATTGGATAAATTTGTCTTCTTTTTTGTGTGTGGTGCTATGTTACTGGTTCTTATTAGATTATTTCTTACTGGTTTTGCAATTTTGGGTCTCCCATCTTTGCTTTATATTTGTTCTAGATAGCTTATGCCCGCTTGTCTCCATTATTGGCCACAAGTCATTTCTCTTCCTTCATAAACCCCATTACTGAGTAAACTATTTTGAAACATTATACCAGGTTTATATCTAAGCAAATGAGTAGTTGAATCAATTGTTTTAAAATCTAGACTGGTCATTGAGTCATTTGATGTGTATTGACTCGTTGGACGACATGAATTAAAATTTATCTAAATTATAGTGGCAAGGTTAACACTAAAAATGAAGGACTAGCATAGTGGCAAGGTTGCTATAGTGCATTTCCAGGAGCTAGGTTCAATCTTGTGCCATGATTTTTTGTAAATTAAAACTTTCTATTGCAAATGGGTGCCACATTAATTGCAAGTGAACGACAGCAGATTGATACATATTTGATCGAATAGAGGTTTGGAGTTGTAAATCATTCAAATTCACTCCATCTAAAATTTTAATATGTTTCTATTTCATTAAGGATGAGCTGCTTAAGTAAATTGTTGTCTAAACAAGTTGTTGACATTATTTGGAATTTAAGGACTCTGTAACACATGATAGCATTTTCCTTTCGCAATTGTTCTTATAATTTAGTTTAAGATTACATTTATATTAAATCATTGCTCCCAGTACAAAATTGTTTGGTTAGTTCTTTACTAGTGTCTTGAAATAACTTTTGACATGTATCTCTTGTCAATTTTTTCAGTAGAATGTCAACATGGATGGTCATGATAACATTGTAGACTCTGAGATGGAAGGGAGTTTTGATTCTATTCCTCCTCCATCAGTTTCAAACACCTCTATGTTGCCGCCTAAGTGTAAAAATAGGTCAGAAGCATGGAATCATTTTACCCCACAACAAGGCAAAAAAATATCAGCAACATGCAATTATTTGGTCGCACGATCCAGTACAACAGTGGAACAAGCGCGATGCGAGCCCATTTGACTAGATGGGAAGATTATCTAGAAAATGTGGCGAATAGGGAGCATGAATTAGCTTCATGTTCAATGGCAAGTAGGGAAGTTGTTAGTTCATCCCTTTCTTTTCCCAAATTTAACCAAGAAGTAAGTCGAATTGACTTGATGAATATGTTTGTAGCCATGGAAATCCCGTTTCGACAAGTGGAACATCCGTATTTTCATAAATTTGATAATGGTTTACAACCGAGGTTTAAATTTCCATCACGCAGTACACTAGCACGTGATATTTAAAAGCAATGAGACACACAAAAAACAAGGTTGAAGAATATTTTGTCACAACATTGTCATCGAGTATGTCTCACCACTTACAGTTGGACATCCACCCAAGACTTTAATTACATGTGTCTCACAACTCATTTCATTGATAATAATTGGAAGTTGCAAAAGAAGATTTTAAATTTTCTTCAAGTCACTAACTACACAGGAGAAATAATGGCCAAAACAGTTAAACAATGCTTGAATGGTTGGGAGTTAGGTCGTGTGCTTAGTGTGCAGTGGATAACGGCTCCTCAAATGATGTTGGAATTCAACATATCAAAAGATGGCTTCTATCGCAGAATGATCTATTTTTGAACGGAGAGTACCTTCACACGCGATGTTGTGCACACGTATTAAATCTTATTGTGAAGGATGGACTAGGCTTAATAAATGATTCTATTTTTAGAATTCGTGGAGCTGTGAAATATATTAGACGTTCTCCTTCGAGGTTTGATAGAGTTAAGCAATGTATTGATCCTGAGTGAAATTATAAAGGTTATGTTGGATTAGATTGTGAGACTCGGTGGAACTCAACATACACAATGTTGAATGCTGCTTTGAAACATGAAAGACCTTTAAAGAGTTTGAATTCAAATACCAGAAATATGTTAATGAAGTGAATAAGGAAAAAAGTGTTGGAACCAAGTTGGTTCTTTCAATCAAAGTTTTGATGTTAACAAAAGTATTTTATGTAAATTGTATTTTGACTTAGAAGAACAAATCAAAGGCTGTGCAGAATCAGAGGATGACACCACCAGATGATACATCCAGAGGAAGCAACCAGAGGATAAAAATGCCACCAGAAAGTTCAGCCGGAGGATACATCCAGAGGATGCCAGAGGATATATCCAGAGGATACCAGAGGATGGATCCAAAGGATACCAGAGGATTTCATCAAAGGCAAACATTAGAGGATATCATTAAAGGGAAGGAAAAATAACATCATCAGACGATATCTTTCTTGGCCCAGATCAGAAGGAAGTACAGTCTAGAAGGAGACCTGGTCCAGACCAGAAGAAAGCTTGTTAGAGGGAGACTTGGTCCAGACTAGAAGGAAACATAAGTCAGACTTGGTCCAAACTTAATCCTAACCAGAAGATAGCATGGTTGTGAATATAAGACTCAGTCCAGACCAGAAGATAGCTTGGTCCAGAACATAAAACTTGATCCAGACTTGGTCCAGATCAGAAGATATAATTGTCCAGAACATAAGACTTAGTCTAGAGTTAATCCAGACTTAGTCCAGACTTGGTCAAGAGTAGAGGATAAATGTCCAGATTAAAAGATCAATGGTCCAGATTAAAATATCAAATGTCCAAATTAAAAGATCAATGGTCTAGATTAAAATATCAATGGTCTAGATTAAAAGATTAATGGTCCAGATTAAAAGATCAATGGTTCAGATAAGAGGATCACATAATGGCATAAATCAGATCACAAGGCCCATAATTGGTCGAGATCAGAGGATCACAGAATGGTACAGATCAGATCACATGGTCCAGAGTTGGTCGAGATCAGAGGTGAAGGTGCAAACACGAGAAAGGGGGTTGAATTGTGTTTGACTAACTTGATTACTTTTTCTATTTTTGCAGTTTTATAACAAAACCTGATGTATGAATAAAACAGAGTTAACAGCGGATGTAAAGTAAATATAAAACACAGAATTTTATACTGGTTCGCCGTTAACTAGGCTACGTCTAGTCCCTTCACTTTGAAGGATTTCACTAATTCAAAAACCTTGAATTACAACAATACCACTGACCCTCCAAGCCAGTCTTCTCAAACAGTCTAACAATCCTAGACTTTTGAGGAAAAGAACCTTGAATCTAATTGCTAAGTAATATGCTACTCCTTCTAACTCCTTCAGATTGTAGACTATACTTCAACCACTTAGATCTAACACAAAAGAAAGAAAACTTAAAGTACTTGCTTATGGAAAGCAGATACTCACAATTGACCTCACTGGAAACTCAAGTATTTTTCTTTTGGAAGTGTAGGACTCTCAAGTATTTTAGATGTTGAGTCTTCAGTCTTGAGCCTCCTTTTATAGATGAAGATTAGGGTCTTTTCCATGCTTAAATTCGAGCTGTATCTTGCCAAATACTCTTGCAAAAATAACTTGGCCAATCGGGTTTCACTTAAATAAAAAACATATCTTTTTAGCTCCAGATTTGCTTTCAAAAATAACTTTGGCCAATCCTGTTTTTAATTATTTCTGGATCAAATCTTTCTTCCCCCCAATAGCTTCTGAATTCCCACAAGACTTCAATTTATTTTTGTATCAAATCCTTTTAATACTTTGATCAAATTTAATCAAGTCTCCACTGATTATCGTCATGATTAAATCTGGACCGTTTGATCTTCTGCTCTCGTCCACATCTGGACCATATAATCTGATCTATTGTGATCCTCTGATCTCGGCCAACCCTGGACCACACTTTCTGATCTCGACCACTCTGGACTTGCAATTTGATCTGCTGTGATCCTCTGATCTCGGCCAATACTGGACCACACGTTCTAATCTTCTAATCTCGGCCAACACTGGGCCATATGGTCTGATCTTCTGATCTCGGCCAACACTGGGCCATATGCTTAAATATGGACCATTGATTTGAACCTTTTACCTCTGATATGGACCAATTCTGGACTGGGTTTGGATTAAACTGAAATTAAATCTGGACATAGGATATTTTAATATGGACATTTACCTTCTGATCTGGATTTGTTCTGGATTAAATCTGGATATCATTGAAGTAGCAAAATTGATTTACAAGGAAGGGGGGTTTGAATTGTAAATCTCCCTTTTTAAAATTTCCTGAAAATCTTCAGTTTTAAACTCAAGAAAGTTCTTGGTTAAGGAAGCAGAAAAATGGAGAACGTTCTTGGTTTGAATAAAAAACGGAGAACGTTCATATTAGTGTTTAAAACAGAAAACAGTTTTGTATTTTAATCTTTGAAACAAGATTAAACTGAATAAAGAGATAAGGAATAAGAAATACCACACGCAGATATATCTTGGTTCACCCAAACTTGGGCTACGTCCAGTCCTCACGAAGTGAGATTTTCCACTAAGTGTTTAAAACAAGAACCTTCTTGGTTTATAGCACCTAGTCTAGATCAACCTTGATCTTTGTTTATAGAACTTAAACTAATTCCACCCAGAAAAAGTTTAATCAAATCACCTATCAATCTTGATAGGATTTCTTACAATCTACCCAAACTATCTTTTACTCTTATAGTTTGAGTTTACAATGATGATGAGAGTGTTTTTTGTTAGAATCTGTGAAGTCTCAACTCGTGTTTGAGATTCGATTCTTTACAGATAAATCAGAATATATATCAGAGTAAAACGATTTAACTAAAAACTGATTCTGTAAGAGATTTTCAGAACTTCAAGTATGAATGTGAATGATTTTGATCGTTGTGTTAGGACTTGAACTTCTTATTTTTCCTTGAGCTGTGGCCTTCCTTTTATAGGCTTGAGAGCTTTGAATAAAGGCCAATATAGCCGTTGTAAAGGCCTTGTGTCAGACTGGTCCAGTGGCTTTATTTTTAATTAAAAATAATCCTTTTATTTTCCTGATCAGTCTTGAGCTGTAGTGTTTTGGATCAATCTTTCTTGAGTTGTTAATGATCTTCTGAAGCTTCTGATAAGTGGCAATATTGTTGTCTTGATCTGAAGCTTTGGATCGATAAAAACAGATTGAGATCAATCACGAATAGCTTGATGTAAGGAGCTTGTACTGAAGCTTCTAAAACTGCCTGGAGATTGATGATCGTTCTGGACGTTTATTCTTTAGGTATCCTCTGTTAAATTCCAGAATGTATCTTCTGGTAATTTACTTCATGAGGTATCTTCTGGAGTCTGATAATTACTGTTTCCAGAACAGTTTGGACAGGCTTGTTTGAGAGTCTTTATCTTTCTCAATTCGAAAGTTCTCTTGATCTGAATTGATCCTATGTGTTCTCTGCCATGTAGTGATCATATCCATGTAACTTCCAGAGCCAACAACTTCAATTAAGTGTTGGAGAAAGTTTGGTCTTTATGGTGTCGTGGTCTGGCAAACATTCTCCGTTTTCCAGAATATGGAGAATGTTCTTTTGCTGCTGTTTTCTTTGATTCTTATGAAACCTGTCTTTGATTTAAAACACTCAAAAGCACAGATTAAATTAACAATACATTTAGAATCATAATTAAACAATCTTTAATTAACCTTTGTTTGTTTTCATCAAAACATTAAATTTGAGAGTTTGTCTTAACAATCATTTCTTCTGGTCTGGACTTAGTTTCATACTCTTAACCATGCTATCTTCTAGTCTAAGCCAAATCTGGATTAAATCTCTTGTTTTGGACCAATTAATTTATGCTCTGATTAAGTCTGGACTAATTATCATTTCACTTCCAAGCTATCTTCTGGTCAGAATTAATTCTGGATCAAGTCTGACTTATGATACCTTCTGGTCTGGAACAAGTCTCCCTCTGGCAGACTTCCTTTTGGTCTGGTCCAGGTCTCCTTCTGGACTCTACTTCCTTCTGATCTAGGCCACGAAAGATATCCTCTGATGGTGTTTTGACATCCTGGTGTATCCTCGGGTGCCTTCAGGATGCATCCTTTGGTACCTTCTGGATGCATTATCTGGTATTTTCTGGAGGTGTATCCTCTGGTCTTATTTTATCCTGTGGTAACTCATCTTCTGCCTCTGGTGACTTGATCTTCTGCCTCTGATAACTTCATCTTCTGGTGGCATGTAATATAATAATTCTAAGTACAAAATAAGATTACATGGAGTGCTTTTGTAAACATCAAAATACTAAGTACTTAGAACCAACTTGGTTCCAACAAGAGGATCACATAATTGGTACATATCAGATTACATGGTCCAGAATTGGCCGAGATCAGAGGATCACATAATGGTACAGATCAGATCACATGGTCCAGAGTTGGTCGAGAAAAGAGGATCACATAATTGGTACAAATCAGATTATATGGTCCAGATCAGAAGATCATACGGTCCATAATTTAAATCATGATGCAAATCAGTGAGGACTTGATTAAAATTCGAAGAAGAGTTGATTAAATTTTGATAGAAATTTGATCAAAGTATTAAAGGGATTTGATTCAAAAATTCACTAAAGACTTGAAGAAATTCGAATGCAATTTGAAGCTTAAAAAGATATGGTTTGAAATTAAAAGAAACAAGATTGGTCAACAGAAATTTAAAATACAATCTGATGCTAAAAAGATACGATTTTTATTTAAGTGAAACAAGATTGGCCAACAGTATTTTTAAAGGAAATCTGAGCAAGATCTATTTCGAATTTAAGCTTGGACAAATCCCTATTTGTAGCTATAAAAGGAGGCTTCAGGCAACAGCATCATGCATCGAAAAACACAAGAACTCAAGCTTCATATTCAACACAATCCGAGAGTTCAAAAGAGAGAATTACTTGAGTGCAAAACCAATATTTTCTAAGTGTTTTCCAGAAGCAACAAAAGTGTGCAAGAATCAGTGCAACAATCAGATTTCCATAAGCAAATTTGCAGAGTTCCAAACCTTGTAATCTAACCTGATAGTGGTGCAGATTCCTTCTTCAATCTGGGGTTGTCAGATTGGTAGGAGAATACTTGACTTGTAGAGTCAAGGTGTTGTTTTCGTTCCTCAAAAGTCTGGGGTTGTTAGGCTGTTTGGGAAGACTGGCTTGGAGGGTCATATGTTGTAATTCAAAGGTTTTGAATTAGTGGATTAAAGCCTTCAAGATGAAGGGACTGGATGAAGCCAAGTTAATGGTGAACCAGGATAAATTGCTGTGTTCTTATGCTGTTATTTTCCGCTGCTAAGTCTGATTATTTATTAATCAAGTAAATCACATCAACATTCAACAAAATAGTAAAAAGATTCAAAGTTTGGCAAACACAATTTAACCCTCCTTCCCGTGTTTGCACCTTCAAAAGGTTTGCCTACACTTGAAGATTGGGAGCATGTTGATTTATTTCTTCAATTCCTGAAGTTATTTCATGAAGCTACACTATGCGTTTCAAGATCTTCTTATTTAACAAGCAACTTGTATATGTTTGAGGTTTTCGGTGTCAGGATGAAAATTGCTGAAATGTGTAATAATGAAGATAAAAAGCCAAGTCAATGGCTAAAAAGATGAAGGTGAAATACGAGAAATATTGGGGAGGTCCTACTTGCATGAACATGTTGTTGATTGCTATGGTTTTAGACCCTCGACGAAAAGTAAAACTTGTGATATGGATGGCAAAAAAGATTTACACTAGTAATGACACCGTTTCTTTGAAAGAAAAGTTAGATTCATGTTTGAAGTCTATATATGATGAGTATTCTGGTAGGGTGGTGTCACCTCTAGGTAATTCTTCTAATTTGTCAGGTACTTTAATTGAAGTTGGTGATCCTTATGATTGTTCTGAATTCTACAAATCAGACGAGTGCAGTACACCAGAATCTGAATTAGGAGAGTATTTGGAAGAACGTTTAGAAAAACCTTGTCCAGATTTTGATTTACTTAGATGGTGGAAGGTGAACTCAAGCCTATTTCCTATATTTGCAAGAATTGCAAGAGATGTGCTGGCTATACCTATATCCACTGTAGCCTCTGAATCTGCGTTCAGTACTGAGGAAGAGTACTTAATCCTTATCGTAGCTCTTTGACACCGGCAACCGTGGAAGCCTTTATTTGTACCCAAGATTGGCTTGACGAAGCATCTTTATCATTTATTACTAGTGAGGATTTTGAAAATCTTGAGCAAATTGAGCAAGGTAAGATACATAAAGGTGTATTTAACATTGTGTTATTACTCATTATATTATTACTTATACATAATGAAATGTCTGTTTTTTTTTTTGTTTTGCAGAAATACTTTCTTCCCAAGATGCCGCAAGTTGTTCGGCCTCTGTTACACTCGTTAATAATTGATACTTGTTATATTTCTTTCTCATAGACAGAACAAATGTGGCTATGACTAGAGCTAGGTATGAATTATTATGTTCATTTTGTTAAGTTGCTTCCAACTTTCAAGTTGGTTGAAACTGAGTTTGTTTTTCACTTTTTTGCAGATACTGTCTTTGAATATTAGGAAATACATCTACTTTAATTAACAGTGACTCTGTTTGGAGAAATGTTGTTCTTGATGCCAAAAGAAGATACTGTTATCACAATGCTAATGAAAATAAGAAATTGGCAGTGGCTATTGAAGATGTCTTGTTTGAGATTGAACTACTTAAAGAGTCTAAGTCTCCATTTAAGAAACTAAATTTAGACGGCAGATCAAAAACATCAACTAGTTCCTTTAGGTGATTGATTGGATGTGTTGAAGTAATTTGATTTATAACAGCCTTTTTGGTGAATTATTTGTTCTAGTTCATGATTGTCCTTGCATTGACATTGACATTGACACTAAAATTGATTTTAAAATCAATCTTTTCAAAAATTCAATGAAAAACCGATTTTAAACAATTTAATAAAAATCAGTTCGAATTGGTTTTAATAAAAACCGGTTTCAAACCGGTTCAAACATATTAAACAGATTTATAATTATAAACCAGTTTTAAACCGATTTATAACTGAACTGTAACTGGTTCAAAAAATAATCAATTTTTTTAAAAGTGATTTTTAAAAACTGAAGTTAATGTGGTGCAATTCAGTTTAGTTTTTGGACAATGCAAACCCCTACTAAACATTAATGTCCACATGTCAATCATGTACCTTCACTAAATACTAAAAGGTGCATGCTTAAAATTCTATCAATGAAGTCTAGGTAATTAAATGCAACTCTTACAATATGTGGTGAAGTTCAATGGTCACTCCAACCTTTATGCTATCATTCAAGCAATAAATTTTGTTTAAAATTCAAGTCGACTTAGTACTCCAATGCATTGAAATCATTAGGCCCATCAACACAAAGAATAACATTCAAATTTTCCATTATCAATTGTCACCCCAACCATTATGATATTGTCCCTGCAATAAGTTTGTTTAATCCCCATAACCATAAATGAAATTCAAGTCATGCAAATTTTTCATGACCTTGAAACCAAGTTCTACAAAAAAAAATCGGCGCCAATCGTTTCACTATACATGAAGTTCTATCCCTCTCTCACTAGTCCCAACTTTTTTTTCATCCATAGCTGAAATATCTTTACACAAATTGTGAACCAACACCATTTTTTACCCAGAATAATGCATGTAGCAATGAAGGATTAATAAGATTAAAAAAATAATGAAGGATTTTTTCTTCCATTTACGGTCATACCAATGAAAATGGAGGCTTTTGTTCGATTTTGTTCTCCTACTTCATAGTTTTCTTTATGTTTTATTGTTATTGTTGCAACACTGAAGATACAGTTGGCATTGTGATGGAAGCATGCGATACTACCTTATTCATCATTCATGGACATTGTTAGGAGGAAACAAGATTATATATAACTAGCTAGCCAAATCAATAATTTACAAAAGAATCATAGTTAACTGCACTTAATCCCAACAAACGAGAGAATTAGTTACACATACACTTGGTAGCCTCACAATACATGAAAAAAGAGAAGAGATTGAATGTCAGAAGATGATTTCTCAAGCTTCTCCATCCTTACTCTCCCTTTCTTGGTTGCTCTTTATCTTCTCTGATTAAGACTAAAAAATGTAAAAGTTATTTTCAAAGTCTGATATGAATTTCCTTTTATAACATCATAAAAATAGGAAATTCGCTTAGCGAATCAATTTTCTTCACCCTGCAGCAGTAGTTAGTTTTGGACAAACCAATTAAATCGCTATCTCCTCTTTCTCTTTGCCTCACTCTCTCTCTATAAATCGCAACGAATCGAATCACATCACATCACTTTTTCATTCAATTCAAATCCTACGTACCAAACTGCCAAGAAATTCCGAAACCGAAGTATGAAGCAACGTTTGTGATTCCCCCAAAGTACCTTGTTCCCCCGGAGCAACAGATCGATCCGCGCTTTGATACCATCGACGATGGCTTCTACAAACCTACGACTCCGGAAATCACCGCTGCCTATGAAGAATTGGTTAGCATCATTAAGAAGCCCCTCGAATTGTGTGGTGCTTAATGTGCATAAAGATTTGATCCATTAGGAAAACAATGGAAACGTGTTTGATAAACTTAATTGAAGAAAAGGATTGAATAAAGGGACACACGTGATTTGAGGTATTTGATAAACTTAATTGAAGAAAATGATTGAATAAAATTTGAGGCATCTGAACCTAAAATCTATAAAGAAAAAGGATTAGAAACAAAACTAGAAACTACACGAAGAGTGGATTCAGCGGATGGTTTTCTTGGCCATGGAAGAAGTAGAAGCTTCGGTTATGGAAACTTGAATAAGATTAACCAAATTTTGATAATCTTATCTTAGAATTTGGAACATGAGGCTTATAAACTTTATACAATAAAATTAACAACCAATGATAAACATAACCAACTAAACAATTAGATAAAATTAAAAGTTTTAGATTTTTATATATAGCTTAATTCATTCTCACAAAATCAATTTGTAAAATATCATACTTTTTTTTTTATGATTTTGTAAACTTTCATATTTTTCTTTTTAAGTCTTATTGAGTTATATATCTTGTCTATTGAGCTATATTAGAGAACTTAACCCTGACCAGTAGCTTCCTACATAATCGGTTCAACAACAGTAACTATACAGAAAGAGGTTACAGCCTCAAATTTCACATTTATATTTTTTATCTTCTTACTTGTTTTTTAATTTCAAATTTCACATTCAAAGACTCTCGTTTTTCAGTTGTGTTTAAATCGTCAAGGACTAAAACAATATTAATGACAAATCAACATGTTTTTTGCATAGACAAAACAAATTAAAAGGATAAAAGAAAAATAATGAATTACGGAAATTAAATAAGTAATTAAGAGTTTAGAATTTGCTCTTAAAGTCTAACTTTAGGAGCAAATTAAGAGCAAAGTTATACTTGACAAAACAAGTAATATTCAACTAGTAGGAAGTTATCAATCTTGGCAGTTTCACTACGTTTAAACAAAAAAAGTTAACAAACGAAATCGGTTAACAATTGACTTTTAAGGGTACTATTAACAAACATTGCTAGCAACAACACCAATAAGATACATTGTTTCAATATTTAATTTTATGCACTATCACTAACAAATTTAACTAAATGACTGCTTTAAATTTGTCATTAACTACTTGTAACCATGAGACCCACAAATTTTATATCTTATATCTAAAAGTTGTTTAGCAACTTAAACAATTTTTTACTGCCTAAAATAGGGTTAATATAGCCATTTTAGATATGTTTTAATGTTTAAATTTTAAATATGTTTCCATTTTTAATTCCTTCGTACTTCTCATTCCGATTTCTAATTTATTTTTGTTACAATTTTTTTTTCTATTTTTCTTCACAATTACAATTCACTTTAGCTATAAGTACATGTGGGAGTTGGGGAATAATATTCTCACGTACTTCCCATTCTAATTTTAAATTATTTTATTTTTTTACCCAAAAAAAAATTATTTATCGTTATAATTCACTTTGGCTGTGAAAAGGAAATAGTGCATGAGGGAGTTGTTGTAATTATGGACAATCTGACACAAACTAGAAAAGGACATGAGTGTATATATTTTACTATGTTATTTTATGTATAATTTTAATTATTAATTATATTTTATTTATTTTATGCATTTTCATACAATTACTAATAACATAATAATAATATGAGAAAGAAAGGAATAAATACAGAGCAATATGAAAAATTAGAAATATAAATAATATGTGTGCATTTTATTTGAATTTATTATGAAATGGTTTTGGTAACTGTTTATGAGTGGTAACCGCAATGATGAAATGTGTGTATGAAGTGAATTAGTAATTGTGACGAGGTAAATTGATATTTGTTAAGATATCAATTTGTGGGTTTTTAGTACTCCTTAATTTCTCTCTCTAGAAAGTAGAAAGACCAAACTTATGGACTTTGAATAAGTGGAAATCATACAATTTTTCTAACACTGATTATGGGGTTTTTAATGGTATATTATAGTGATTGGAATAATAATTTTATTTTATAAATTTTAATGTATTATATAGTGATTGGGATATTGATTTTATTTTTAAATTTTCAAGAGCAATAGAATAATTTGTACCTTTCTTATTCTTTTGATCACTATGTTAATTAAAATATTTAGCTTTATATAAAAAATTCATTAATTTGAAAAATATTAGATTTACTGAGTATGATGTTTTATTATTTTCTTAAATAATAATACAAAATATTAATAATATATTTCATTTTCTTTATTAACAATAAGTAACCTTGACTATTCCAAAAAAACTAATTTATTTTTAGATAAATAAATATATTTTTATATTTAACTACCTCTAATATTATTTACTTAGCTATCCCAAGTTCCAACCTAAATTTATTGGTCCAATAAAATATGCAAGAACAATATTTTTTTAGTCCCCTAGTAATTCAAATAGATAAAGGTCCATAACCTATAAAAATAATAGTGCCTCAAAAAACAAAACCTATTATTATAATATTAAACATTTTAATAAATTAATTAATATTGCCAATTCTGACAAAGAAAAATAAAGGAATCGACACAACATACTAGTTACCACACTCCTCTCCCAGCAAGTTAATCATAAGTCATTTTTTATTCTTTATTTTTGCTTGCATTGATACATCATTGTGTAACTTAGTTACTTATTCAATCATTGCTTTGATGAGTGGTGATCTTATTCTCTTATTCAACATCTTGCTCATCTCATTCCTTTTTTTTTGGAAAAAAAACTTGAGACATCCGATCTCAAAAATACTTCACCTCATGGACAACAACAACATGAGATTATAAAAATCACTAACAGGAGCTGATCTTACTCACAATATTGGGGGAGCGACAAGTATTAGCTAACATATTATAATTGAAATTCATAAAAGTTATAGAGTTTTTTTTAGAACTTCACACAATTCATACATAATTGACAAGTTGGGAAAGTTAGCGCTTTAATTCACACAAGTTTTACAATTTTCACAATTCACACAAGTTTTTAAAGCTTCACATAATTCAATCAAATAAAATGTATCTGCTTTACAATTTTCATCTTTGAAAACTTTCTTCTTAAAAAATTCATCAATTTTTTTATGTTTAAACATCATATCACTCCTAAAAAAATGCATAAATTACTTACACAATGCATTCGGATAAACAGTTCACAATTATCAAGGTTATAACTCACATTCACAAGGTAAAACAGTTCACAAATTCACAATTTCACATCTACACTATGTTAATCAGAAAAATAGTAAACAAATCACAATCACAAAATCACAATTCACACCCTAAAGCTCACAATGTCATTTCTATCACTAAAACCGTTCACACTTCACAAAGTCATAAATACAATTCACACACTACTACTAGTTCACAATCTTAAACTAAAACAACTCACAATTAGCAAACAGTAGAAGACGAAAATAGTTAGAACCTGAAAAATATAAGAAATAGATTGAGATAGTATGAGGACCAAGACCAAGAGGCGGCGCTAGCTACGAGGACCGAGACCAAGAGGCGATGTTGGAGGCCAACCGTTGTTACTGCAAAATGAGACGGAGAAGCGGAGAGAGACAGACAGCGGCGGCGCTGGTCGTAGAGGAGGGAGACTGCAGAATGAAGATGTGGAAGAGTCACGTCGAGTGGAGGTCGTAGAGAAGGGGCTGAGAGGGAGAGAAGAGCGTCACATGGAAGACACCGTATGTAGGTCAGCTAACGACCACAAACAAGAGGGCAGAGAGGCGAGATGAGAGAAAGTCAAAGAACAGGGGAGAGAGGGAAAATCGAATATAAGAGAATAGCAACAGAGAATGAAGAGAAAGGAGATAATGAATAGGGGATGCCAAATGAAATGAGTTTCTCCAAAACTTAAGAACTTAGTGATATTTTAGTAATTTATAAATATTATTTTAGTAACCTATCAAGACATTTTGAATGCAATAAATCTTGTTTTTAGTATAAAGTCACTTCTTCAACAATTGAGAAACTGTGGATGGTCTAATTTACTAGAGAAGGTGAAATGTTTTTGTTTAAAGCTTAAATGTTTTTGTGTCTTGGTCACGAAGGGTATGAGAAATCATCACGTTCGACCAATCATAAATGGGGACATTACATATTTATCAAAAACTTTAAGAAAGTAGTTTTATTCATCAAGACATGTTTCCCTTGAAGAGGAATATCATCACATTGGGTTAGAAACAACCACACAAGTGAGTTGGACACTACAACTTTATCCAAATCCTTATGAAAATTGATTTATGGATGCTTCCACTTATATAGTGTTCAATATCTATTTTTCTATCTAATGTTGGACCTTTTTACTCACACTTGATATAGCTAACAATAAATTAGAGTGATTATATTTGGAGGTTAGTAGAGAGTTTCTATTCCAATGATTTCACTGAGCAAGAAATAATTCATTTGAGATTGCAATTAAGACATTACATGTTTGATATATTGCAAAATCAAATTTTCCAAAATATAACACTTTTCAAGTTGTGTAAAAAATTTGATGAGTCAAGAAAGTAAAAAAAAAATCACTTGATTAATCAATTGAATCATTTTGTTTTGACACTTTTAGTCTCTGTAGCAGTTATAGAGAGGAGTTTTTCAACAATGAAAATTGTCAAGACAAGACTAAAAATAAAATGGATGTTGATTTTCTTAAAAAAGCGCAGTGGTTTATATTAAAAGAGACAATATTAACCCTGTTAGCACTTTGGCTTATTGGTTGAGTATTTTGGTGAATTTTAATACGATTATGAATTTTTTATATTAATTAAGACTCCGTTTGATAAAATTAAGCTATAAGCTAGCTGGTAGCTAAAAAGCTGACTGATAGCTGATCACTTATAGCTAAAAAGTAAATTAATTAAAATTAAAGTGTTTGACAAATTTAACTTTTAACAATATAAAATGACATAAAAGAATATAATTATTTAATTTATAATAACAAAAAATGCGACATTTTTATCCAATCTCTCTTAGGTATTGTTTTACTCAATTTTCTTCTTTTTTAATCAATTTTCTTATTTTTAATCAATTTTCCTACTTTACTTTATTATTAGGGTAGAAACGCAAAAAAATACAACAAAACTTTGAAATAAAAATCAGAACCATGCAATTCATTTACTTTTTTATTTATTACAATAGAAACATTAATTTGAAGATTTCTCTAAAAGTTTAGCAAACTACACATGTATAAATAGTAATCGTAAAAATAATGCAATTTATTTACTGTTTACAATTTAGTATAAAAAATGAATTTAACTTTATCACAATAATAAATTAGAAGGTGAAGAAATAATCATAATTATGGCAATGCATATCTTAATCAATTTCGTGTAAGATGAATAACATGAAAATTTATTTATTTATTTAGTTATTTTGGGAAGAAATTAAATAAACAACTTTGTTCGCCAAGAAGAATATAATGTGAACTAGTGGGTGAGAGAGTGAGGTAGTTATTATAAGGATAAAAATAATAAAAATAAAATAAGAAGATTATAGATGAAAGAAAATGTAAAAAACTATATGTTTAAACGCTACTTGAAATAGCATATCAGAATAAACTATAAGCTGATGAAAAAAATTTCTTTACCAAATACATTTATGTTAATCCAACAAACTTAAAATCTAGTTTAATAAGTTATAAGTTAATTTATTGGCGTTACCAAACAATACTTAAAGTTTAATTTATTTTGTTTTATTACTTTATATTAGGCCACCTCACATATTTTGGGCTAGCTTCACCGCTGGCTTTGTTGAACAATAAACAAATTATTTGTCATACTTATGCATTTTTTATTGTATGTTCATATGCAATTTTATCTCTCATATTTTCAATTGTTTGAGGTTATCCTCTTAATTTCAAACGATTTAAGTCTCCAATATTTACTTTTTTTTCCTTCTGATTTCATAGTCCTCTACTTATTTTTAAATAAAAAATTGTTGACGTAGAATTATTTAATTTTAAAAAAAATATAAAAAAATAGTAGATCAAATGTATTAAACAACACTTCAAATTTATTCATCAACATAATTGTTAAAAACATTTCAGATTCATTTAAAATGAAAAAAGATACAAATAAGTTAAAGAATGTAATTTTGACGAAGGCAAATAAAAACCTTTAGAATGAGAACCCCCATAAAAAAAGATCACAAAACAATTTATTAAACGCACTAAATTTAACATAACAATCCAAAATGGAGTAATTAAAACTCCTTATAAAATACATAATTGCAAACTAAACATAAGAGAGAATGTAAATATCTCATGGTTGTCATGATAGAGATGACAAAAATGTATTAAACATATGAATGACTCGAATTGAGTTTTTTTAATGAGTTTTTGTTTCATATTTCTAATGCATAAAAAAGACATTATTTAATTTGTTTGAGTTTTTTTTATTTTTTTATATTTCAAATGCATAAAAAATATATTCCTCAATTTATTTGATTTATTTTTAATTTCAAATCACCCAAATTATCATAACAATTGTTTTGATATATAAATTTGAAGTATTGTTTGATACTCGTTTTAGAATGAAATATAAACAAAATTAATATTTAAAAAGTTGATTTATTTAATTAAAAATTTAATCTTGATACATTAACTTTTAAATTATCATTTTTGTTTATATTTTATTCTAGAATATGGATAGTCGATTTGCTATTTTTTTTTTATATATAAATTAAATAATGGATTTAGTTGGGTATATGATCCATGGTTATCCTATCACTGAGATTAGTTCTGTGTTTTTTTGGAGAGTTGACTATCTTAAATGGTTGATACTTTACCAATATTGAATTTGGAAGCATAATAAGCTATAGTAGTGGAGATAGGGTGACAGGTCGCACTAAATTGTTCAAGGTTATGTATTAATTCAAATTTTGTATTGACACCAATCTTGATATCGATAAGATTATAAAAAATAAAATAAATATAACTTTTTTTAACTATTGAATTTTTTAAATGTATTGAAATATATTTATCGGAAATTTTTTTCTTGAAATTTCCTAGTGAGGTTTTTTGTTTTTTCAATTTTTTTATTTAATTCTTTTCCAATAAGAACAAGAAGAGCGAAAAACATTGTAGAACAATGTCGAATTCGACCTTCTACACAATCTAATAGGAGAGTTGCCGTTAAAAAAAAGGAGAAAAAGGAACGAAGAGATGCAACAAGAAGAGGATTATTATATTCAGCCTAAATTTGAGCAAGAGGAGCAGCAAAATTCTGGGTTTGAGGATCATATAAAGCATGATTAGGAGGAGCATAAGCAGCACCAGGATAACATGCATCAGCAGCTTGAACAACCTCTATTTCCTGGAGGTTCTTTCGATCTTTCCGTCCTTAAGAACTATGAGTGAAATTGCTTAGTTATGTACATTCCACTATAATTTCACTAGTATGAGTTTTTTTCTCTTAACTGCAATGTAAACTGAAGAAAAAAAAAGTTTTGAAAATAATTATTTCAATAGTGAAATTGCTTAGTATATATATAGTAAACTAACTAATTGTATAATTTATTCAAGAAAAAACAATTTGTAATATTGTACATCATTTATCTTGTCAAAAAAGGCTTTAACTTCTTATGTTGGTACACAAAGAAATGATTTATGTGCGACTTCTAAATATGCAAAGATATCTTTAATTGTCTTTCTAATATAATCCCTTGTATGCACAAAAACAAGTGCGGGTTCGCCATTCCTCGCATATTGAGTAATACTAGTGTAAATTAACTTGGTCACTGCCTCTATTGGAGTTTTCAAAGTATGTATGTGTACATCACTAAATTCTACACCCATAATGAATATTTCAAAGAATTTGGACGAGTAGTAAGGGCAAATCGACAACACCAAGAAATGTATGTTATACCCAAACACACATAGTGATCACCCATGCTGCACACACACACAATGTCAAAAATTAAAGTTGGTGTCCAAATAACATTTTGGTATGTTGTACAAAAAAATAACGTTTTGATAAATATATTTTCTTTTACTTTTAACTTTATGATTTTGTGTTTTTTAATCAAAGTCTTTGGTCAACCATGCAAAAAATGATTTAATGGTTTTGCAGGTGATATTATTTTTTGATGTCTTCTTTCCAATATCAGTTAGAGAAAGGTTATCTCCGTCAAATTGTAAAACCAATCTTTCCATATTAATTCATTAAGTAATCTATGGACTAACAATGAGAGTTGAACATCTAGATATTTGTTACAATATCCTTGTAAATGGTAATAATTGAGTTTATTTGTGAGATGCAAAAACATGAATGTTGGTTTGAGATAATTTATGTGATCTTGTGGCTTTTCAATAATTACAATAATAATTTCAGCTTTTAAAGTATCATGTAAGTAATGACGAAGATTACTTTATTGGAAGGATTTGCACAAAAGCATATTGTAGCACTTCATTTGATTTTTCTAGGAACAAGATGAGACGTTTTCTCCAATTGTATATCAAAGGTCATATTGCTTGGCTCATCATCTTTAGAATATTAACAAGAGGTTAGTTCCATTCATCATAGTTGTTTTTATCCATTGAAACCACTAGGTGTGCTGACAATGTCACTCCCATCACATGGAGCTTAATACAAAATCCTTAATTTGACTAGTTTCAAATAATTAGGAGACAACTTAAACCTCATTACTATAAAAGTTAGATGCATGAAACATACTTCTCGAGGCAAAGCCATTTGTAATATTGCACACCATTTATCTTGCCAAAAATGGGTTCAATTTCTCTTGTTGGTACACAAAGAAATGATTTATGTGAGAATTCTAAGTATGCAATCATATCTTTAATTGTATTAATAATATAACCCCTTATAGAATCAAAAACAAGAGTAGGTTCCCCATTTTTGGCATGTTGAGTAATAGTAGTGTAACTATTGGAGTTTTCAAAGTATGTTTATGTGCATCACTAAATTCTACACCCAAAATGAGTATTTCAAATGAATTGGACAAGTAGTAAAGACAAATCGACAAGGCTAACGAATGTGTGTTATATCCATACACACGGTGTTGTCGCGTCCGGTTTGTCCGCGAAAAATGAGTCGCCACCAATTTTATTTTATTTTTTTAAATAAAAGGAAAAATTAGATAAAACCTAAAATAAAGTTTTTGAACCAAAAAAAGGATTCGGGAGTCCATTACGAGTAGAGAAAGTGATATTACCCTACATCGTCCGTTAAAACGGTTACCCTATAATTAATTGTATACAAATTATTTATTTACTTAATTATTTATTTTACCCCCTAAAAGAATAATAAAAAAGAAAATAAATTATTTACATTAATAAAAGAAAGAAATTTTTTTTATAATTTGGTTTGACAAGGAAAAAACCTTGCTCATACGTATCCCCAGGTGCAATAGGGAAATCAAAACACATGTAGTTCTTGGGTATAAAATATTTATGTGTTATCCGATTTTATTATTACTCTATTTGACTATTGTTTTATTATAGTTATTATTATTATATATGTATCCAGAAGTAAAAATGTAATAATGATAATAGTGATAATAATAATAATAATAACAAAAAAATGTGAGATGTCTGTTCATAAATTGTATATTTTAATTTTGTATTTTTTTTGTTTTTTTAAATAAAGAACAATTGATTTTTTTTTTATAGAAAACAACAGTAATGTGGTGGTTTATGCACGAAACAGATGAACATGATAGTGAAGCAACCTATTAAAGGATTTGCTTATACGTTGTCGGATCTGTTACGGCATAAAGACCACTAAGTGATGTGGCGCAGCGAGCGAGGATGGATTTCATCCGGTGGCGGCGACTGTTAATTCTAAAAATAAAATAAAATAAACTATTTATTCGTTGTTATGATTGTTTTTTTTTATTTTTGATAAATCGTTATGTGAATTTTGTGTTATGTTACAATGGGTTGAAGTTTGTTTTACTTGGTGATTGGTTTATAAGCATAAATTATTTATAGTGTTTTTAGTATATATGAAAAAACAATTTTTTAGAACAAAACAATTAAGGAAAATAAAAGCTTAACGTATGAGTTTATTTTTTGACAAAAATGACAACGAAAAAAAAAAAACTAAATTACATTTTTAAAGAATGCAATACAAATAAACTAAAAGAAAAATTAAGGAATGCAATACGAATAAACGAAAAAAAGAAAACATTAGATAAGGATGAGAAAATTGATACCTTACTGCTGAATATGTTTTGCTGGACTGATTTTACCAAATTCAGATTCTCCGCTCCTCTTTTGCCTATGATTCTCTCTCTTTTTTTTACTCTCAATTTGTGCTCCCTCTCTTCTACTCATGGTGTAGACTATTTATAGACTTTCAGGTTGAAGGTTACAAAAGACAAAGAAATAATTGTGGATTGATTACCAATTACTAATCATCAATTTGTTTTCGGTTTCTTTTCATTCAAATGGTCACCATTATGCTGATTTTTATTAATATTCATCAATTTGTTTTTGGTTTCTTTTCATTCAAATGGTCACCATTATGCTGATTTTTATTACTATTCATCAATTTGTTTTCGGTTTCTTTTCATTCAAACGGTCACTATTATACTAATTTTTATTGTCATCAATCCATTTCCTTTCAATTTCTTTTTATTCGATTATGTACCTTTTTTTTGTTTTAGAAAAGAGTGAGCGCATGAACAGGAATCAAAGACAAATAAGAACCAAAAACACCCATGATTGTATAAAGTTTATAATCTAATTATTTATTTTTATTTGTATTTATTATATTTTTTCTTATTTTTTTATATAAAAATGTCTAAATAAAGCGGACAAAATTAGGTGTCAACAGCTATCCCTCTTTACTTAGAATTTACTTGAGAATCAAAGTAAAGATAAGTAAAGATGACGACTCTAATTTTGTCTGGAATGAACTTTTATAGAAAGGTGCAAGTCGTTTTTCCGGCTTGAACATGCGGGTCGTTTTCTCGACTTTGGGTGCGAGTCGTTTTCCCGGCTTGAACATGCGGGTCGTTTTCTCGGCTTTGGGTGCGAGTCGTTTTCCCGGCTTTAACATGCGGGTCGTTTTCTCGGCTTTGGGTGCGAGTCGTTTTCCCGTGTTTAACATGCGGGTCGTTTTCTCGGCTTTGGGTGCGAGTCGTTTTCCCGGCTTTAACATGCGGGTCGTTTTCTTGGCTTTGGGTGCGAGTCGTTTTCCCGTGTTTAACATGCGGGTCGTT
>JBBPBO010001986.1:57218320-57337805 GCA_037974295.1 Cicer cuneatum | reverse complement strand
CTTTGGGTGCGAGTCGTTTTCCCGGCTTTAACATGCGGGTCGTTTTCTCGGCTTTGGGTGCGAGTCGTTTTCCCGGGTTTAACATGCGGGTCGTTTTCTCGGCTTTGGGTGCGAGTCGTTTTCCCGGCTTTAACATGCGGATCGTTTTCTCAGCTTTAATTTTATGAAATGTCATGAATGAATGAATAAATGAATGAATATGTTTGTTTTTATTATTATTATTATATTATTTTTTTTATTGGACACGATCATTCAAATCATGGATGAGACGGACACTTATACATTTTTCTTGAACTTGATATCTTTGATCTTTCTTTTGTCTTCTCTTTTTTTTTTGAAGAAGAATTTTTTATGTAATCTTAAGCTAGACCTCATGTTGTCGCTGCCTTGTACGCTAAACAAACTCTACTATGGATACTTTATCGCAATTCTTTATATTGAGGTATGGTATATGTTTTACTTTCCAATACATTAACCATAAGATGCATGTTAGAAAGAGGGTTAAATTATATAAAAGTATATATCAATATATTGAGGTTCAATATTCGTCGTAAAAAAGAAAAACAAAAGAAATAGGTGGACGACCCAACTTGGTTACTAATTATTCAAAGGTAGAAAAAAGAAATGGGTGGAAGATCTGACTTGGTTATTAGTAATTCAAAGGTAGACTGTACTAACTTCTCGTGCCATAGTCCGATCCATATTGTTGATCTTGTCTTTTTAAGTATATATTCTTTGATTTTGTTGTTGTTGTTTTTCTACTTCTCCTAAGTTGTCCTTTCAGGTTTTCAACCCAGCAGGTATTTATTACTATTTTTTGTACCCTAATTTTTGCCTAGGTTGCCCTTTCAAATTTTCAACTTAGCGGATATTTGATTATTCTTTTTTTTGTACCCTAATTTTTGCCTAGGTTGCCCTTTCAGGTTTTCAACCTAGCGGGTATTTATTACTATTTTTTTTGTACCCTAATTTTTGCCTAGGTTGCCCTTTCAGGTTTTCAACCTAGCAGGTATTTATTACTATTTTTTTTTGTACTCTGATATTTGCCTAGATTTCCCTTTCAGGTTTTCAACCTAGCGGGTATTTTTTTTTTACCCTAATTTTTGCCTAGGTTGCCCTTTCAGGTTTTCAACCTAACGGATATTTTATTATTATTATTATTATTATTTTACCCTAATTTTTGTCTAGGTTGCCCTTTCAAGTTTTCAACCTAGCGGGTATTTTATTCAAGTATAATACTTTTTTACGGCGCCTAAGTTTACAGGGAGGACTAGATCTTTTCCGTCCATCTTCGTGAGGATCAAAGCTCCACCTGAGAAAGCTATCTTTATGACATATGGGCCCTCATAGTTAGGGGTCCATTTCCCACGGTAATCCTTTTGAATGGGTAAGATCTTTTTTAGCACCCAGTCTCCTTCCCGGAATTCTCGAGGACGCACTTTTTTCTCGTACGCTCTTTTTAGTCTTTTCTGGTATAATTGACCATGGCATAAGGCCGCCAACCTTTTTTCTTCAATTAAATTCAATTGTTCGAAACGGGTTTGCACCCATTTTGACTCCTCTAGTTTGGCTTCCATTAATACTCTTAGCGAATGAATTTCTACTTCAATGGGTAGCACAACCTCGATCCCATATACTAGGGAAAAAGGGGTTGCCCCAGTTGAAGTGCGTATCGAAGTACTATACCTGTGTAGTGCAAACGGCAACATCTCATGCCAATGTTTGTATGTTACAACCATTTTCTGAATAATTTTTTTTGATATTTTTATGTGCTGCTTCAACTGCGCCATTCATTTTCGGTCTGTACGGGGATGAGTTGTGGTGTTGAATTTTAAAGGTGGCACACAATTCATCCATCATATTGCTATTCAGATTCGTGGCATTGTCAGTAATGATCTTGCTTGGTAGGCCATAATGGCATATTAACTCCCTTTTTATGAATTTGACCACAATATTTTGATTACGTTGGCGTATGAAGTGGCCCCTACCCATTTGGTAAAGTAATCGATTGCCACCAAGATGAAGCGATGTCCATTTGATGTTTACTAACTCCCTTTTTATGAATTTGACCACCACATTTTGATTACGTTGGCGTACGAAGTGGCCCCTACCCATTTGGTAAAGTAATCGATTGCCACCAAGATGAAGCGATGTCCATTTTTATGTGCTGCTTCAACTACGGCATTCATTTTCGGTCTGTACGGGGATGAGTTGTGGTGTTGAATTTTAAAGGTGGCACACAATTCATCCATCATATTGCTATTCAGATTCGTGGCATTGTCAGTAATGATCTTGCTTGGTAGGCCATAATGGCATATTAACTCCCTTTATATGAATTTGACCACCACATTTTGATTACGTTGGCGTACGAAGTGGCCCCTACCCATTTGGTAAAGTAATCGATTGCCACCAAGATGAAGCGATGTCCATTTGATGTTTACGGTTCAATCATTCCGATGATGTCTATGCCCCACATTGAGAACGGCCAGGGCACTGTAAGGGTGTTCAGGGGCATTGGTGGGGCGTGGATATTGTCAGCATATATTTCATACGTATGACATTAAAACAATATTTTTCTAGTGTGAGCCAGTAATATCCGGCCCGAAGAATCTTTCTAGACATGGTGTGTCTGTTCATATGGATCCCATAAGAGCCATCATGGACATCTTGTGGAATTTCTTTTGCCTCATCGACATCGACACATCTGAGGAGTACCATATCATGATTCCTTTTATACAAAATATTTTCGTTCAAGAAAAAGCTTGCGGCTAACCGTCTCAGAGTCCTTTTCTCATTCTCTGATATTTCAGTGGGATACTCTTTATTTATAAAATACTGTTTGATGTTGTGATACCAAGGTTTCCCATCACTTTCTTATGCCATTACGTGGTAGTAGGCAAGATGATCTCGACTCTCCATTTTAATGGATGAGATTTCATTGTTTTGACTTGTTAGGAACATCGAGGATAAAATAGCCAAAGCATCAGCTAGTTGATTGTTTTCTCGAGGGACACGATGAAATGTGATTTTGTCAAATTGTGAAAACAATATGTAGGTAAAATAAGGTGTTAACCTTTTATATCGGGTTTCTGATTCTTGGTTAAGCTGATTAATGACTAAGGAGGAATCTCCATATACTTCCAGTATTCTTGCTTTTGATTCCAAAGCAGCCAAAATTCCCATGGCGCAAGCCTCATATTCTGCAATATTATTGGTACAATCAAAACACAAGCGTGCTGTGATAGGTATGAACCTTTTTTTGCGAGATATTAAAACAACCCCAATCCCATTCCCCATTATGTTTGAGGCCCCATCGAACAACAGGGTCCATTTTCCATTATCGCACTCTTCAAACAAAACCATGATACCTTCGTCAGGGAATTCACATTGCATTGACTGATAGTCATCAACAGGTTGATTAGCCAGATAATCTGCCAAGGCACTCCATTTGATGGCTTTCGGAGTAACATAGGTAATATCATATTCTGATAACATCACCTGCCAGCGAGCAATTTGCCCTGTGAGGGCAGGCTTTTCAAAAATGTACTTGATTGGATCCATCTTAGATGTCAAGCAAGTCGTATGGCAAAACATATATTGCCTTAAGCGATGGGCCGCCCAAGCTAAGGCACAACAAGTACGTTCTAACATTGTATATCTGTATATTTTTAGCTCAAATAGTAAATGGCATGCTCATTCTTTCCTATTTCATCATGATGCCCCAACATGCATCCCATGGACCCGTTGAGGACTGGAAGATACATGATCAAGGGTCGGCCCATAATTGGGGGGACTAGAATTGGAGGCTTCTGCAAATACTGTCGAATTTTCTCAAATGCGTTTTGACATTCTTCATTCCACACCACTGTTTGATTTTTCCATAAAAGTTTAAAGGTCTGTTCACAAGTGACGGTTAGTTGTGATATAAATCTTGAAATATAATTTAGTTTCCCAAGAAAACGGCGAACTTCTCTTTCTGTACTTGGGGGAGGCATTTCTTAAATGGCCCGAACCTTATCGAGGCCGATCTATATTCTTTTTTACCTAACTGCAAGTCTCAATAGTTTGTCCGATCTCACGCCGAAAGTGCACTTGTAGGGATTAAGTTTTAGCTTAAACTTTCTAAGTCTTTAGAAGAGTTTCTTTAGATTCATAACATGTTTTTCTTCTATTTGTGACTTAGCAATCTTGTCATCTACATAAACTTCTACCACTTTATGTATTATGTCATGGAACAAGGTTACCATAGCTCTTTGGTAGGTCGCCCTGACATTCTTCAAACCAAAAATGAAAGTCATTTTTTCCATAACTTTGGCTGCCATCTTAATTTGATTATACCTAGAGAAACCATCCATAAAAGAGAAGAGCGAATGACTGACCGTATTGTCAACCAGAATATCAATATGAGATAACGGGAAATCATCTTGGATTTTAAATCAGAGGGTGCAAGTCAATCATCCCGATTTTAAATTTATACAGTATTGAAAATATGAAATGTCATGAATGCATTTGATGGATGAACATTTTCCTTCATTTTTTTTTCAACTTTTTCAATCAATTTTTTTTTCACCTTCTTACAAACATGGTCCTTGGATTCATGGATGAAATATGTGCACCACTTTGAATACATAGTGGTGATTGTCCTTTTGATCTTTAAAGAGATTTTTGTAACATCTTCGACTTGATCTCCAGTTGCCACTGCTTTATATGTAAAGACATCATACTAGTTTTGGCCTCTTGACACTCACCTATTTTGTGCCCCAACATATGATTATCATAAAAAATGCATTTTGACAAAAGGATTTACAACATAATAAATTAGTGAAGCAAGGTTTAGAATATGATATTTAGTGAGAAAATCTATGGTACAAAAAAAAAGATTCATAGAAAGAAAAGAAGATAAAGTGATCTCGTATGGGTAAATGACCCAATTTGTTAGTAGTATTTCATAAAAGAAGTTTGTTAATAACTCATGCCATAATTTTAATCACGTTTTTAATGCACTTTGGAGGATATGATTTGCCCTAATTTATCTTCACAACCTTTCAGAATATATTCTGCTTCGACTTTGATCTGCGTAAACCATATTATTTGCTCATTTTCTTTTATTCTCAAGATAGTGAACTTCTTCATTTTTTTTTGCCCTAATTTTTGCATAGGTCGCCCTTCTGGGTTTTTGACCCAACAGGTCTTCATTCATTTTCCCCTAGGTCCCCCCTTCGAGTTTTTGATCTAGAAGGTCTTTATTTGACTTTGTACCCTAACCTTTTTTCCAGGTTGTCCTTTTGGATTTTCAACCTAGTAGGTATTTAGTCAATTTCGTACCCTAATTTTTGCCTAGGTTGCCCTTTCAGGTTTTCAACCTAGCGGGTATTTATTTTTATTTTTTTTGTACCCTAATTTTTGCCTAGGTTGTCCTTTTAGGTTTTCAACCTAGCAGGTATTTATTATTATCAATATTTTATTTTTGTATACCCTAATTTTTGCCTAGGTCGCCCTTTTGGATTTTCAACATAGCGGGTCTTCATTTAGATGTGATACTTTTTGAGGCATCAATATGTTCAAGTAGTGATAAGTCTTCTCGATCCATATTGGTGTGCATCAGAACCACACTTGAATGTATTTTTCTTTTATGGTATTGGGGCTCATATAGTTGGGAGTCCACTTGTCATGCTAGTCCTTTTAGATATGTAAAATCTTCTTGAGTGCTAATTCTTTCTTTTGAAGCTCCGAAGTTCATATGTTCTTCTTTTAAGATCTTTTGAAATAATTGTCCCTGACATGAGGCAGTAAACATTTTTCTTGAATTGAATTTAGTCGGTCAACACAGATCATTACTCTTGATAAGGGGTTTTTTTTTTTTGAGTGAGTCGCACTACCTTTATTCTATACAATAAGGAACAAATGGGTGCCCCAGTTATAGTGGATACTCATGAAGGGTATTCCACATTTATGAGGTAGTATTTGGTACGAGAACTTTCCAGCTAGCTTTTCTTATACATTTGATAATAAGAAAGATAGTCGTGGTTTTCATTCTTGTGAGTGATTATTCTTCATTGAAGATAAAGTAGCTAGAATGTCAGCTAGTTGATTATATTATTGAGGGACATGATGGAAAATGACTTCAAATTTTTTTTAGACATTTGTCCAATATGTATATATATATGATCATCTTCTTATCCCCGTTTTTCCATTCTTGATTTAGCTGATTAAGGATTACATTCAACTCTCATGTACTTTCAACATCTTCACTTTCAATTCGTGGGTGACTAGAATACCCATGGTACAAACTGCAAATTCCTTCACATGATTGATATATTCAAAAACACATTTAGATAAAGATAAAGGTAAAATGACTTTTCTAGGGAATTAATGTGGCGTTAATTTCATGCCCCAACATATCAAGGACCATCCAGATAGTGGAGTTTATTTATATCACTATCACATTCAGTGGAATTAATAGCATGATTAAAATTATGTATGAGATCTTAGTAAACTTATTTATGAATGGACTACTTCCAAATATGTTTGGTATATGATTTAAAGAAGAGAAAGACAAATAATTTTTGGTAAGAAATTGTGAAATATGTGATGAGTGAGAAGGCAAATGAAACAATACGAAATGCATTTATTGATATTCATAATATTAAGGAAACAAGAGTGTGTCAATATAATAAAGTATCGCAGGACTTTATACTTAGCAAGATTATCAGTACTTCATAATCAAATTAAAATTCACGAGAGAAGTTGATAATATCTTCTTTGTTGACTTTGCCCCTTGGATAAACTCAGAAACTATACGCAACACTGTCAATGTCTTCAATATAATGTTTAGTCAAGGTGTTTTTCAATTGTCCTTAAAGGTAATGATGAATTTTTCTTTTAGATTGATGAATTTTTTCCTGGCATCAAAGTAATAAGCGATAATGATGAAAGTTCAACATAGACGACCCAACTTCTAGAGGTTTACTTGTGGTGAAAAGTCAAGAAAGTATGGTCATGACCTGGAAGTAGGGGGTGGATAATGAAGATGAGTCTCATCAATATCAGGTTCAAATCTTGTGGACAAGTGACTTGAGGTAGAGTATAACCAAAAAGTAGACTAAAAGGTGAAAAGTGTCAGACTTATGAAATCAATGGGTAAACATGAGTTTTTCTTGATATATTTTTTTCATGAAGGACTCCCATGATTTTAGGTATCAATGGTTTGTAAGATTTCCAAGCTTTTAGCCATAAGGTCTTTCAGTTGGTTTAAATCATCTTTGTATGCTCCAATTCATCCATGATTTTAGTTCAGGAACATGTCTGGTAACGGTGTCATGATACTCTTTTTTTGTTTTCTTGTTTTTTTTTTTGACTTTTTTATTTTATTTTTTTTTATGAAGGAAAATGTTATGGGAATGTAAAAAAATGCAAATGAAATGATTATGTAAAAAAAAAAATTTACTACCTCCTAATATGCAATGATTTTTTTTTTATTTTTAAAACTGTCGTAAAATGAAATAAAAAGATGCAATATGCATGATTATGCAATGCAATATGATACAGAGGTAGATTAGTTTTTTTTTTCTATAGTCTTTAACGTGAATTTTCACCATGGGTGGCTCTATAGTTCTAAATTGGTTCCTAGAGCACACAACTCAATTCTAAAATATTAAACCAATTAATAGGTAAACTATTAAAATTGAAATATTATAGAAAAGGTCAACTCTAGGTGAGACTTTCATGACAACCAAACAAGATGTACATTCAGAAGATTATCATTACACAGTCTCTAACTTATCTTAGGTTGCACCCAGCCCGGGTATAGAGCCCACTCATAAGTGTGTGAATCGTGTGTTAGTGTAGTGTTTAGAGAAATAAATAAAACAAAACAATTACCACAATTAGAACAAATTACCATAAATGCGTGTAAATGACCAAAAATAAATAAAATCACAAAATTATTGTCAAAATAAATATATGATAACATAATTAAAACAAATAAAAACAAGAGGGATAATATAAATAAAAATAAATAAATAATTATATAGAATTAATTCGGTTGGGCTTGACTCTCAAAAAAATCCCCAGTGGAGTCGCCAGTTGTCGCATCCGGTTTGTCCGCGAAATATGAGTCGCCACCAATTTTATTTTATTTTTTTAAATAAAAGGAAAAATTAGATAAAACCTAAAATAAAGTTTTTGAACCAAAAAAAGGATTCGGGAGTCCATTACGAGTAGAGAAAGTGATATTACCCTACATCGTCCGTTAAAACGGTTACCCTATAATTAATTGTATACAAATTATTTATTTACCTAATTATTTATTTTACCCCCTAAAAGAATAATAAAAAAGAAAATAAATTATTTACATTAATAAAAGAAATAAATTTTTTTTATAATTTGGTTTGACAAGGAAAAAATCTTGCTCCTACGTATCCCCAGGTGCAATAGGAAAATCAAAACACATGTAGTTCTTGGGTATAAAATATTTATGTGTTATCCGATTTTATTATTACTCTATTTGACTATTGTTTTATTATAGTTATTATTATTATATATGTATCCATAAGTAAAAATGTAATAATGATAATAGTGATAATAATAATAATAATAATAATAACAAAAAAATGTGAGATGTCTGTTCATAAATTGTATATTTTAATTTTGTATTTTTTTTGTTTTTTTAAATAAAGAACAATTGATTTTTTTTTATAGAAAACAACGGTAATGTGGTGGTTTATGCACGAAACAGATGGACATGATAGTGAAGCAACCTATTAAAGGATTTGCTTATACGTTGTCGGATCTGTTACGGCATAAAGACCACTAAGTGATGTGGCGCAGCGAGCGAGGATGAATTTCATCCGGCGGCGGCGACTGTTAATTCTAAAAATAAAATAAAATAAACTATTTATTCGTTGTTATGATTTTTTTTTTATTTTTGATAAATTGTTATGTGAATTTTGTGTTATGTTACAATGGGTTGAAGTTTGTTTTACTTGGTGATTGATTTATAAGCATAAATTATTTATAGTGTTTTTAGTATATATGAAAAAACAATTTTTTAGAACAAAACACTTAAGGAAAATAAAAGCTTAACGTATGAGTTTATTTTTTGACAAAAATGACAACAAAAAAAACAAAAACTAAATTACATTTTTAAAGAATGCAATACAAATAAACTAAAAGAAAAATTAAGGAATGCAATTCGAATAAACGAAAAAAAGAAAACATTAGATAAGGATGAGAAAATTGATACCTTACTGCTGAATATGTTTTGCTGGACTGATTTTACCAAATTCAGATTCTCCGCTCCTCTTTTTCCTATGATTCTCTCTCTTTTTTTTACTCTCAATCTGTGCTCCATCTCTTCTACTCATGGTGTAGACTACTTAAGTTCTCCCATCATGCTCATTTGGAACTCCTTCTGCATTAGGTCAGAAAACTCTTTGCACAAAGTGCCATTAGTCGATCCAAATATGATATCATCAACATAGACTTGAATAATCAGAATATCATGTTTAATGGATTTCCTAAATAGTGTATTATCAATCTGGCCTATATTAAATTCATTCTTAAGCAGAAAGTTACTAAGTCTGTCATACCATGCCCTTGGTTCTTGTTTTAAACCATATAGAGACTTTTTAAGTTTGAAAACATGGTCTGGAAAATCAGAATTTTCAAAACCAGGGGGCTGTTTGACATAGACTTCTTCACTTATGTAGCCATTTAAGAATGCACTTTTGACATCCATTTGATACAGCATTATATTATGATTAGCAGCAAATGATAAAAGAATTCTTATTGCTTCTAACCTGGCCACTGGAGCAAAAGTCTCAGTGTAATCTATACCTTCCTGTTGACTGTATCCTTGAGCTACAAGTCTGGCTTTGTTCCTTACCACTTCACCATTTTCATTGAGTTTATTCCTAAAAACCCACTTGGTTCCAATAATGTTTTTGTTTGGTCTGGGTACCAGATCCCAAACATCATTCCTTTGGAATTCATTCAGCTCTTCTTGCATTGCAAGTATCCAACCTTCCTCTGTCAAAGCCTCATCAACATTGCTGGGTTCAATTGTTGAGAGTAAACCAAACAGACTGGTTTCTCTACTTGAGGATCTGGTCTTTAGAGGTTCTGCTGTACTGCCAATAATGAGAGATTCTGGATGTGAAGATTTGTACTTCCATCCATTCTTTCCCTCTGACTTGTTTTCAGAGTCAGCATGTTCTTATTCAGCTTGGTCATTCTCAGATTCTGCTTCTGGTTCAGCTTCTGGTTCCTGTGCCTCTGGTTCACTTGCAATTTTCTCATCTTGCTTTGACTTTTCAAAGTCAAGCTGTTTATCATCAAACTTAATGTGGATTGATTCTTCCACAGTGTTAGTTTCTTTATTAAACACTCTATAAGCTTTTGATCTCTCAGAGTAGCCAATAAAGACACACTTTTGAGATCTAGAATCAAATTTAGCTAGGTTGTCTTTAGTGTTCAACATAAAACAGATGCAACCAAATTGCTTAAAGTAGGAGATATTTGGTTTCTTACCTTTCCATAGTTCATAGGGAGTTTTATTTAGGATGGACCTGATGTAAACTCGATTTTGAATATAGTAGGCTGTGTTGACAACTTCTGCCCAGAGGTAGGTGGCAACCTTCATGTCATTCAGCATGGTTCTGGCCATCTCCTGTAGTGATCTGTTCTTCCTTTCTACCACTCCATTCTGTTGAGGTGTTCTGGGGGATGAGAAGTTGTAAGAGATGCCATTCTCATCACAGAATTCTTCAAAGTACTTGTTTTCAAATTCACCTCCATGATCACTTCTGATGGTTATGATCTTAGTGCCCTGTTCATTCATAACTTGTTTACAGAATGAGATAAATACTTTGTGAGATTCATCTTTGTTCTTTAAAAATTTTACCCAAGTCCACCTTGAGTAATCATCAACAATCACAAAGCCATATTTCTTACCACTTAGAGAAGCTGTTTGAACAGGACCAAACAGATCTAAATGAAGCAGTTCAAGTGGTTGAGAGGTAGAAACACATTTTTTAGTTATAAAAGAGCTTTTAGTTTGTTTACCTCTTTGACATGCTTCACACAGAATCTCAGTTTTGGAACTTACCTTGGGCAATCCTCTTACCAACTAGAGTTTGCTCAACTCTGATATGAGTTTGGGGTTTGCATGCCCTAGCCTCTTGTGCCAAATCAAATTCTGCTCACTTACAGATAATAAGCATTTAACATGTTGCTTAGCAAGACTAAACAGATCAATTTTATAAACATTATCCTCCCTAGTTCCAGTAAATAAAACAGTTCCATCAATTTGACTAACAGCTTTGCAAGTTTTTTGATTAAATATAACATCATATTTGCAGTCACTTAATTGACTTATGCTCAGAAGATTATGTTTTAAACCTTTAACATACATAACATTTTTAATAAACAAGGGAGAGGAAGTGTTACCAACAGTTCCTGTACCAATAATCTGACCTTTCTAGTTTCCTCCAAAGGAAACTTTGCCTCCATTCTTCATAGTCAAATTCAGAATCATAGATTTATCTCCTGTCATGTGTTTGGAGCAGCCACTGTCAAGATACCATGTTTTGTGTTGCTGATCAGACTTTGCCTTTTCTTTGTCAGAATCAGAGTTAGAGTCAGACTCAGATTCAGACTTAGCTTCTGTTCTAGCCATTAGAGCCAGTTCTTTTTCTGCTTTGGTTTATAAACCATGTTCCTCTGATGATTCTGGAACATGTTTTGGTTCTGGTGATTCCAGTGACTTGGGTGAATTTGGAAGTTCTGATGAATTTGGTAATTCTGATGATTCTGGTAACTTCTTATTTGACTCTGGTTCTGGTTCCAGAGTTGATTCTGATTCTGGTACCAGTATTTATTCTGATTCTGGTTCCAGAGTTGATTCTGATTCTGGTTCCAGTATCTGTGCTTCTGATACTTATTCCAGTTCCTATTTTGATTCCAGTTCCTGTTTTGGTTCTGGTTCCAGTTTTGGTTCTGATTCCGATTCCGGTTCTGGTTGAGATGACCAGCCCTTCTTCCATCAGACTCAGATTGCCTTTTGTCTTGTTGTAGCAGGAACATAGACCTTCTTCTGCTTGTGCATTGCTAACATCCATTGTCCATGCACCATTGTTGGTGTCTCCTTCTGGTTGCTCAGAACATCTGCAACATAGACAATTTCATCTTTTGGTACCCAAAACTAATTGGGTCCAGGTTTGTTAGTCTTAACAGCTCTCTGATCTTGTTCAGATTTTATCATTGGACAAGATAATTCAGAGTGACCTTTCTTAGCACAGACAATACATAAAACATCAGAATAAACAGCTTTATTTTCAGTACTTGTTTCTGTAAAACCAAGACCTCTTTTTCCAGAGTTGCTGTTTCCATAAATCATAGATGCATATTTACTTCTTTCCATTCCATTCCATTTGAAATAAAGTTTTGAAAAAATTTCTCATGCATATCAGATTTACAAACAGTCTCAGAATTGGAACAATTATTATTTTTCAAAGTTTGGTTTTCAGACTTGAGTCTTGCAACTTCAGTTTTCAAATCTTTGATTTCAGTTGCATATTCATAAATTCGATTCTTTGAAACTTGGACCTCTTTGGTTATATTTTTCTTATCTTCCCTAAGAGTTTTCAGTTTTAAAGATATCTTATTATTTGCATTTAACAAGTCCTTTAAAGTATCAATTAATTCACGTTTAGAAAGATCAGAAAATACCTCACTGTCTTCATCTTCTGATTCTGTTTCAGAGCAGTATTCAGAACCTGAATTTGTATGAGCCGTCAGAGACAGAATTATTTCCTCTGATGTGCTTCCAGACTTGCCTGAGTGATTGCTTCTATCACTCTTCCTTCTGCCTGTTTTCCCTCTGGAATTCATGCTTTTATGAAGACCAGAAGCAGACCTGATGTGAGCCATCTTTGCTGTTTTTGCCTCTTCTTCATCAGAAGATTCTTCCTCTAATTCTAATACATCCCAGGCAGCCATCAGACCTTTCTTTCTGTATCTAGAACTTTTCTTATGCTGTTTGCCTTTTTCCAGATTAGGACATTCTGACATGATATGTCCCGGTTTATTGCATCCATAACAAACAATATTCTTTTTGTCAGATTCTTCCTTATCCTTGCTGTAATGTTTCTTTCTGAAGTTTCTTTTCTTCCTGTTTTCCCAGATCTTAACCATCTTTTTGGTTAAGTATGCCATATCATCACAGTCACTATCACTATCCTCTGATTCTGATTCTGCCTTTGCAGCTTTCTTCTGTTTCGATTTCAGAGCCAGATTTTTCTTCTTCTTAGGTTCATCTTCTTCCAGTTCTATTTCATGAGATCTAAGTGTGCTGATTAGATCTTCCAGCCTCAAGGTACTCAGATCCTTAGCTTCCTGAATTGCAGTAACCTTTGGTCTCCACCTTTTTGGAAGACTTCTCAGAATTTTCCAGACATGATCTTAAGTGGTATAGCTTTTGTTTAATACTTTCAGTCCTGATACCAAAGTCTGGAACCTACAGAACATTGTGTCAATGTCTTCATCCTCTTCCATCTTGAACAGCTCATACTTTCTAATCAATATGTTAGCCTTTGTTTGTTGAACCTGCTTGGTTCCTTCATAAGTCAGAACCAGACTATCAAATATACTCTTTGTTGTTTCTTTATTTGTGCATCTATCAAATTCCTTGAATGTGATTGCACTGACCATGATGGTTCTGGACTTGTGATGAAGTTTGTGTAATATGCTCTGATCTCGTGTCATATCATCCAAGTCTAATTCTTTAGTTGGATCTTCTGGATCAGTTGGTGCAGTATATCCTTTAACTATCATCTTCCATAGTTCAGGATCTTGAGATATGACAAAGCTTCTCATTATGTCCTTCCAATACTCAAACCTTTCTCCATCAAACAGTGGTGGTCTGTTGATGTTGTTTCCCAATTCTTCTGACATATTGAACCCCACTTCAGCCATAAACCTAACCAAGAACCCTATTGTACACTCTAGAGCCAAACACATTGAAATAAAACACCATTTCATTAGGGACCATGTTCAAAAAGGGACTTTGAGCATCCAATTTGTGGACACTGATCATCAAATGGGCTGATATCTTCACCAAGGCATTACCAAAAGATAGGTTCGAGTTCATTAAGAAGCATCTCAGCATGACCTCCATATCTGACTAGCTCAAGTAGTCATCTTAGGAGTTTTTAAAATTTCTTGCAATTTTATTTTATGTCTTTTAATTTCAGTTTTTACTTTCTGTAATTTGTAAAGAGAAAAACAAAAAAAATACAAAAATAGTAGGACCACTTTTTGGCTGATGACAAATAGGGGGAGAAAGAGAGAGAGAGAGAGAGAGAGAAAGAAAGAAAAGAGAAATAAGTAGAAAAGGAGAGATAAAAAGAAAGAAGGAGAGAAAAAGAAAGAGAGAAAACAGAAGAAGTTGAAAAGGAGAGGAAACAGGGAGAGAGAAAAACAAAGAAAGAAGAAGAAAGAGTGAAAACAGAAAGAGTTGAAAAGGAGAGGAAATGGGAAGAGAGAAAAAGAAAGAGAGCAAAAAGAAGGAGTTGAAAAGGAGAGGAGAAGAGAAGAAAAGAAAGAGAGAACAAAGAAGAAGTTGAAAAGGAGAGTATCAGACTTAGCGGAAGAGATTGGTCTGAGGGGGAGTAATTCAAACTCTTCGAGTCATAAGTTAGCAAAATAAGTTAAGGTTTTGTCATCATAAAAAAGGGGGAGATTGTTGGAACCAAGTTGGTTCTAAGTACTTAGGATTTTGATGCTTACAAATGTACTCTATGTAAACTTATTTTGTACTTTGAATTATTATGTTAAATGCCCCAGAAACTGAAGGAATCAGAAGCAGTGATCAAAGGATTCCAGAAAAATGAATTCTGGAATGACCAGAAGATACTCCAGGAATGTCAAAATATGACCAGAAGATATCTTTGATGGCCCAGATCAGAAGGAATAAAAATTAGAATGAAACATCGATCATACCATTGGAAAGCCTGCCAGAAGGAGAGTTGTTCCAGACAAACAGGAATCAAATATCAATTTTATTCCAGAAGTTATTCTGACCAAAAGATGGCCTGGCAGTGAAATATTAAACTGCCCAGACTTGTTCCAAACTCAACCAGAAGCTAAGTTTATGAGTCCAGAACAAGAGAATCAATCCAGATTTGGCCCAGACCATAAGATAGCATGATTCAGGGCATGGAACTAAGTCTAGACTAGAAGAAATGAATTCCAGAATCAATCCAGACCTGGTCCAAAATCAAAGGAAAAATGTCCAGACTGAAATATTTTTTGTTCAAGTTAATTTCAGTTTATTCCAGACCAAATTCCAGAATTTGTCCAGATCAGAGTAAAGACTTCCAGATCAATGGTTCAGAAATAATTATTTGGTCCAGTGATGGTCCAGATCAGAAAATCAGAAGATCAGAGGGTTAGGATGGGTGGTCCAGGAATGGCCGAAATCAGAGGATCACAGCATATCAATTAGGTTGGTCCAGTTGTGGACTATCGCATGAAGATCCAATGGTGCATATTTGATCATGGGGATTAAAGGTGAAGATCTTATGTTATTTTTATCAAAGTATTATAAAAGATTTGTTATAAAAATAAAGTGGAGTAGCATGGAATTCAGGAGCTGTGGCGGGAAGCAATGAAAGGATTTGATTGGCCAATAAGTTTTTGAAAGAAATCTAAGGCTTAAAAAAGATATGTTTTTTAATTAATTGAAGCCCAATTGGTCAAGATATTTTTGCCAGAAAATCTAGAAAGATTCAGCTCGAATTTAAGCATTGGAAGAGGCCCTAATCTGCATCTATAAAAGGAGGCTCAAGGTAGAATGCTCATCAATTGAAAATCACAAAAGAGTCATACACTTCAAAAGCAAACACTCTCAAATTTTCATAGAAGTCAATTGTGAGTCTCAGTTTTCAAGAAGCAAGTACTCTTGTTGTTTTCGTTCCACTTTGTTAAATCTAAGTTGTTGAATTAGAGTCTACAAATTGAGAGAGTCAGTAGGGGTAGCAGGTTACTTGGCAATTATATTTATAGTGTTGTGATTTCTTCTACAATCTGGGATTGTCAGATTGGCTGAAGACAGGAGTTGCATTCCTCAAAGAAGTCTAGGATTGTTAGACTGTTTGAGAAGACTGACTTGGAGGGTCGGTATAAAGGTGGTAATTCAAGGTTTGAATTAGTGAAATCCTTCAAGGCAAAGGGACTGGACGTAGCCTCGTTAACGGTGAACCAGTATAAAAACTGAGTTTTTATTTTTATTTTTATCCGCTGCTAACTCTATTTTAATTATACATCAAGTTTTGTTTTGAAAGTATTAAAACAGGAAAAGTATTCAAGTTAAGTCAAACACAATTCAACCCCCCTTCTCGTGTTTGCACCTTCAGTATTTGTGGACGACGCAGAGGGATCGGCAGCTGGGGTGAAGACGAGAGCTGTAGAGGATGTGGTGGAAACCACTTGCTACTGTAGCTGTAGTGCATGATCAGATTAGCCTAGACTTTTTGTATAGGGCTTAGTGTTATTGGCTGTATTTATTTAATTTAGGATAATTGTATATCTTTTCCGCACTCTGATAATGTTTTGGTGGGTCCAAGATACAATTTTTAATGTATTTTTATTTTGGTATATTTTGAAGATCATTTTCCCAAAATTAAATTACTTGGTTATAATTATGATTTGGTTGTTTAATCACTTTTGTATTTTGAATTACAATGCAATACTATTTTTGAATGTTTTAATTCATATTAAATTTTAATTATTTTTAATTCTTTTGAATTAAGTCGAAATTCTTTTATTGATTGAAAAAAAATACACTCGCGCTGCTTAAAACTCAGGGTGTTACAGTGTCAAAATAAAATTTTGGTATTTTGTACAAAAAAAGAACATATTCATAAATATATTTTCTTTTCCTTTTAACTTTATGATTTTTTGGTTTTTAATCAAAGTCTTTGGACAACCACTCAGAAAATGATTCAATGGTTTTACAGATAATGTGATTTTTTGATGTATTCTTTCCAATATCAGTTGGAGAAAGGTTATCCCCATCAAATTGTAAAACCAATCTTTCCATATAATTCATTAATTGATCTATGGACTAACAATGAGAGGTGAACATCTAGATCTTTGTTACAACATTCGTGTAAATTGTAATAATTGAGTTTATTTGCGAGACGCAAATAAATGAATGTTTGTTCGAGATAATTTATGTCATCTTGTGTCATTTCAATAATTACAATAAAAATTTCAGCATTCAAAGTATCATGTAAGTAATGACTAATATGACTCTTAATGGAAAACGTAACATCCTCTAAATTTATTATTTAAAATAATTAAGACTTATAAATATATATATATATATATATATATATATATATATATATATATTTCGTTATTAATTTAGGTGTGATAATTATTTGCCTTGTTTGACTTATTGTAGTTGATAAAATTATTAGTAAGAATTATTTAATCAATGGAGAAGTTTTATATAATTATATATATATATATATATATATATATATATATATGCTTCCGTCCGTTCTTAGACAAGTTTGTGGTGATCTTTATTGATGACATCTTGATCTATTCCAAGAGTCGGGAGGAACATGAGGAACATTTGTGCAAGTTCTGCAAGTACTGAAGGAGCAACAACTATATGCCAATCTAGGAAAATGTGAATTTTGGTTGGAAGAAGTGAAGTTCTTGGGACATGTAATTTCCAAGGAAGGGATCGATGTCGACCCATCCAAGGTAGAAGCCGTGATGGCATGGAAACAACCGCAGAGTCACATAGATTAGGAGTTTTCTGGGCTTGGCTGGGTACTATAGGAGATTTACAGAGGGATTTGCCAAGATTGCTGCTCCATTGACACACCTTACGAAGAAGAACCAGATTTATGCTTGGACTGAGGAGTGTGAGAAAAGTTTCCAATTGATGAAAGAGAAACTAACTACATCTTCAGTGTTAGTGTTGCCACAACCAGAAGAGCCTTACGAAGTTTATTGTGATGCCTCATATCAAGGATTGGGTTGTGTACTGATGCAAAACAAACAAGTAGTGGCCTATGCTTCAAGGCAATTGAAGGTGCATGAAAAGAATTATCCCACTCATGACTTGGAGTTAGCTGCAATTGTCTTTGCATTGAAAATTTGGAGACATTATCTGTATGGGTGTAGTTTTGATGTATTTAGTGACTATAAGAGTTTGAAATACTTGTTTGATCAAAAGGAGCTTAACAATAGGCAGAGGAGATGGATGGAGTTTATTAAAGATTATGAGTTCACATTGCATTACCATCCAGAGAAAGCGAACGTGGTGGCTGATGCCCTAAGCAAGAAGCGCGTTCATCTCTCGTTTGTAACAATGAAGGGGTTGGAGTTGTTAGAGAAGCTCTGTGACTTGAATCTTAATTTGGATTCTCATTGGGGTAAGTACACTGTGGAATGATCATTATAGATAGTGAACTGATGAATGAGATTAAAGTTCTCCAAGTTACAGACGTGTTGACTAAAGAGAAAAGGAAGTTGATCGAGGTTGGCAGGGCACCTGAATTCAAGGTGGGCCCAGATGATATTTTGAGATGTAATGTACGTGTGTGTATACCCGAAAATACCGAATTAAGGAGGACTATCTTGGATGAGGCCCACAAAAGCAAGCTGAGTATTCACCCTGGTACCACCAAAATGTATAAAGACCTTAAGCAGAAGTTTTGGTGGCCAGGAATGAAGAAACAAGTAGCAGAATATGTGGCTTCGTGTTTGACTTGTCAGAAAGCTAAGGTAGAACATCAAAAGCCAGGGGGACTATTAAGGCCATTAGACATACCAGTATGGAAATGGGATAGTATATCCATGGATTTGTGGTAGCATTGCCTAAGACTCAATGGAAGTTTGACTCCATTTGGGTGATTGTCGACAGGTTGACCAAATCTGCCCATTTCATACCCGTGAGGACTAATTATGATGTGACTAAGCTTGCAGAGATATACATTGCAGAGATTGTCAGACTACATGGGGTACCCTCTAGCATTGTGTCAGATAGAGATCCAAAGTTCATTTCTCGTTTGTGGGGAGCATTACATGAGGCGTTGGGTACTAAGTTGAGATTGAGTTCGGCCTATCACCCTCAAACCGACGGACAAACAGAAAGAACTATTCAGACCTTGGAGGATTTACTGACAGCGTGTGTGCTGGATGAGCGAGGAAGTTGGGATAATATATTGCCTCTCATTGAGTTCACCTACAACAACAGTTATCCTACAAGCATTGGGATGGCACCGTACGAGGCTCTGTATGGGCGTAAGTGCCAAACCCCTTTGTGTTGGTATCAGGATGGTGAGAACTTAATTGTGGGGCCAGAATTGGTACAACATACCACATATAAGGTCCGTCTGATCCAAGAAAGGATGAAGGCAGCACAAAGCAAACAAAAGAGTTATGCCGACCAACGGAGGAAACCGCTGGAGTTTCAAGAGGGTGAACATGTATTTTTGAGAGTGACGCCTACTACTGGAGTGGGTAGGGCACTGAAGTCTAAGAAGTTAACTCCTAAATTCATCGGCCCATACCAGATTCTCTGACGTGTGGGTCTAGTAGCTTATCAAATTGCCTTACCTCCGAGTTTGGCCAAGCTGCATGATGTGTTCCACGTGTCACAGTTGAGGAAGTACATGGCTGATCCTTCCCATATTATCGTGCCAGATGATATCCAGTTGAAGGAGAACCTTTCTTTTGCAGTTCCACCATTTAGCATTGGAGACAGGACTACTAAGCACCTATGAGGTAAGGAGATCACTTTGGTCAAGGTAATTTGGGACCAAACAACTGGAGATGCAACTTGGGAATTAGAGGAAAAAATGAGAGAGCTCTACCCTAACCTTTTCATGTTAGACTAGTTTCGAGGACGAAATTGTTTTTAAGGGGGTGAGTATTGTAACATCCTCTAAATTTATTATTTAAAATAATTAAGACTTATAAATATATATATTTCGTTATTAATTTAGGTGTGATAATTATTTACCTTGTTCGATTTATTGTAGTTGATAAAATTATTAGTAAGAATTATTTAATCAATGGAGAAGTTTTATATAATTATATATATATATGTGTGTGTGTGCGTGTGTGTTTTTTTTTTTTTTAGTACAAGAAGAATTTGAGCTAAGGGTTTGTGGCTAGGTGTGACCCAACCGATAATAGAAATTCGGGCTTGGAGTTGGTGGCTTAGTTTTTGTATGATCAAGGTTAAGAAAAAAAATAATAAATAAATAAAATAATATTTTCTCCATTTTATTCTTTATTTGGGCCCAACACTGTCTACCCAATAATCTGCACTTTAAATTTTCCCTAAAGTCCAAAATATTTCCATACTAAGTAATAGTGAGCAGAAAAAAATACTGAAACCCTAGCCGTCATCTCCTTCGTGCAGCAAACTTTTCGTGTGAACAACTTCGTAGGGGCTTAGAGATTCGTACTAGGAAGAAAAGCGGCCAAGGTAAGGGCTTTTCCCCACACAAATTTGAGTTAGACCGTTAGTTGGATGACATGGAACTAATAACTGTAATTGCTTGCTTTTGAAAGAAATAAATGTCGACTAATAAAATAAAATAATGGAATCTGAAATCCTTTATGTTGAGTTCGATATGTAATGTATGTCTTTTTAAGAAGTAAAATATGAATTTTTATATTATACATGATAAAGTTTTAATTTTTATGATGGATATGAAGCAAAATATGATTTTTCTTATGTTATATATATGATAAAGTTTTGATTTTGATGATATATTATGAGTTGGAGTTTGAAGTTTCTTGTTATATATAAAGTTTTAATCTTTATGGTGTAAATGAAGTCAAGTCCCGATTTTTATGCGTACATGGTGAAAATTATTATTTAATGATTATTTGTCTATGAATATATGATTCAAATGATAAGGATGTGTGATATGTGATCTTTGTGATGTGAATAAGATGATGGTTTTAAAAAAAGGTGATTTTTTTTAATGCACATGACATGATTCTTAGTGGGCTATGTGCGAGTATAATTGTGATAATATATGGTCATGTCATGGCATATGCATCTTCGTGTGAGTTGCCTTAGTGGCAGGCTTATTTTCCCCATTGGTATGAGTGATCTTTCTGTGTGGAAGTTGTCTTAGTGGCAGGTTTATATCCGGATCATATAGTTTTAGGAGCATGCATTATACATATATTTTTTATATACGATTTATCGTTTGCGCATTTTTTCTTTTAAATTAGAAGTTTTTACCTTTATATGTTTTGTGTTATTCTTCTATATGTTTAGCTTTGGTTTGATGTGGATGATGGAAAAAACTGACCTTACAACAACATTTTAGGTACTAATGAGTTCGAGGAGATTCAAGAGTAGCTGATGAGTTTTAATGTGCGGCGAACGTGGGGTAAAAATGGGGTTTTCAAGACAATTTTTGTAATAATAAATATTGCCGCAACATTTCTATATCTATTTTTTATTTTTAAATCTTTGTCACTAAACTTTAGTAAGTTTTTTTTGTTTTAGTTTTTGAATAAACATTTTTTTAATATTATTAAATAAATGTGATTGTTACTAATTATTTAAATTGATAAATGTTAGATGTTCTTATTCTTACAAAAAAAAAATTATCGTAAATTTTTCTAAAAGTATTTTTTTTAGTAACGTTTTAGACCAAAAATCTGGAGCGTTACAGAAAACATTGAAAAAAAAACATTTTGTAACACTTCTTTTGATCTCCAAGGAACAAGATGAGACATTTTCCCCAATTATATATCAAACGTCATCATGTTGGGCCCATTATCGGTAGAATATTAACAAGAAGTTAATTCAATACATCATAGTTGTTTGTATCCATCACAACCACCAAAGGTGCTCACAATGTCACTCCCCATCACATGGACCTCAATGTATAATCCTTAATTCAACTATTTTCAAATAATTAGGAGATAACTTAAGTCTCATTACTATAAAAGCCATGATGCAAGAAGCGTACTTTTTGAGGAAAAGCTATTTGTATTATTGCACATCATTTATCCTATCAAAAAAGTCTTCAACTTTTTCTGTTGGTACAAAAAGAATCGACTTATGTGCGACTTCTAAGTATGCAAATATATCTTTAATTGTCATTATAAAATAATCACTTGTATACACAAAAACAAGAGTGAATTCTGCCTTTATTGGAGTTTTCAAAATATAATTATGTACACCACTAAATTCAACACCCAAAATTAATATTTCAAAGTAATTGGACGAGTATGAAGGACAAATCGACCAAAACAAGTTATACCCAGATACACATGTTGATCACTGGTGCTGCACGCACACACATGGTGTCAAACATTAAAGTTGGTGTTGAAATAATATTTTGGTATGTTGTACAAAATAAGAACGTTTTCATAAATATATTTTGTTTTCCTTTTAACTTTATGATTTTTTGGATTTTAATCAAAGTCTTTGGTCAACCACGCAGAAAATGATTCCATGGTTTTGCAGGTAATTTGATTTTTAGATGTATTCTTTTCAATATCAGTCAGAGAAAGGTTATCCCCATCAAATTGTAAAACCAATCTTTCTAGATAATTCATTAAGTGATCTATGGACTAACAATGAGAGGTGAACATCTAGATCTTTGTTACAACATTCTTGTAAATTGTAATAATTGAGTTTATTTGCAAGACGTAAATAAATGAATGTTTGTTCGAGATAATTTATGTCATCTTGTGCCATTTCAATAATTACAATAAAAATTTCAGCATTCAAATTATCGTGTAAGTAATGACTAAGATGACTCTCAATGGAAAACTTTGCACAACAATATTTTGTAGCACTTCTTTTGATCTCCAAGGAACAAGATGAGACATTTTCCCAAATTGTATATCAAATATCATCGTAATGGGCCCATCTTCTGTAGAATATTAACAAGAAGTTAATTCGATACATCATAGATGTTTGTATCGATCGCAACCACTAGATCTGTTGACAATGTCACTTCCCATCACATGGATCTCAATGCATAATCCTCAATTTGACTATCTTAAAATAGTTAGGAGACAACTTAAGACTCATTACTATAAAAGCCATGATGGAAGAAGCATACTCTTCGAGGAAAAGAAACTTGTATTATTGCACATCAATTATCTTATCAAAAAAGGCATCCACTTTTTATGTTGGTACAAAAAGAAATGACTTATGTTCGACTTCTAAGTATGCAAATTTATCTTTAATTGTCATTATGATATAATCACTTGATAGCACAAAAACAAGAGTGGATTCCCCATTCTTGCCATATTGAGTAGTAGTATAAGTTGACATGGTTGCTATCTCTATTAGAGTTTTCAAAATATAATTATGTACACCATTAAATTCAACACCAAAAATTAATTTTTCAAAGGAATTGGACGAGTACTATAGGCAAATCGACAATAGCAACAAATGGGTGTTATACCCATATACACATGTTGATCACCCGGGCTGCACGCACACACACAGTGTCAAACATTAAAGTTGGTGTCTAAATAATATTTTGGTATGTTGTACAAAAAAAGAACGTTTTCATAAATATATTTTCTTTTCCTTTTAACTTTATGATTTTTTGGTTTTTAATCAAAGTCTTTGGTCTACCACGCAGAAAATGATTCAATGGTTTTGCAGGTAAGGTGATTTTTTAATGTATTCTTTCCAATATCAGTTGGAGAAAGGTTATCTCCATCAAATTGTAAAATCAATCTTTCCAAATTAATTCATTAAGCGATCTATGGAGTAACAATGAGGGCTGAATATTCAGATCTTTGTTACCACATCTTTGTAAATTGTAATAATTGAGTTTATTTGTGAGACATAAATAAATGAATGTTTGTTCAAGATAATTTATGTCATCTTGTAGTTTTCAATAATTACAATAACAATTTCAGCATTCAAAGTATCATGTAAATAATTACCAAGATGACTCTTAATGGAAAACTCTGCACAAAAACATTTTTTAGCACTCCTTTTGTTCTCCAAAGAATAAGATGAGATATTTTCCGAAATTGTATATCAAATGTCATCCTGTTGGACATATGATCTGTAAAATATTAACAATAATTTAATTCGATACATCATAATTGTTTGTATCCATCGCAATCACCAGATGTGCTTACAATGTCACTCCCCATCACATGGATCTCAATTTATAATCCTTAATTTGACTATTTTCAAATAATTAAGAGACAACATGAGTCTCATTACTATAAAAGCCATGATACAAGAAGCATATTCTTCGAGGCAAAGCAATTTGTATTATTGCATAATTTATCCTATCAAAAAAGGCTTCAACTTTTTTTTTTTGTTACCACATCTTTGTAAATTGTAATAATTGAGTTTATTTGTGAGACACAAATAAATGAATGTTTGTTCAAGATAATTTTTGTCACCTTGTAGTTTTCAATAATTACAGTAACAATTTCAGCATTCAAAGTATCATGTAAGTAATTACCAAGATGACTCTCAATGGAAAACTTTGCACAAAAACATTTTTTAGCACTCCTTTTGTTCTCCAAAGAACAAGATGAGATATTTTCCCAAATTGTATATCAAATGTCATTCTGTTGGACATATGATCTGTAGAATATTAACAAGAATTTAATTTGATACATCATAATTGTTTGTATCCATCGCAATCATCAGATGTGCTTACAATGTCACTCCCCATCACATGGATCTCAATTTATAATCCTTAATTTGACTATTTTCAAATAATTAAGAGACAGCATGAGTCTCATTACTATAAAAGTCATGATAGAAGAAGCATACTCTTCGAGGAAAAGCAATTTATATTATTGCATATCATTTATCTTATCAAAAAAGGCTTCAACTTTTTTTGTTGTTACAAAAAGAAATGACTTATGTGTGACTTCTAAGTAAGCAAATATATCTTTAATTATCATTATCATATAATCACTTGTAGGCACAAAAACAAGTGTGGGTTCCCCATTCTTGGCATATTGATAAATAGCCGTATCAGTTGACATGGTCACCGCCTCTATTGGAGTATTCAAAATATAATTAGTACACCATTAAATTCAACATCCACAATTAATATTTCAAAGGAATTGGACAAGTATTAAGGGCAAATCGACAAGAACAACGAATGGGTGTTATACCCCGATACACATGTTGATCACCAGTGCCGCACGCACACACACAGTATCAAACATTAAAGTTGGTGTCTAAATAATATTTTGATATGTTGTACAAAATAAGAACGTTTTCATAAATATATTTTCTTTTGCTTTTAACTTTATAATTTTTTGGATTTTAATCAAAGTCTTTAGTCAACCACGCAGAAAATGATTCAATGGTTTTGCAGGTAATTAGATATTTTGATGTATTGTTTCCAATATCAGTTGGAGAAACGATATCTCCATCAAATTGTAAAACCAATCTTTTCCAGATTAAGTCATTAAGTGATATATGGACTAACAATGAGAGGTGAACAATTATATCTTTGTTACAACATTCTTGTAAATTGTAATAATTGAGTTTATTTGTAAGACGGAAAGAAATGAATATTTGTTTGACATAATTTATGTCATCTTGTGGCTTTTCAATAATTACAATAACAATATCAACATTAAAGGTGGTTGTCGAAATAATATTTTGATAAATTTTTCCAAAAAAAGGAAATTTTGGTAAATATATTTTCTTTTGCTTTTAATCTTAATGATTTTTCACTTTTTAATCATCACAAATATATACTATATTATACTTTTATTTCTTGTTGTTTTATTTTGATTTTTACATAATTTATTTATATTAAATTTGATTTTTATAATATATAGAATATTTAATTTTTGTTTGTTTAATATAATGCATCTAAAAAATAAAATAAATATTACAAATATATTACATAATTGAATTTTAATATAAAAAAATACTAAAATAATATACAGAATTGCTTCTAATAATTTGGAGACAATTTCAGCATCATTACTATAGAGTAGAAAGCATACTTCTCGGGACAAAGTAATTTGGAATATTCCACAACATTTATCCTATAAAAAAAAACTTCAACTTCTTTAATTGATACACAAAGAAATAACTTATGGGCAACCTCTAAATATGCAAACATATATGTAATTATCTTTACAATATAACCTTCAACTTCTTTTAAAAAACAAGAGTAGATTATCCATTCTTGGCATGTTGAGTAATAGTAGTGTAAATAGACTTGGTCACTGCCTCCATCGTAGTCTTTAAAGGATGTCTATGTCTATTGTTTACAAGAGAAGGTGTGACCCATGTACTACATGGACTTGGATCTAATATGAATCCACAAAGACCAAATTGTCTGAACAATGATTATGAAAATGGTTGCAAAATTCCCGAAGATGCTTATGCATCACGATTTGAAGGTTTTTCATCAATTGTTAAGAACGAGATACAAAAAAATGAATCTGAACGGTGTTCTAGAAATCATTTCACAAATACTAATCAAAAGAGTAAGAGAGATATTGACCATGGATTGGAAAAAAAACAAGAAATACAAGGAACTCAATATGGTTTTACAAGTTCTACGGATGAAAAGGTAGATTCAGAGCATAGAAGCACCTATGGGAACCCAAAGAAGGCATGAGGACCATGGGCTCAAGCTCTTCTCTAAATAGCTATGCATCCTAAAACGCATAAGGATGGCGTGCTTGAAATTTCAAAAGACATTGTTGTATTGAATGATATATATGTATCCTAAGGTGAATTGATCGATTTTTGTTCTTTCTTCATTTTTCTGACATGCTTGACTCTATAAATGTATCATACGGACAATTGAGGAACAAGAGGAGATCTGTGTACTAATAACGAAACAAAGATTTCAACATGTTACCATGAGAGTTGCAGATCAACACACAAAAGTCCAAACCCTACTTTAAGGCCCAAAGGGAGGTGTTAATTTCCGAGGTTAAACTCCTAATTAGAATATCTAAAGTGATATTCAATAGGAGTCGACTTTTGTTGATTATTTGTACCATACTAATTAATCAAATGTGTCATTATTAATAGATCTATATGGGTCGTCGCTATTTCTTTTTTACCCTTTTCATTTGTTTTGTCTGTGCAAATTTAAAACACAGTTGATTAAATGAGTAATCTTGTTTTCGTCCTTGATGATTTCAAGACAGCTGAAAAAACGAGAGGCCTTATTGATGCAAGTGTTGCTAGAAATAGTTTACTAGGCTATTGTAATTTTCAGTGTCATTTGTAGGTATTCCTTAGTAGTAAGTTCTTATGGTTTTCTCCTCTTCTGAAATTAAAATTTTGAAAAAGGGATTAAGTGTTGCTGTTAGATTGAGAGTTTTCTTATCTTATAGTGATCTAGGCCTTATATGGATGGGAAAGTCAAATCATCTTGGAGCTTTGAATATAAAGTTTTAATTTCATTCAATGTAGTGTATGTATGGAAATCTCAATTTCCATGGCAACTTTCCACGTTGAACCAAAAACTACATTTGCTAGCTTCTAAGTGCGTGTTTGGTTTCATAGTGGGATTAGCAAAATCATGGCGAGCCACCATGAATTTGAAAGCATAAATTTTGTAAATTACGATGGCTTACCGTGATTTTCTCATTCTCACCGCCGAACGAAACATCGGCTAATCACAAATGTTTCGTTCATGGATGTAAGAAAGTTAACTCAACTTCATCTATAAATAAGCTCTTTATTCTAACTCTTGGAGAAACAAGTGGATTTGATAACTAGAAATTTTAGGGGTGTTATATGTTCCTTATATTGCCATTGTGGACAATAAAAGCAAATATTTCATATATTTGTTAACAGCAATATATCTCTTCCTTTTGCTAATGGAAGTAATACCGCAAAAAGGGAACATAATGATGAAGTATTGCAGGTGAATATTTTCAACCATAGGTATGCAAGTAAGCCATTACTCATTTGGTATTTTCAGTTATATCCAAAGCCTTTGGGCTTGCACTAGAGAAATGACATCAACTGGTGTAATGAAGTTATTTTACCAGCCTCAATCACACATTGTTGGCATCAAGTAAGTCTCTTTTCTATTAAATAGTCCTATACCATTACTAATCTACCAAGTTAGTCCCTTTGTTGTTTTAAAAATAAGAGTGCCAATTGTTCAGTAACTAACTTGATGGGCTAAAATTAGTTTAGAAACTATTTATTATTTGAGGAGGAATCAAATTACACCTAAAAAGTTACATTTATTTAATAATATTGTGTCAGATAAATATTTTTCAAAATCAGTCGTTAGATTAAAAACTAATATCATATAGATCATATGGATAAATTTAGACATTAATTTATAATCGTTTACTATATTATCAAGATACGTCAAAATCAACGTTATAACAAATTATACTGTTAACGTTAATCTTGATAACATAAGAAATTTATTAAATGAGTGTTTTGAGTGTAATTTGATCTTTCCTCTTATTATTTATATATATTATTTATATAGTTAATAGACCAAACAGGATATAAAACATTAATTTAAGGACTAAATTAATAGTATTCCACATTTTGTAGTAGATTGCTATTGTGCTGCAACTAACATTCATTGAAGGATAAATATTGTTCAAATATATATACATGGTTAATATACTTAATTTGATACATATGCATTGTATTGGACTTTAAATCCTCCAAGACATTTTATTTCAGATGCCTTGGATTGTGTCCAATTAAATTCCAAAATACTTCCTATGACTTTAAATATAAACAATTTTGAATCAACAAAAGTTATTCTCACACTGAACATTGATTGTCCTTGTCACCAACTAGCTCAATCCCATTCATCTCATGGTGTAGCTTGAGTGAAGTTGTAAGAGCTTGTTTATTTGTCTCCTGAATCATAACATAAGACCATGCACCTAAAAGTGCACCAGTAATTGGTCCAACCATATAAACCCAAATTCCTTTGTAGGATGAAGTAGCAATTGCTGGACCTAATGTCCTTGCTGGGTTCATTGACCCCCCTGATATTGGTCTGTATAAATAGATAAAATTACAAGACATTAGTATTAGTATTTTTTTCATTAGTATTTTTTTTTCCATAACGTATTAGTATTTAATTACATGTTTTTTTGTTGTTGATAATTTTCATAACATATGCTTATGTTGAACTACTTTGTTTTTAAATATAAGTCTCTTTAAAAAAAAAAAATTTCCCTTCGTATAAGAATATTTTAAATTACTAAATACATTTATTTATTTTTTAAATATACCTATAATTAATAAATGCAAAGTTTCTCTATTGTCGAAAATAAAAAATATTATAAAGTTTCTTGTAAAAAGAAAAGTCAAAATTTAACACATTCATATAAAAAAGGTATTTTTTGAAACTTTCACGCATAAAATGGACATGTTAGATACAATGTCCAATTTTTTTAATATATATGAAAATTACAAAAGGGTTTATTAATTATATACGTAAAATAGACATATTAGATATACTACCTACATAATAATTATTAGAGTAAATTATTAATTTAACCCTTGAATTTATAGATTACTAATAATTTGGTTTTGAAAAAACTAAAATTTAAAATTGAAAATCATTTATCACAATATACTCGCCCAGTGAGTGACTATATTGACTGACCCAAAAGGGCCAAAGTGATTTGATAATTTCAAATTTTAAGAATAATTTTACTTTTTTGAATTATATTAATTTCAAAATAAAATTTTCCTACCCCTACAATTTTAGATACTTAATAGTTGATTCAACTTCTTATATTAAGAAAGATTTTTATTTTATGGGTATGTAGTTTTTCTTTTTTTTGTGACTTGGAGAAAGGGGAAGACATTTTCTTACCCAGCAACAATGCTTGCTATGCAAACAGATGAACCAACTGCAACTCCTGAAAGCTCACCAATCTGCCAAATAAAAACATTTTAATTAATTTAATTTTGGTGTAACAAAATAAAACATTTAAGCATTTATTTTGTTATGCATTATTAATTTACAGCTTTTGGGTCAGTGGCGACTGCGGTGGAGATGAACACCATGGTGAAGGTGGTTACAATTTCTATGATTAATGCTTGAATGTTTGATCCAGAAGGTGATGTTGCACCTAGTTGTTTTGATGGCTCTAACAAAACTTTCAATGTATATGAAGCTGAAATTGCTCCTGTGAGTTGAGCTGCAATGTAAAATGGTACCTGTAAACAAAGATTGTGGGCTTGTTATAGTAGAAAAGGGTCCAACTCTATAACAAGCCCAAAAATTGGAGAGTTTCTCCTTCTCATATGTTCGTATTGAATCCAGAAGTGTAAATAATAACTTTTAATATTTTAGGATTTCTTACACTTTCGAATCAGTCAAGAGATGTAAAATGTTATTAATAAATAATTTTTACACCTTCGGATTGAATCTCATATTTTCTTTATACTCGTTTATTTAAATTGTTATAATACATTAATTAAAAATAACACATTCAAAATCGTTAAAATTAAAATAATGAATCTACGAACATCAGTGTTTACTAATATATAATTTAAAATGTTGTTTAAAAATATTAAACAAGAATTCAAATTTTAAAAATGTTGTTTAAGAAGCACCGTTTTAAATTAAGTGATATTTAAGATACTTTGAAAAAGTATTAAGAATAAAAATAAATAATTTTTTAAAAGCAAACAATAAATAATGGGTTTTGCTAATTCACACCCACTTTTTTTTTTATAAAGATCTATATTAGAAATTTGACTACTCTAAAGTGAGAAGTTGCAAAATGAATAAATCTGTAACCATTCATATTTATTATGCATGTGTACATAATATAAACTATTCATTTTATAATTAATGGTTGATATTACTCACTCTATTCTTTAAAATAAATTGTTCACTTTAAAGAAGGTAAATTTGTAAATTAGCAATCTATACTTTTTTTTTGGACTAAAAAATTAATCTTTACTATTTTAAATAAGTAAAATTAAAGGATAGTTTTATAAGATTCATTTTAATCTTTAATAATTAAAAGAGGTGTAGGTTGTTAATCTATCTTACACTTTAGGAACAAAAAAACTCTTTTCTATTTCTAATCCTTCTTTAATAATATTTCAAAAAACCATCTTCTACCAACTTTTCGAAAAACCCCTCTTCAACAACGTTTCAAAACTATTTTAATTAATTATTAATTTTTTTTTATTATTAACACTAAGTAAAAATTGGAATTCACTAGAAAAATATTTTTTTTATTTTTTTATTTTCAATAAATAATTAATGAGAAAGTTAAGATAAGATAATATTGAATATGAAGAAACAAAAAAAAAACATTAATTTTAAAAATGAAATTAAAATAAAAAGTAAATTAAATAAAAATTGTAAATTACATCAATATTCATTCATTTGAATAGTTTTCAAAAAGAAATTGTCAGATATTTTAATCCAAAAGAAAAAAAATGTACAGGTTGCTAATTTACACATTCATAAAAGATAAAAAGATATAGAGGTAGGTATAATAAAATAGCAAACTCCATAAATAATATATTGAGTGAAATAGTTTTATTGCAGTATCATTATTAACTATTAGAATAAATATCATCATAAATATATAAAATACTATAATGATTAATTTAAGAGTGATTCTAATGCATATAATATATATTGAAGGATAAGATTAAAAGAAAAGAAAATAATTAAATAATAGTGCATAAAATAATATAATAATTGATATGATTCTTGATTTAATAATTTAATATGGATACGTATAATTTTTGATATAATTGATGTAATCTCTTGACTAAAAATAGATTAATATAAATAAACGAAGAGTAGTTGTGCTTTTAATACAAAAGCTATTTTAATATTTTCATGGTTTTGAAACCTTACATCACATGCAAGGATTTGTTATAGGGCCATTTCATTAAGAAGAAAATCGAATCCAATTGAATGCAAATACATTTGTGTGGGTCCAAATTCATATATGTGAAGTTGACTCGTACCAGTTTACTCCTTTGGATGAACAATTTTGATATGGACTTGACCCATACAAATTGACTCATGTTAGGTTGGCTTTCAAATCTTATTATACGAATGGATAATGAAATGAAATAAACTTGTTGGACAGAACAATATTTTCTGTTTTTATTTTCTTCCTGAAATTTTAAATTCAGTTATAAATAAAGTATAATTGACAATTATTTATTAAAAAAAACTTAAATTTAAATTCTTTCAAAAAATTCAATCTTTATTAGAAATTCTTATTTATCAAAATATATTACATCTATAATAGAAAAATAAGTTGAAGCTTTAAAATTTAAACCAACTGATATTTAGGCCGGTTCTGATTCAATTGATTGAATTGACTGAATGAGTTTTAATATTTAAAATTTGGTTATGATGAAATAAACAAAAGTGTGGCTAATAATTGTTCAATAAGATTTGAATTCAGATTCTTCTAATTAATTCGTCCTTAACTAAAATTCTATGGAGTATTTATAATCTCATTTCTAATTAATGTGACTTAAAACATTAAAAATAATATATTAATAACAACAAAAGCTTCTAAAAAGCCAAGATTTTAAAACAGAACAGAGGGAAAATAACTAAAAGACAAACCTGTTTCCAAGGAAAATGGCTAACGGTGGCAAAAGCTAAGGAAACAGCAGGATTCATGTGTGCACCAGAGATATGTCCAATTGCATAAATCATAACTGTAACTATGAATCCACCTGCTATTGATGCTCCCAATTTTGATACTTTGTTTTCATCAATTGCATTCATAGCAGCACTCCCACTCCCAACAAACACCAACAAATATGTCCCTATAACCTCTGCAAATACCTGTTTTATAATTGAACATTCAATTCAAGTATCAATCATCAACAAGAAACTATTAATGGTTAATTAAATTAAACATTTAATTCAATTTATACTATAGTATAGTATATCTACAAGAATCAAAAGACGCTTTCACATATATATGTCACATTAATTATTTCATTTAATATATCCTTCATTTTTATTTATCTTAAGAAAATAATGCCTCTGTGATGGAACAATGGTTCTAAATTCTGTTGTATACGTGGTTACGTTGCAAGTTTTGATATTACAGAAAAATATAACAAAATATGTTGATGCAGCTATAATTACATTTGTGATATATGTCATTGCAATTGCTGACCAAAATTAACAATTATGATGACAAAACTATTTTATAAAAAAAAAAAGAGAAAAAATCACTAAAGATTAATAGAGTTCTTTTATTTTTTTTTAAATAGATTTTTTTTATAAACCAAAGCGATTAGAACTGAATCTAAGTGAACTATACCAGATATAAGAGAAAAGAGTACTAAAGAGATCAGTGTAGAGAATTCTTTTAAATATTAATTATTACCTTTCTTGGAAAACCAGGAGGATACAGTGATTGCTTTTGTGTTGTGTGGTTTTGAAAGTCATTTGTAGCATTGACCAAACTGTGTGTTCTTCTGTCCATTCCCTATATCTTTGTTTATACCTTTTGGAGTAATAAATCTGATCAGAAATGTGATCTCAAGCTATATGTTAGCCTCGAGTGGTAGTGGCAGGGACCAATGCTAATGTGACCCTTTTATAATCTCTGTTATTGTGCCTCCTCAATGATTCCATAATTAGTGGAAGTAATTAGTGAGGTTGGTGTGCCAAATTCCTTATGTGAGGTTGCTGACAATTGGACTAGTTAGGTCCATATACCTTCAAATCCCATGACAATTTTATTTTTCTTTCTTTCAATATACATTAAAAGTTCAAAAATAATATAATTATTTTGAAATAAATAACACTTTCTTATGAGTTGAGATTCAACTCGATATTTTAGAATTTACTACACTCACACTCACACTCACACTCACACTCACACGTATCTTTTACTTGCACTAGATTTTAGAGGTGAAATAAATTAAATCAAACATACATGAGAATAATATGCTTTATTTTGTGGAAACAATAAATATTCAATGGCGATGTGAAATAATTTTATCAATGTGATATTATGATAAAATATATTCGACTATAAAATATAAACAAAAGGGATATTTAAAAAGTTGATGTATTATTTAAATTTTAATTATGTGAGGTTGCTGACAATTGGACTAGTTAGGTCCATATACCTTCAAATCCCATGACAATTTTATTTTTCTTTCTTTCAATATACATTAAAAGTTCAAAAATAATATAATTATTTTGAAATAAATAACACTTTCTTATGAGTTGAGATTCAACTCGATATTTTAGAATTTACTACACTCACACTCACACTCACACTCACACTCACACGTATCTTTTACTTGCACTAGATTTTAGAGGTGAAATAAATTAAATCAAACATACATGAGAATAATATGCTTTATTTTGTGGAAACAATAAATATTCAATGGCGATGTGAAATAATTTTATCAATGTGATATTATGATAAAATATATTCGACTATAAAATATAAACAAAAGGGATATTTAAAAAGTTGATGTATTATTTAAATTTTAATTATATACATAAACTTTTTAAATATACAAATGTAAAAAATTATAAAATATGGAATACTCATGCATCTAGATAGTAGTGTTGACAATGTCAAATTCATTGGTCGAATTTGTGAATGACTGAAATTAATATGTTAGTCTGAAAAAAATAAATTTATGTAAAAACAATTTATTTAAATAAAATGAGAGGAGACAAATAATATAAAAATGTGACTCCAAATAAAAAAAATGGTCTTAAACCAACCTACTTGGATGAATAAATGAAAAAGAAGAGAATAAAGAGGCCGCATAGATATCTTTTTTGCAGTTGCACATGTAGGGCATCCACAATGCCTCTCCACTTTGGGTGCTTAAATGAGTCTCACGTATATATACGTCATTCATTTTATAATTTTTTATTTATAGTGTTAGTGGGGTCAAATATAAAAAATAAAATAATATATCAAACTAAACTGATGAGGGTTATTTAAACAGTTGAGTTTAACGACACTTCAAAAGATTAAATCCATCTATAATTGATTTTGTACTCCAAAACAAACCAACAAACATTTTTTCAATGTAAACAATTAAGTTATATGCAAGAAATTATAAATTTGTCGTCTTGTCTATTTATGAGTCTTGTATTGACAATTCTTATTGCTAATAAATCTTTATATGATGTTGCTTTAGAGATTGAAAGTGAAAATACAAAAAGAATAGATTTATCACTCAAGTGATATACTTTTTATACTTTTCTAGTTTTACTAATTTTTGACATATAACTTTATTTGAAGTTCTTAAATATATATTATTGAGATAGCTAAATATTAAAATATACTTATTCACACAATTATTTCTTTGGGATAGTCAAGGGCACTTTATAAAAACACTTATTCGCCCTTGTATAGCGCTTAATAAACACTCATTCTCTTCGACTCAACAACTCCAAAAAATTATTAAATGAGTCTCACCAATAATTTTATATCATTACATTTCAAAAACACTCATTTATTTTAATATAATTTATTGAATGAGACTCATAAAAAATGAAAAGAGAGTGCTTCTTTAACCATTCTTTTTTATAAACACTCATATTTTTGAATCCGTAATAGGATGTCTATATATCATGATACTTACTAGAAAAAAACACCCTCCATTATAGCTTCTTTTATAAACTTTAGTGGTGTACAAGTGACCTTTCTTTTTAAATATCGGAGGGAGTATTCAAAAATGTTAAATATTTGTATATTAATGTCTTTACCACTAACAACTTAGATGTACTTGCTAAACACTTTTTCGAGTACTTTTAAACTTTAAAGCCAACACATTACAATTACACAACTAATATTTTTCAATATGTATGAAATATAAGTGTGGACTAAATAATTACACGCACATTGGCCACAATAATGCAAGTAGTGCACTAAAACCACGAGGAATAATGGATTTGTTTAAATAACTAATCTTAAAGTAGTTGTTAAATATTTTTTATAGGCTAAACAACTTCATTAAGAATAAGAATAGATGATAAACAAAACAAAAACACAAATGCAGCCAGTTTAAAGTATGGTCAGAGGACATAGTCAAACAAATGGGAATTGTTAATTATAAGCATAAGAGCATCTCTAATAAGGTGTTTCATATAGGTATCTTAGCATTAAAATATTTAGATATGTAACATATGATTTTGGGTTCTATAGAATTGATTAAAATTGCATATTTAAAAACTTGAAAAAGCAAATTCTACAGTATATTAAAATATTATTTTTATGCATTTGGATGTAATAAATTGAGAAGAATATGAGATGTTGAAAAGATAGAAATAACATCTAAGTTAAGCAACTTTAGAGATAAAATCTTCTATTGGAGTAAAAATTGTGTCAATATTATAAATTTGAGTTGGCTCACTTAAAAACATAAAATGAATTCTTTAAAATATTACGGAGATGCTCTAAGGGAAAATAAATTTAGAAGTTTAAGACAAACTTAAAAAACGAGGCTATTATTTCTTTGTAAAAATTATGCTCTTTTTAAATGTAAAATAATAACAAAAATTAAGGATCTTGCAAAACTTAATTAAAAACTTATTCGTTAAACATATATATTAAAAATAAGATTTAGTATGAATGAAATTTATAATTTTTAAAGTATACAGTAAAATAATTTTTTAATTGTCTATTAAAATCAGTATAATGTATATTTTTGAATTTAAAAAATAATATATATATATATATAGTGGTATAGACTGAATTTGAATCATAAAAAAAAAAAAATTAAAATCTTACAATTTACTAATTGTGTTAACAGATAACTATAAATAAATTTATAACAATCAATGTTACCATAAATTATTTTGTTTGGAGGCATTTTCTCTTTGTTAAATAAATCATTTTTCAGACTTAAAATATATGCTTTAGTGACTTGGGTTGTTTGGATTGGTATGAACATAATTTACTTGAGTTGTCATGCCTGGCGAACTCAAGAAAAATTTACTATATTATGTCTATTATTTATACTTCTACCACTTCAAACTCAATTTTGCCCCTTACATTTTATAATAAAAAATAAAAATAGAACGAAAAGACCTCAAATACCAAATTTACGGTACACAATTAACTTCCAAAACATAAACGACAAATCAGAATTTTGAGAATTTAAAATTTTAGAGCACCGAAAATTTCAAATTTTTGGTACACACATATCGAAAAATTCATTAAATTGAAAATTTTAGATATCCATATATCTTAATTGATGACATTTATAGTAAATATGTTTTCTAACTATATTTTTTATATAAAAACAATAATAGAGAGAGTAAAGCTATATGTTAATTTGATTAATACATCTACCGCTAATCAAATATTTGATGTAGGGATAGCAATTAGACCCAGACTCAGTGGGTACTCGCAAAAAAACCCATAATGGGTAGGGTAAAAACCCGCATAATGGATAGGGTAAAAACCCGCATAATGGGTATGGGTATGGAAACGGGTAATTACCCGCAAAATTGAACGGGTATGGGTGCGGGTACGGGTACTATAATACCCGCCCCGCCCCGCACATATATTATTATTATTATTATTATTATTATTATTATTATTATTATTATGTTTTAGCTTAAATAAAAATGATTTTTTTTTGTACAATAATTTTTAACATGTTTGTATACAATTTTATAAAAATAACTTTTTTAAACTAAAAAATTATCATAAAAGACATAAAAATGATTTTCAAGAAAACATGTTTGTTTGAAAAATATTTTTTAAATACATGATTTTTCTAAATACACATATCTCTCTATCTCTCCTTCCAATCTCTAACTACTATTTCTCTCACTCTCTACTAGGGGTGTTCAAAAAAATCAAAATTTGAACCAAACTGCAGAACTGAACCGAACCGAACCGGTTTTCGAACTGATTTTTTAAAATTGAAACTGAACCGAACTGGTTTCAATTCTAAAAAAACCAAACCGAACCGGTTTTCAGTTCAAAAACTGAACCGAACCGGTTTTTGGTTAAAAAAACTAGAACCGTATTTTTTTTAGAAATAATTAGGGGTAATTATGTAAAATTTGGCTTATAGGAACAAAAAAATTAAATTAAAACCAGTTCGGTTCAGTTTTTTGAACTGAAAACCGGTTCGGTTCGATTTTTTAGAACTGAAAACCGGTTCAGTTCGGTCAGTTTTCAAATTTTGCCCACCCCTACTCTCTACTATCTCATGTCTCTCTATCTCTCCTTTTTATTACAAACAAATCAACGGATTTAGGTAATTCATTTCATAATTTTCGGATCCTCATGAAAAATAAACATATAAGTAAATCATCACGAAAATATGTTAATAAATAGTAATAGATTTTGGAGGTTTTGTTCTAATCTTAAAAATTGAGCCCTTAATAAAAAAAAGTACAATTTTAATAATTAAAAAATTTGAAAAATAAATTTTAGTCCCTATACACATATTTGATTCTGATGAAGAAGTAAATTATTGTGATTTTATATTTAAGAGCTTTTTTGTATTATTAATCGTGACTTTATAACTCTAAATAACTAATATAATACACATATCAATTTTTTAACATATCTCGGAGATGACTTGCAACTTCATAAAATATTCGTTCAGAAATTATTATTTTTGATGTTTTGATATTTATTGTAGTAATGTACTAATGTTGGATCATGATATATTTTGGAAGTTTTGAGTTAGACAATATTTTGGTTTGTAATATTTATGATTTAGATTTAAAATATTTGGGAATTTTTTTAAATTTAATCACAAATTATTTATCGATATATTTTTGTTAAAGTGCGGGTAATGGGTATGGGTACGGGCAGTTAAGTACCCAGAGGGCAAGGGTACGGGTATTAAAGTTGATACCCACGAGGGTACGGGCACGGGTATTTTTTTAAACTGCGGGTATGGGGACGGGTACTATACTACCTTACCCATACCCTACCTATTGTCATTCCTAATTTGATGTTTGAGAAGTTGTACTGCAATGGACTCGAGAAATCATAGTTTAAAATATAACGAGTATTATCATTACCCGACTAGATATAGACACATGATAGAGATGAAGAAATTTGAAGTTAATATTGGATTGTGAGAAGGGTGGAAATTATAAGCTAACTAATAGTTCAACAGGAACTATAACTAAAAAAAGTGGTTCTTTGTTCAAACACAAGTCAAGACAAATGAAGGATGGTAGAGGGTGGAGATTTAGTGCAATTTGTGGACTTAAGAACCACACATTAGCTAATAATACTTTGAAGGGTCATTCACTTGTTGGGTGTTTAAATGTAGAAGGAGAAAAAACATGTTCATGACATGACAAGGTACCTCGTTGCAACGAGGCACATAATATTCACATTGCAAGACTAAAGAGAGGAAAATAAAACTAATGTTACCTATATTTATAAGAAATAGAGTACATATTGATTATCTTTTAGAGCTGATAGAACAGAGATGCAACATGTATATAAATTGATAGAAAATGCAAAATATGTGTGTTGGAATAGAAGACGTGTAAACTGCGAAGTTGTCAAAGACATATTTGGATGCATCCATATTCAATCTTGTGTAGCTTGTGATACAAGTTTTTTATTATGATTCTTCAACCATGAAGTTCTTCATGCTTGAATCTTCTATACTTGTTAAAAATCGTGAAGTGATGTAGTGAGCAAAATTCTATACGAAAAGTTTCTCATTCTCTAAGTTAATTATCTTATAGATTTAACCATTAGACTTCTAATATCTTCATTAATCTTGCGATACTATTGATGTAACGTTCTAATATTACCATTCTTCTATTAGTAGTAGATACGATAAACTTGGTTAATGTGAGTAATTTTTAGTTTATCCACTTCTAATATTATTGTCCCTTTAGCAAAACTCAAGTGCAAACATCAATTTCAAGAAACTTAATTTTTATTTCATAAAACACATCAAATTTTGTTTACCTCAACACCTTTTTCTAACTTCTCCTTCTATTTTCAGTGACAAGAACCGTAAATTTAGATGAAGAACTTTGTTTCTTCCTTCTCATCTCCTCATTAAGAACACTACTCTTAGCCACTTGCAAAGAAACAACACCATTAGGCGTTGAACTCATAATTGAAACTCGAAATGTCTCTTAAGGCTCTTGTATAGATAGCATTAGAAAACGTTTTGAAAGCTCATCATCAAACTAATCTCTTCAATGATCCAAAATGTTAGATGCGAATACCATTACAAATTTTTATCATCAGCCACAACTATAACTTCACTATTTTCCATGGTACTATTGTCTTCATTTGAATTACTATATACGTAATATTTGTTTATATTGTACGCACTTCAACTTGTTATGCCAAATTTATAGGCTCATGTGCTAGCCATTCAATTGTATCATAAACATTATCATCATTTACTATTCTTTCTTTAAATCAATCTAAGAAACTCTTGTTATGCTCATTCAATGGTCATTTTTTGGATTTTTTTGCCTTTACAATAGTTTTGTGGACAGATAAGTAAGGTTGAACTACATAAGTGTTGAATTATATATAAAAATGAGCTTGAAGAATTTTCTCCCCACCCATATTCTCAAAATTTAAACCATATGTTCCCTTACCTTCATTCTTTACCTCATGCAAGACTTAAGGAAATCCTATAGCATTAACTTCTAAGATATAGTCTAAATAAAACTGTAGCTTCCACGATATACCTTTCAACAATTGATGCTTCAAGCTGGTGTGAAGTTTTCAATATACTCTTCCAAATATTTTTATGTATCTCTCTACTTAATACATCAATTTCAAATAAATTGTACTACACAATCTAATGTATATCACTAGAATAACAATTAATTAAGTGAATCATGATGTCAAAAAATGAAGAATGAAAATACATCTCCAATTGACACAAGATAAGTGCAACCTTATTTTTCAACTTGTCCAACTTTTGTGGCTCAAAGAGTTTGTTACATGTAGCACTAAAGAATAGTTTGTCTAACTATTTAAGCAATATGCCACAAAATAGCCACTACTAGTAGTTGTTGAATCAATAACTTTAGTGTAGTACCTCCATTTTGTCCGGTAGAAATAATTCAAAAAAAAAATATAATAAAGTAACATGTTATTATTATTTTTACTCAATTTTACAATCAAAAGATATTGAGCAAGTAATAACAAGAAAATATTAGAATCAAAATACAAGATCTATACGGATAAACTAATGAATGAAAACAATCACTAGAATTCAACTTCAAATCAATTCGAATATAGAAAAATATGAAGAATAAATTAAATCTACTTTCGAATTTAACCTGGCATTTTTTCCGTTTTGATTTTTCTTATCTGCTTTAACCAATTGAAAGCTTTATTGAACTCCTGCATAATAAAAAACAATAAACCATTTAAAAATAAGTAATATATTTAATAAATATTTTATAGAACAAAAACATAATAAAATAAAAACAAAAATTGTACTTTATTGCTTCATAATCCCTTACCTTATGTCACTTTTCTTCCTTTGTCTTAAGAAGGATATTATTTCCACTAATTCTATATTCAATCTTAAAAATGAGTTACATGTTTATATAAAATAGAAAACCAAAATTTGTACACAAAAATTCCCTTTTTTTCAGCTTTCCCCCTTTCTTACTTTATCATAAAAAAAGTTGTTACTTTCATTACTTCTATACTCAATCAAAAAGATGAGTTAAATGTTTATCTAATTATTAAAGATTGCTTGTTCTATTGCAAAAAATATTGTAAAAACCGGGACTGGATCATATCTCATGGACATAAAGATTCGTCATTTTTGTCTATAAATTGAGGAAAAAATAAGGGGGGAGAAAAAAAATCTGATACTAACAAAAACACCTAAAAAAAAGAGAAAGAGAAAACAAGCATAGTAACAAAAAAAAAAAACAAATAATAAGACGAGTTATGGTAATTTTGTCTTCTCTCTTTACATTATAATTACTTTTTTATAAGGTTTTGGTTTGTAAGAGTAGAATAAGATAACCTTCTGAATGAAAAGTAAAAAAAAACAAGAAAACTCAAACCTTCGACGACGTTATAGTCACCGCCGCGACAACTACCATGCCTTTTGCTGCGACAGCTACCGTGCCTTTTGGCGTTGCCGCACTCTCCGCTTCGGCCTCCTCCTCTCTCTCGGCCTCTTCTTTCTCCCTCTCTATCGTTCTCTTCTTCTTTTTCTTCTTTTTTTTGTTTTGCTGATGCATGCACCAACAAGCAACCGCCTCTTTTAGTTTACAAGTGTCCTAGGGTTTCAGATTTATTTTTTTTTCTTTCTTTTTTAAGTTAAGTTGGGCTCGGGCTCTAGGAAAACAAAACACGAATCTGTTCATGTGAAGCTCAGCCCATTTAGAGTTTGTTTTTTGCAAAAAATTAATCTGCTTCATAACTAAATATCAAATTTCATAAAAAAAAAACACAAATAAATATTTTATTAAAAATTAATTAAATGGGATATTTTTTGTAAATCTTATCTTCACAGATAAATTAATAAATTAAATCTCATAAAAAAATTAATAAATAAAAATTATTATTAAAAGTTAACTAGAAATGACATCCTTTAATCCATGAGTAGTAGAATACGAATTATACAATCTGATAGTTCTAAAAAAGTATTTTTTTTTAAAATAAATGAATCTAAAATCAACTTTTTTTAAATTTGATCATTTAGATGTGACATTTTTAATCTTTGAGTTGTCAAGACACAAGTTGTACTATTTGTTGGTTTTAAAAACTCAATTTTAAAATAAAATAATAAAAAATATTCTTAAGAGGATTAAATTAGATGTGACATCTTTTTTACTCCTTGAGTTTTTGAAACACGAGGTGTACAATTTGATCGTCCTAAAACTTGATCGTTCTAAAACTCGCATTTTAAAATAATTATTCAAATCAAATAATTTTTTTTTTTTTCGTCAAAACATTTTTTATCAATAACAAAACACATTTTCTTTAAAAGCAATCAACACATCCACATTTTCTAACTAAGAACTACGTAGCTTTGATTTCTTCATCGCACTGGGAGATACGTAGGAGCAAGATCATACTCTTGTCATGCACATTAATAAAAAATTTCTTTTTTTCTTCTCTTTCTTAAGCACATATTTTATTTCAAAATCACATTAAAAAAACAATTGATATTCATATTTAATAATAAGGAGAAATAAATATATTTAAGTTATTATTAATTTTGCACAATTTTAAAAACCGGGACTGGTTCCTATATCATGGACACAAAGATTTGTCACTTTAATCTATAAATTAAGGAAAAATCAATCAGACAGGGAGGAGAAAAAAATCTAATACTAACAAAAACACCTAAAAAAAAAAGAGAAAGAGAAAACAAGAACAGTAACAAAGAAAAACAAATACGGCGAGTTAAGGTAATTTTTTCTTCTCTCTATACATTATAATTATTTTTTAATAAAGTTTTGATATGTAAGAGTAGAATAAGATAACCTTGTGAATGAAAAGTAAAAAAAAAACTAGAAAACTCAAACCTTCTACGACGTTATAGTCACCGCCGCAACAACTACCATGCCTTTTGGCGCTGTCGCGCTCTCCACTTCGGCCTCTTCTTTCTCCCTTGTCCTCTTCTTCTTTTTCTTCTTTTAGCCTATGCATGCACCAACAAGCGGCCGCCTCTTTTAGTTTACAAGGGTCCTAGAGTTTCAGTTTTATCTTTTTTTCTTTCTTTTTTAAGTTAAGTTGGGTTCAGGCTCCAGGAAAAAAAACACCAATATGTTCATATGAGGTCAGTCCATTTAGAATTTTTTTTTCTACAAAAAATTAATTTGCTTCATAATTAAATATCAAATTTAATAAAAAAATTACAAACAAATATTGCATTAAAGATTAATTAAATGAAATATTTTTTGTAAATCTCATCTTCACAGATAAATTAATAAATTAAAACTCAATAACAAATTAATAAGTAAAAATTATTATTAAAAGTTAACTAAAAATGACATCATTTATCCATGAGTAGCAGAACACGGATTATACAATCTGATAGTTCTATAAAATTATTTTTAAAAAATAAATGAATCTAAAATCAACTTTTTTTAAATTTGATCATTTAGAAGTGATATTTTTAATCTTTGAGTTGTCAAGACACAAGTTGTACTATTTGGTGGTTTTAAAAACTCAATTTTGAAACAAAATAATATAAAATATTCTTAAGAGAATTAAATTAGACATGACATCTTTTTTTACTCCTTGAGTTTTTGATACATGAGTTGTACAACTTGATTGTCTTAAACTCGCATATTAAAATAATTAATCAAATCAAACAATTTTTTTTTTGTCAAAACATTTTTTATCAATAACAAAACACATTTTCTTTAAAAGCAATCAGTACATCCACATTTTCTAACTAAGAACTACGTAGCTTTGATTTCTCTATCGCACCGGGAGATACGTAGGAGCAAGATCACACTCTTGTCAAACACATTAATAAAAAATTTGTTTTTTTCTTCTCTTTCTTAAGCACATATTTTATTTCAAAATCACGTTAAAAAATAACAATTGATATTCATATTTAATAATAAGGAGAAATAAATATATTTAAGTTAATATTAATTTTTCACAATTAATTATAGGTAACCGTATTTTAACGGATGTCATAGGGTGCTAATACATTCCCTACATATAATCGACTCCCGAACTCAAAAGTTGGTTTCAATTACCATCTTTTTTTTAAAAGGTTTTTCCCAATATTTTTCATATTTTAAAATAAAATTTGGTAGCGACTTCAATAAATTCGAGAAACACTCGAAATTTAGGCCTTGACATTCAGGAGAACAAGGTTGGACATTTGGATTTGGTTGAGAATAATCCATAAATGCCATCATTTGCATCAAATTATGTAAACATAAATAATATTCATTATGTTAGATGCTTTATATTTTGTTGAATCAGGTTATACATACATTTATCGCTATCTACTCTATCATGTGACTAAACTCTACTTGCAGCTTTACTTTTAACTGTGTTATGTTCTGACTACTCTCTACTTGCAAGTTCTTTTTTAAGACATTCAACTGCTCGCTGAAATTTGCAATGTACATAAATGAATGATGTCCAGAGTTTTGTTGTAGGCCGACATCTTGTTCAACAAAATGAACACAGTTAGGGTGCTTCAATGGCAACTGCCAAGTTATCTTTACGTCTATGTGAAACAAAAACATCTTGTGTGGTATGTTCAACCAAAGAACCCTTCAACATGTATATAACTCACAATTAAAAATGAATACACTACAAATAAAATTAGAACCTAAAATTAACTTCACAATCTTATCAGCTACTACGGGTGAGGTCATTGATGTACAACTTCCCTTTAGACTTTGACGAACTCTCTTCCTTTTCTCATGGCTTATTAGTGTAGATGAAATATCACAATTGTGTGCATCGCCCATTTCATTTCTTCGTAGAAAATAGGAATATGTGTAGAGAAAGAACGAGTCTTAGAAATATTGGGAGTTGAATATTGATTTCTAACACTACCATACATGTGTTTTACTTGGAGAACCACTGGCCTGTTGGAAACAAATCTGAAATTAATTCCGGCAAATTTCCTGCTGATATGCAACCTTTATGGCATATCATATCAATCGGGATCAAATCACTACGTAGTGGTATTTTAGGGATTGATATCCCATTTATTCTCTATAGTATTATTGACTCTTTCCTTGTGTATATATAGGAATGAATTATTTCCTTATTTAGACTCTTCCTATTATCTTATATATCCCTTATATGAACATGTATTACAACAAGGGAAAAATATAATTACAATATTTTATATGGTATTGTTCACATAGCAGATGGAACCATTTCTAAAGTGGTGGGTAAAGGTTCTGTAATTATATCTAAAGATATCACTCTTGAATATGTGTTATATGTCTCTAAGTTGGATTGCAACTTGTTGTTTATTAGTAAGTTTACTCAAGTTGTGAACATTCTTGAGTAAGATATGTAAATTTCAGGATTTGGGTTCGGGGAGGAAGATTGACAATGCTAAGGAATGTACAGGACTCTACGTCTTTGGAATAAAAGATAATAAAGATGAACCAGCTCCTCATATAATTTCTTAGTTTCTTAGAAAAATGATGTAATGTTATGACATTATCGCCTAGGACACCATAACTTCATGGACTTGAAAAGGATGTTTCCATCTTTATTTAATAAAAATTTGAATTTGTTTCAATGTGAAGTCTCTAAATTGGCCAAACACACTAAATCCCACTACCCTATCCAACCTTATATACCATCATATCCATTTTCCTTAATCCACAGTGATGTATGGAGGCCTTCTTGAGTCAACAATGTCATTGGATCAAAGTGGTTTGTGACATTTATAGATGATCACACAAGAATTACATGGATGTTCCTTATGAAAGAAACAAATCAGTAGTAGGGAAGATCTCCATAAAATGATCCAAAATCAGTTTTAAGACAACATACAAATACTTTGGACAAGCAATTCAAAAGACTACTTCCATCCTTCCCTTGGTACCTATCTCCTAAAACATGACATTATACATTTCTCTTTTCTTCTCTTCTCCGTTTAATTATCTCTTCTTATTTGGTTTTGCTCTTTCGTCTTTCTTTCTATTTTTTCCTTTATCTTCTTATTTCATTTTCTTTTACCCTTCTTCCCCATTCTCTCTAAAGATGTCTAACTAGCGACTTTAGATGACTCTTCATTAAAGACTTTAACGGTTACTAAGGAACATCCACTTTCGTCTTTCTTGCTATTTTTCCTTTTATCTTTTTATTTCGTCTCTCTTTTACCCTTCTTCTCCATTCTCTCAAATACGTGTTGTGTCTGATATATTGGGGATCATAACATCTATATAGGGAGATGATCAATTACGTTTCTCATTATTTTCATATGGGTAATGAGTGACATCCACTCATATTTAAGCTCATATCAATTAATTAATTAATTATCCAATTAGAAATCTAATTAGTCTTGTTACTTAATTTGATCACTAATCAAATAAGGCTCTTAATTGATAAATAGTTAATATAATTAAATAAAAATATGCTGCGACACCCTAAACCTCAAAATAGTATATACAAAAAATTATACTATATCTTAATAAAAATTCGCAGCGGATAATTGAAAACTTTTTCAAATGGAAAAAGAAACTTTTACAAGTAATATAGAATATCACATTTCTCAAGGTACATATGAAAAACTTTAACTTACTTTTCAAATAAAACAACGCAATTTCAATAAAATTGATTTAACTATAATTTTTTAATTTAATTTCGAAAATTTACTAGTATTAACAAAATTTTCATTCAAAAAAATTGTTCTTAATTAGATAAGTAAAATATAACATATAAATCTCAATTCCGGTATCACATATCAAAGTGAAACTTCTCCCAAACTTCAACTTCAAGACTCACTAACTTGTAGTGATTGAGATTTTGCAAACGCATGACCAAACGAGTCAAACACAAACAACGAATGAGGTGAATTTCCAAATCATATTGATAGTATTTTATAATAAAAGAAACACACAAATAATCATAATAGAACCGTATTTTAACACATTATGGTATATCAAAATATTTAAGAAATTAACATCACATTGTAATGTCAAAATTACTTGAGCGAAATCAGCATTTCATTATAACATCAAATCATCTAGGAGAAATTATTATCATATTTGATACACATTAATCACAATAGAACAATCACAAGACAGTGCAATGTTATGCATGAGTTAAAACTCTACTTCTTCACATTTTGGTATCATTCTAACTCTGAAGTATTTGGTTAAGAAGCTTGATACTATGCCATCACACAAGTGGACAAACAATTCAAATAAGACTTGTCCTCATAAATTCCCTCAACTCAATCTGAGATACGTATACGCGACAGTCGGGGTACACGTGTGTTGCATGGTAAATCCAGACATTTGGAGGGCTACCTCTATGTCACCTAGGAATTCCCCAACAAAATACCTCCAAGGCCTACAATCTTGCCTTATGACTCAACAGTAGACCATCACGATCAAACTCATTCAGTTGGACTTCTCCAACATCATTAGACTTGTTAGGCCCTACCTATATGATGAAAAAATAATCTCCACGTCAAACACCTCTAGCATCTAGTTCCTCCCCTCATTGGCCTAAGATACTCCACTAAAAACACCGTCTTTAGTTTGAGTTAAAAATCACCATTATTTCATCAACTATTGAGTGACATCAATAAACTCATCACAAATTCATAACAACAAATCTTTAATATAACATCATTGTCACATAAACTCATATTACATGATGAATCTAAGTTTTATCGTCACATCACATAAATTGATATCATCTAGTGCATCCACGTTTTATCATCACATCTCATAAACTAATCAAGTCAAACATAAACACATAATTCATTCAACATCTAATATAACAATAATATCTAATATCAAATATCATACATTTAAAGAAAATTAAATCAATCAACACCTTATAACCGTTTTTATTTCTCATTTTAATCTCACAATTCCAAAATTTGCACATTAATTAATTTATCTCTCAAAGGGCTACAACCGTAGCAAGGGAAGTACGGTTTCTCGTTCATCTCATATTATAATATACTCATGAATTCATGAATACATTCAAATGTTCTCTCATCTCTTACTTTATTTGACGCTTCAACACGCTAATCCAAGTCCACAATCAATCTAATTCGACAGTTTGCGATTAAAGGTCAAAAATAAAATATGAGAAGACACTCTAAAAATTCAATTTTGAAATTTGATCAAATAAACTTATCCCAAGCCAGAACACTAATTAGTGGTTAATTTAGCCACCGTTGATATGGTCGTTTAAGCTTTCACTCAAATCGAACGTACGATGAAGGAGAACAGTGAAAATTAGCGAATTTCATAGAGAATAAGTGGTGTATTTTAGATAAAAATGAGAAAGACTAAAAGTTAAAAAAATAAATATTAACTTTATTAACTCAATAAAAGAAACAATATATCTCTCTCTTCCACTCAGCTAATGTAGCACCTGATTCTTTCTTTTAATACTACTACCAATATGGGTCAAGTCCATTTCTAAAACACTCCCTTTTTCTTTTTAATTTTTTTGATCTAAAATCAATAACTATCAAAATTCATTTGTAACACTTCTTTAAATACAATTTTATTTTAAAACATTACTAATATTTTAAAATTAATATTTACAAAATTTGAAGTAATCAATCTTTAAAAAAAATATATACTAGTAATATTTAAAATTTTCATATTCATAATTATTTCCACAATTATTAAAATATTATTATTTTTAAATGCTCACATTAAAATATTACCATATTTAGAAAATAATCAAAATAATAAAACAAATAAACAAATATAACATCAACACTTTATATTAGTTACTAAATTGGTATAAAATCACTTTGTTATAGCAAGTATATAAAAATAAAAGAAACCAATCACTATATTAAAAATATCTCAAGATAGTTATTTATAAAGTAAATAACTAAAATAGGAAATAGTTAAAAATAATTAGAATATAACTATGCACATATTTATTATTTAGTCAAATGCACACAAAAATATCACCACAAACACTTTGTGCATGTAAAATTATCTAAATCTTATTCTTTAAAATAATTATACTTAAACACTATTATTTTTAGAAATATAAAAAAAAAATAATTAAACATAATATTAATAATTTATATTCCTTACTAAATTAAATAAAAATATCATAACATAGTAAAGAAAATTAATCACATAATTTATCAACTTATATTCTAAAACACTTTTATTATCAAATTAATTCTTTAAAATTATATTTTATAAATCAAATAGTTTATTATAAAATTTGGAGTGTTGCATATGTCCCCTCATAATAATATTGGAATATAATAATTAAATAAAATATTCCAACATTATTTTAATATAGGTTTAATTGCAGTTTTAGTGTCCCTATTTTTACTAATTCACATAATCGGCCCCTATTTTAAAATATGACAGTTTTGTTCATTCATGCTGATTTTTAATTAAAAAAATAATGATGTAACATGTTTTAAATAACGTGACACATAATATCATAATGTAAAATTATTAACACTAATAAAAGCGCAATAAAACTCTAAAAACTTAACTCTCGATTTTGAATTTTTTCATTTTTGTAATTTAATTAATGTATCTAGATGATTTTATATTATGAAATCGTATATCACATAATTTAAAATATGTCAAATCATCATTTTTTAGTTCAAAAATCTGAAGAAGGAACAAAACATGTCGACTTTAAAAATAAAGAGACCAATTTTATAAATTGATGAAAATAGAGGAAGTAAAATTGTAATTAAACCTAATTATATTTGTATGTCCAATGTATTTTTATACAATTCAAATGAAACAGGTAAGAATAAAATAAATATATGTCAAAAAGTAAAAAATAGTTATGAAAATATATGTGCAAAGGGTTGTGCATGTGATAAAACCAAGTTGGGAGACATACGAAGATGATAGAAAGGAGAAGAAGAGAAAGTAAGAAGAAAAACAAATGAGTGAGTGAGATGGGGAAATAACAAAGGGATAAGAGAAAGGAAAGACTTCAAGAGAAAAGAACATAAAGAAAGAGACAAATAAGAGAGGATATAATGGTAGAATAGATAAAGAGAGGCTAAAAGGCATTAAGTTAGGAATTTGGGCTTTTAAAAATTTACATTAGCAATTTGTTGGAACATAGAGTACATTAGTGTGTCAATTTAAAAATTGTTGAAGTCTCATATTGGAAAATTCTCATATATTGAGTAATTTTCATCACTATATAAATAATGTCAAACTTTTGTTGAAGTCCCACATTGGATAGAAAACATATGTGGGTTTGCTTCCATCACTATATAAAGAGTGTCAAACTTTTGTGAAAATCACACCAAAGTTGGATATATTTTCTCATTTCTTTTCTATTTTGCTTCCATCACTATATAATGTCATTGTCGTTTTATAGCGGTTTATATCGTAGACCCTTCATTGTTTGAAAGCAATTTTTGTACCGTAGTCCTTTCGATTTTCAGTGGTCCTAATACCGCAATATTTTTGAGCGGATTTTTGGTCGTTGTCCCTTCGATTTCGAGTGGTCCTAATACCACAATCCTTTTTTAGCGGTTTTTTTAACCACCATATTGAGAGTGACTTTAACCGTCATATTGATAGTGGCTTTAATTGCCATATTGAGAGTGACTTTAATCGTCATATTGAGAGTGACTTTAATCGTCATATTGAGAGTGACTTTAATCGCCATAATGAGGGTGTAATTCTAGAACGGTTTTCTACGGTGCAGAAGAACTCAGATATAGTTTGTTTGGGCTGTTTTATCTTGGGGATGTCGTGGTTGATAGTCTTCCTTGCACAATTTGGACAGTTTCGCGAAACATCTTAAAGAGAGCGACCTAGTCCGCGACTCAACCCAGTAATATCTTCGGTGACATAAATTGATTTTCAAATAATTTTAGAAATTCAAAAACAACACAATCATTTATGAGGACGACTCTAGAGGTAATTATAGTAAAAGTCAAACATATATAATGATATAATAATTGTGATTGGTTAACAATGTAAAATATCTTTACTAACGTGTCTATATGAATTAAATTCAATATCAAAATAGTTCAAGGAAGTGACATCTTGACAAAGAGAAAATAGTTATTCGCAAATAAGGGAGTACAAGATCAGATCCGTCACGCGAACATGTCTTGGCATGTAACCAATGGATTGGGTCCGACCCAGTCCCAAAAAAATAAGAACAAGACAAAGACAAAGTAGAAAAAGGATCGATTTTGAGACAAATGATTATTTTTTATTATTATTTTATAGGCTAAATAGCACATGTGGTCCTTTAACTTAATTTCAGTTAACGTTTTAGTCATTTATCTTTTTTTTTCCCGATTTGGTCCTTTATTTTAATTTTAAGTGCAATAAAGAATAAAAATATGAGTTTATTTAAAGATTTGAGTTACGAATATGATGAAATTTATATTATATGAAAGAATATAATTAATTTTATGGGTTTTGGTTGAAAATTTTGATGAATTTTTGTAAAAAAAAAAGGATAATATTGTTGACATTTTAAAACATAAAAGATCAAATTGTCACTTAAAATTAAAATAGAGGACCAAACCGGGAAAAAAAGAAGATAAAGAATTAAAACGTTAACTGAAATTAAGTTAAGGGACCACAAGTGCTATTTAGCCTATGATTAATTCATTCTCTCTAAAAAAATTACCATTAAGATGACTAATTTTGTAATTTAAAGTTTATAAAACAATATCATGAGCTCTTAAATGAATTGACAAATGATAACTATATATAACTTACTTTGAGTTACTTTATTTTATTTATTTTTTTATAAAAAAAATTTAAAAATTACTATTTGTCATCTCGTTTTAGAACAACCAACAATTAATTAGGGTAGGTCAGATTAAAAGACAATTTAAGATAAAAAATTAATACAATTAAATATTAAAATTAAATAAAAGACACATCAAGTTTAACTTAATTGCTCCTTTATATTCACCCCTATTCGCGAGAGGCTGGTAAAGGAAAAAGAACATGTAAAACCTTTTTAAATAGGTTTGAAGAAAAACAATTTGAAAAAGCTTTCTAAATAGATTGTTTGACCATCCAAACACTTTTTAAATGGGTTGTCTGGATAATGATAACAGGCAGAGTTAAAAATGTCTAAAAAATTGAATAGGGTGAATCCAACAATCTCTAAGTACCGTACACAAAAGCATTACTATATAATTACGAAAGCATTATCATAAATTATTTCAGAAATCCTAATATAAATATTTTAACCTAATACCTTTTAAATTTTTTTTTTAAGCTATGTGATGTTGATCTTATTATACACCATCATAACCGATCCTAACCACAACAAATGCTTGAACAATAGAAAAATTGGTGTTACTAAAGAAAATCTATATTTTATTTCTAAACTTCGTTCTCGACTTATTTTAAAAAAAATAGGAATTTCTAAGTTGACTTATTTCTCGACTTAAAACAATCTATTTAGAAAGCTTTTCTAAATTGGCCTTCTTTTATTTCACCCTTTTTCAGATGTGCTACTTTTATTTCTCTGCTTACTTAACTTATTAAATTTCTACAATAAAATATATGTAAAAATATGTCTTGTATTATTAATTATTAAAATAATTCTAACAATTTAAAATCGGTTGGATTGTAACTAATTTAGAAATTTTTTCCAAATTCCATTTTTTGCAATTTATTTTAGTTATAGTTAAATATTTTTTATAAATTAATTTTAATATTAAACAATATTTTATTTGATTAATTTAGATATCCAGTAATAATACGTATACTTATTACTAGGTGCTGTTTTTTGAATTTCGAAAACTGTTTGAAAATCAATTTATGTCATCGAAGATATTACTGGATTGAGTCGCGGATTAGGTGGCTCTCCTTAAGACGTTTCGCGGCACTGCCCAAATTGTGCAAGACAGACTATCAACCACGATGTCCCCAAAATAAAACAGACAAGATTCACTATATCGAAATGAGGACCACTCAAAACCGAATGGACTATGGCATAAGAACTGTTCTAAAAGTGCAGTGATATTATAATCACCTAAAAATCAAAGGGACTACGACAAAAAAACCGCTCTAGAGACAAAAAATGAGAGAAGTGGCTCGTAAATACATCGAGCAGAATGCATCTAACTTTGGTGTACTTTTCACAATAGATTAACACTATTTATATAGTGATGGAAGCACTACGTCAAAAATTGCCTTTTACAGCGCTTTTTTTAAGCCTTTTACAGCGCTTTTTTTAAGCCATTTACAGCGCTTTTAAGCGCTCTAGTATCTAGTGTTGTAAAAGGATACAACAACGCTATTGAAAATACAAAAAAGTGTTGTAATAGGTCCTATATATAGCGCGCTTCTTATAATAGATTTACAACGCTTTTTAAAAGAGTGTTGTAATAGGTCCCATATATAACGCGCTTCTTATAATAGATTTACAACGCTTGTTTAAATGAGCGTTGTAATAGGTCTTATATATAACGTGCTTCTTATAATAGATTTACAGCGTTTTTTCAAAAGAGTGCTGTAATAGGTCCCATATATAGCGCATTTCTTATATTAGATTTACAATGCTTTTTCAAAAGAGCGCTGTAATAGGTCCCATATATAGTTATTTAACTTAGATTTACAGCGCTTTTTCAAAAAAGCGTTGTAAAAGGACTTAAAGAAAGTGTTGTAAAACGTTTAAAAAAATCTGTAAAAGGATATTTTATGGAATTTTTTAAAAAAGTGTTGTCTTTTTTATTACATATTATGAACATCAAATATCACATTTAGATTCTTCTTTTCAACATTAAAATTCACATCACAGCAACAAATTCATATTCACATTCAACAATATCAATTACAAGTGTTTTACAACAACAAATTACAATAAATTACAGTATGTATTACATATATTATCAGAACAAATTACATTCAACATATTCACAATATGAATTACATATTCACAGTAAAAATTACATCATGACCGTAGCAATATATTCACAGTATGAATTACATATTCACAGAACAAATTACATCATGACATTATATCAACAAATTAATTCAAATTATATAATGTTCATTTCGAGGACAAACTGGCACCATTCTTCTTTCATTTCTTTGAGATCATTTTCAGAGCAAGTTGGGTTGAAGTTGTCAAAATATTGAAGCAAAATAAGTTAGAATCAAATATATATATATATGTATATATATATATAGTTTATATATGAAAATCAAAATATAATGAAAATAACGTACCGTTTCTGGAATTATATGTTGATTCAGATCAACAATCTTCTTAATGAACCTCATTATATAGTATCCACAGTCTATGTTGTTAGTTTGACGCGGACACTATAAAATAAAACATGTACGCCAATAAATATTTATGCATTGATTGTAAATGAAAATTTAAAGGCATATAATTAAGATCTATAACAAAAATTTCAAACATTTACTGGAAGCCATGTGATGTTGTTTGACTTATTCTTCGACACTGAAGCACCCCTTTGAGCGCGGAAAACATGCAGAGCACTATCAAATAAATGTGATTATTATTCAATGACCAAACACATTATTTATATATGTAAGAAATAAATGAATATTACTTACGTGTCAAAGATGTTCTTTATATCAGGGTGATTGTTGAAATGACCGTGCAATGGGTCTAAATAATATACAATTTCAGAAGTCGCATTTATGGCAAACAACACCCAATGTTGCCTACAACAACACAAATTTGATTGGCAAATTTGTTTACACAACTCATAATATCATAAATTCAAAAATATATAGATAAAGTATCTAATTACGTACCCTGAATTGTATGGTGCCAAAAACATCTTGCCCTTCTCTTTATTTTCTATAAGTCTATCAACTACATATTTATTTACATTATCTAGATTGAGTTTAAACATGGATATTTATTTAGATTCTTCTTTTCAACATTAAAATTCACATCACAGCAACAAATTCATATTCACATTCAACAATATCAATTACAAGTGTTTTACAACAACAAATTACAATAAATTACAGTATGTATTACATATATTATCAGAACAAATTACATTCAACATATTCACAATATGAATTACATATTCACAGTAAAAATTACATCATGACCGTAGCAATATATTCACAGTATGAATTACATATTCACAGAACAAATTACATCATGACATTATATCAACAAATTAATTCAAATTATATAATGTTCATTTCGAGGACAAACTGGCACCATTCTTCTTTCATTTCTTTGAGATCATTTTCAGAGCAAGTTGGGTTGAAGTTGTCAAAATATTGAAGCAAAATAAGTTAGAATCAAATATATATATATATGTATATATATATATAGTTTATATATGAAAATCAAAATATAATGAAAATAACGTACCGTTTCTGGAATTATATGTTGATTCAGATCAACAATCTTCTTAATGAACCTCATTATATAGTATCCACAGTCTATGTTGTTAGTTTGACGCGGACACTATAAAATAAAACATGTACGCCAATAAATATTTATGCATTGATTGTAAATGAAAATTTAAAGGCATATAATTAAGATCTATAACAAAAATTTCAAACATTTACTGGAAGCCATGTGATGTTGTTTGACTTATTCTTCGACACTGAAGCACCCCTTTGAGCGCGGAAAACATGCAGAGCACTATCAAATAAATGTGATTATTATTCAATGACCAAACACATTATTTATATATGTAAGAAATAAATGAATATTACTTACGTGTCAAAGATGTTCTTTATATCAGGGTGATTGTTGAAATGACCGTGCAATGGGTCTAAATAATATACAATTTCAGAAGTCGCATTTATGGCAAACAACACCCAATGTTGCCTACAACAACACAAATTTGATTGGCAAATTTGTTTACACAACTCATAATATCATAAATTCAAAAATATATAGATAAAGTATCTAATTACGTACCCTGAATTGTATGGTGCCAAAAACATCTTGCCCTTCTCTTTATTTTCTATAAGTCTATCAACTACATATTTATTTACATTATCTAGATTGAGTTTAAACATGGATAGTTTATGCGGAGATAAGAATGAAAATCTACTTGACAATTTCCGCGCGCACACCAACTTCTTGTACAAAAACCTTCAAATATAAAATTAGATTATAATATCAATAAATTAATGTGGTAGTGATGCAATTAAAAGGTAATTTATATCTTAAATAAAGTATTTATATTACATGATGTATATGCTGATTACAGTAGCACTAAGCTCTTTATGATCGAGAAGTTCGTATATTTGCTCTTTGCCAAATATTTCTAAATACTCTTCTCCGAATATACTTTTTTCCATGTCTAGCATACGTGTATCATTGTTGCTATTCATATTCATCTTTGTTGCTGTGTCAAGACACTCACCAAATCGAGCAAGGCGTGGTTGACTTATTTTGGAAGGTTTATTTTTACCATGGACCTGCACCTGCGGTGCAGTGGGTTTATTTTTTGTTTGAATCTGAAAAAAATGAGGTTGATCAATTTGTTAGTTATTATAGTAAGCTAATCATTTCGTATACATGAATTGATTTATATGTCAAACCTTTTCTGGTGCTTTTTCTGGCGAAGTAACAGACTCGCTGCGAGGGATCTTATCATCAATCTCTTTAGCAACAATCTAAATAAATGTGAAATATAAAAGCGGAAAAATCAGAAATTACATATAATCAATCATAATTATACAACTAAACATACATAGCAATTAAAACATACATCCTGATCAGTGCCAACAAGATGTTTTGGCCATGCCACATAGCTACCTATTGCTTCTCCCAAAAGTTTCATATCTTCGTCGTTGTTGGGGATAGGAAACGGTGCAAGTGGTTCTAAAGCCACCACAAGTGACACTTTAACATGGTCGGCAGGGACATCTTTGTTGTGCAATACTTCTCCCAAAGTATTGTACAATGTTCCTTTCCCAACCATGCGGGTAGGGGAAGACAAGTATAGGCAGTAACGTGAAACACCCTAAATTAAATCAACAGTTAATACATAAGTATGTGAAACAATTAGGTTGAATGGATTTCTTATTTCATTAAGTAATTAATTACCTTCAGTAGACTTTTACGACCAATGTTGCAACTTCCATCTTCACTTTCTATTTGCATTTCACGTTGAAGTTGTTTTTCCTTATCTTTTTTAAACAAGTATGCAACTTGCTCTTATAGGGTTTTCAGTGCTTCTAATACTTGATCATTTGAGGGATTTGCGCGCTTCTCATGTGCAAAATAACTTTTGGGAGTCATGGTGTAACATTCTCTAAATTTATTATTTAAGATAATTAAGACTTATAAATATATATATTTTTCAATATTAATTTAGGTATGATAATTATTTGCCTTGTTCGACTTATTGGAGTTGATAAAATTATTAGTAAGAATTATTTAATCAATGGAGAAGTTTTATATAATTATATATATATATATATATAGATGTTCTTTTTTTAGTACAAGAAGAATTTGGGCTAAGGGTTTGTGGCTAGGTGTGACCCAACCTATAATAGAAATTTGGGCTTGGAGTTGGTGGCTTAGATTTTGTATGATCAAGGTGAAGAAAAAAATAATAATAAATAAATAAAATAATATTTTCTCCATTTTATTCTTTATTTGGGCCCAACACTATCTACCCAATAATCTCCACTTTAAATTTTCCCTAAAGTCTACAATATTTCCATACTAAGTAATAATAAGCAGAAAAGAATACCGAAACCCTAGCCGTCATCTCCTTCACACCTCATCTCCTTCGTGCATCAAACTTTTCGTGTGAACAACTTCGTGGGGGCTTAGAGCTTCGTACTAGGAAGAAAAGCGGCCAAGGTAAGAGCTTTTCCCCTCACAAATTATAGTTAGACCGTTAGTTGGATACATGAAATTAATAATTGTAATTGCTTGCTTTTGAAATAAATAAATGTAGACTAATAAAATAAAATAATGAAATCCGAAATCTTTTACGTTGAGTTTGATATGTAATGTATGTCTTTTTAAGAAGTAAAATGTGAATTTTTATATTTTACGTGATAAAGTTTTAATTTTTATGATGGGTATGAAGCAAAATATGATTATTTTTTTTATGTTATATATATATGATAAGATTTTGATTTGCTGATGTATATGAGTTGGAGTTTGAAGTTTCTGGTTATATATAAAGTTTTAATTTTTATGGTGTAAATGAAGTCAAGTCCTGATTTTTATGCGTACGTGGTGAAAATTATTATTTAATGATTATTTATCTATGAATATATGATTCTCATGATAAGGATGTGTGATATGTGATCTTTGTGATGTGTGAATACGATGATGGTTTTAAAACTGTGATTTTTTTGTTGAATGCAATGACATGATTATTAGTGGGCTGTGTGCGAGTATAGTTTAGATAATATATGGTCATGTCATGGCATATGCATCTTTGTGGGAGTTGCCTTAGTGGGAGGTTTATTTTCCCCATTGGTATGGGTGATTTTTCTGTGTGGAATTTGCCTTAGTGGCAGGTTTATATCCGGATCATATAGTTTTAAGAGCATGCATTATACATATAATTTTTTTATACGATTTGCCGTTTGCGCATTTTTTCTTTTAAATTAGAAGTTTTTACCTTTATATGTTTTGTGTTATTCTTCTATATGTTTAGCTTTGGTTTGATGTGGGTGATGGAAAAAAACTGACTCACAACAACATTTTAGGTACTAATGAGTTCGAGGAGATTCAAGAGTAGTTGATGAGTATTTACGTGCGGCGAACGTGGGGTAAAAATGAGGTTTTCAAGACAATTTTGTAATAATAAGTATTGCCGCAACATTTCTATGTCTATTTTTTTTAAAATTTTTTTCACTAAACTTTTAAATGCATTCGAATTCTAGAAATACGGAAGTGAGTTTTGCTTCCATTAGGAATAATTGATTTTTCCTTTATTTTAGCTTGAATAAACTTTTTTTTTAATAATATTAAATAAATGTGACTGTTACTAATTATTTAAAAGCATAAATGTATATATTCTTTCCAAAAAAAAAATTATCGTAAATTTTTTCTAAAAGTATTTTTTTTAGTAACGTTTTGGACCAAAAATCCGGGGCATTACACACGCCAAATCCCTTACCCCTCCCACGGCCAGAATACTCAGGAACATTGAATACCTTTCCGAGAATGTCCTTGCAGCTAACTTCTTTATTTCCATCTTGATTTTCTAGACGTTGTTCCAAATTTTCCTAAAATACATGTAGTATTAAAAGGATAAGTTCAATATCATTTTTAAAAGGAAATATTAAAAAATATTAAAGTGATAGTATACTTACACATTCTTGAACAACTTGTTGAACATTTTCGTTATCCACTATTCCATCTTTATTTACGCGAGCCACATTCTACAAGATATGACGACCCAATGGTTGATCAGATTTCGTCTCTTGCAGCTGTTCGTTAAGACATAAACAAAATATTAGTTATAATCTATAGTTTATAATCTAGCTACCACAATGTATAAAAGTGATGTTTACTTACAATTTTTTGCTCTAAACATGCATACCCTATACGCGATCGTTTGTATGGATGCACTGGGTTTTTTGGTCGCTCCCAATTTGCTGTACTTATATTCTATATATAAATAAAAATAATAATGATCGTGTAAAAAATATAAGATATGAATATGAAGAAAACACACATACTAATTAAAAAACTATTTCCACAAATGCAGGGTCTGAGCGTTTAGCAACAAAAGAGGTCCACTCTTCAGGTGTTATGTAGTGTTTGTAAATGTTTGGAGCTTCAACATTCACATTTCCACACTTGTCTCTTAGGTAACAATTCGACACATGAGATCTAAATCCTCTATGAATTTTACCGGAAACTCTAAGTACGTAATTTTTACACACATCTTAAATGTTAAAAGCGCTCTGAAAACCAAATAAATAAATAGTTTGAATAAAAGTATTTCAATGGAAAAAATTATAATTAAGTAACAAAAAAGTGGAGTAAAAAAGTTGATTACTTGTACATCACTCCATAGTATGTCTTTAGCATCCTTTAATGCTTTGTCTCTCCAGTCATCGATTGTTATTAGGATATTTTGGCGGACAACAACACCGATGTAGCTTACCATCATTGAACTGTTGGGCTCAATCGGCTGGCCACTTTCATTCCATCCCACCTAATAAGCTTATAGCTAGAGTATAAGTGATTGCTTTCAAAAAAGAAAAAAAAATAAAATCTAAATAAAAGTATAGTATATATACCTCAAATTTTATTCCAGTACTTCTTGTTATAATGACTTTTTGCATTATAGTTTCCCCACGCTTCACTTCGCCTTCATAGCCTTTAGCGTTGACAACTTCATTGTTTACAACTTCGTCGTTTTGATGACCTAAATCGTTGTTGGAATCCATTTATCTACACATTTCACATAGTATAAGTTCAACATACAATTTAGTGACAACAACAGATTGAATAAATACAACATGCACTATAAGATTAGTGACAATGAGATATGAATAACAATACCTGTAGTTTAGGGTTACGACGTCGCAGAAATACAAATAGAAATGTCTTGTGCAACGAGAAGATAGCACTAGGGTTCAACAGAGTGCTTTAAAAAACTGAACAAAAAGCGCCTTAAAAACCTTTATGAAAAAGCGCCTTAAATATTATTTTACAGCGCATATATACACACTATATAAAAGGCGCTATATGAGCATTTTACAGCGCTTTTTACACATAAGCGCTGTAAATGTTTTGTACTTGTATTTTATTTTGCATCTTACAATGCTTTTTCCCATAAACAATGTAACTGATTTGTCTCTTGTAATTGTAATTTATTTTTTTGAAACCGTTTACAGTGCTTATTGGCAAAAGCGATGTAAATGTTTTGTACTTGTATTTTATTTTGCATTTTACAACGTTTTTTCCCATAAGCGCTGTAAATGTTTTGTCTCTTGTAATTGTAATTTATTTTTTTGAAACCATTTACAGCGCTTATTGGCAAAAGCACTGTAAATATTTTGTACTTGTATTTTATTTTGCATTTTGCAGTGCTTTTTTCCATAAGCGTTGTAAATATTTTGTCTCTTGTAATTGTAATTTATTTTTTGAAACCATTTACAGCGCTGTGATATAATATCCATACTCATGAATACCAAATTGTTCATATCAACTTATATGATGAGTTCAGATTATAGTTAAATTTTTTTATCAAATTGTCATCTCTAAAATAATTAAATAATATAATTAAAAAAAATTATATGATGAATTATATAAGCATAAAATCAAATACTCAGTTCTGGCAGATCAAGTTACATGAAATTTTACACAATGAGTACAGATCATTACATGACTTATATAAAATACATAAACACACTTAAGATGACCTTCTTCTTTTCCTGGTGGAATTCGCATTTGTTTGTCCATTAACGATACGAAACGATGGATTAATCCAAATTCCCTCATCATGATCATCTCTAAGATATAAACCATCATCAGTTGAATCAATTTCACATGGTTGTGATGTCGCAAAGAAAATATCATTACCAACATCTTCAACGTTGTTGTTATCATCACTTATTTTAATGGTTGATAGGACAACAAATCATTTATCATCAGCAGGATCACTGACATAAAACACTTGTTGAGCTTGCGACGCTAAAATAAAACGTTCATCTTTGTATCCCACCGCAAGAACCCGGACTCATCAATCCGAACGCCATTATTATTATCGACCCACTTGCAACCAAAGATAGGAACATGAAGCATTGTGTAATCCAACTCCTATATGTGCTCGATAACCCCAAAATATGATAGATTTGCAAATATTGGGTTTTTGTCTTTTGCACTTGAGATATGCATCGCTTCAGCTACTAGAGTGACTTCGTGTAAGACCCTTAAATTTTAATTAAATTATGGATTGAATATCAGATGTATTTTAGAATATTTGTAAAGGTATTTGATATATGTATATTTCTATATGTATATAAATATTTTTGAGATTGAGTAAAATTATTGAACGAAGGATTATTTAATTTAATTACGAGTAGTTAAAAATCGGGCAGTTGATCAAGATTTTATCTGCCAACAGAGTTGCGACGGGAGTATTTAGTTACTTGATGGGAAATATTAATTATAATATGTATATATATATATATAGTAAGTGAGGGGTATGCCTATATATGCGTATGTATGTGAGAGGCAAGGGAAGGAAAAAAAACCAGAAACACAAAATCAGTTTCCCTCACCTACCCGAGCTGCCTTCTTCTTCTTCCTCTGTTGAGTTATGTTTATGTTGGTAGTGAGAAGGGATACTCAAAACTCAAATTAATTGGAAATCCAAGCCTCGAATAAGAAAGTGTCAAGAAGGAAAGTTATTCCTCTCATCTTTACGGTACTAGAGAACCAACTTTGGTAGCGACGACGCGAGCGGGAGTTTCACAAGTTTTAGCCGCGGTAACGTAAACGAACAAGAAAACATAACTAAGGTAAGGGGCACCTTCCAACTTTTTAGATTGCATATAGGGACTTTAAATACATGTTTGATGGATGATTGTTATGTGTTATATGTGTTAAGAACGTGTTGTTGTGTTGATACTGAAAACTGCCTTTGCATGTGGTTTGTGGATGATCAAAATGCATGTACTGAGATATGGCTGTACTGTTTTGTGGCTATTGTTGAGGGTAATGTTCTTGCTGTTGTTGTGACATGTTGTTAAGTGGATGATGCTTTTGTTGTTTTGTTGCGATGAAAGAAATCATTTATGTTGTGTTGTTGACATTCTGGGTTTTGTGGTTCAAGAAATGGTGTTTGTGTATGGTGGATGTATTGGTTTTTAAAGAAAAGAGTTTTGAAACTGAAGTGAATTTTCTGGAAAATCCCACTATTTTTGAAGATGTATTCGGATACGGAACTGGCATATTCGAATACACTCCTCTAAAAATTCAGTTTTTATCCAAATTTTGAACCTCGTATTCGAATACAAATACGTGATTCTTGCTTCTGACTTAGCATCTGTATTCGGCTACGACCCTGTCGTATTCGAATATAGAATTGTTGTTTTTGCCACTGACTTCGTATCTGTATTCGGCTACGACAACCTCGTATTCGAATATAGAAGTGCTGATTTTGCCACTGTTTTAGCATCTGTATCCGACTACAAGGAAGTTGTATTCGAATACATATTGCTTTTTCAAAATTTCTATTTTTAAATATTGGTTTATGCACTTAATGAGTTGGGAAACATTTGGAAGGCATATGACAAACTATATGAAGTTTGAGGTGGTGATGGAGTGTTTGGATTTCAGATTTTATTTGCATTACATAGTCCGGTGGTGACCGCGATGGGCCACAGAGTTGATGCGGTGACCGTGATGGGCCGCGAAGTTAAGTAGTCACTGTGATGGGTTATAGAGTAGTTCCGCGTGTATTAGACGGTCTATTTTATCCGGGCTACAGAGTGGTACCACGTGTATTAGACGGTCCATTCTATCCGTGCAAGGATTTAACTTCTGTGTATTTGGCATGTGAGAGGCTAATACACGTAAATGTAGTGACTGTGATGGGTTATAGAGTAGTTCCACGTGTATTAGACGATCTATTCTATCCGGGTTTCAGAGTAGTTCCGCGTGTATTAGACGGTCTATTCTATCCGAGCTGCGGAATGGTTCTGCGTGTATTAGACGGTCCATTCGATCTGTAAATCGTGCTGGTCCATGAGACACTGCACCTTGGTAATTCCAAGAGTTGAGTACATTGATATATACATATTGCATTGGGATGGTTGACCTGTGAGTCATGATTTGATATGAGTTGATGAGTGGAAATCGATGTGTGCAAGTATCTCATGAATTCTAAGTACCAATGAGTGTTGTGATTGTTGATTGTATCTGTACTTGCAACATGATTTATATGTTAAATTGGTTGTTTTGCAAAGATGTAGACATTATACATTTTAATAAGTGAGTATACTTATTTATTACTATTGTCTTAACATTGGAACATGCCATGAATGTATTTGTTATCTTTGACATAACTATTATGTGGTAATTGTTAATTTCGGTTGGTGACCCTTTACAATTATTGTGCAAAATTGGGCTTTGCCCTCAGATGATACCCGAACCCGTACCACCGACGGTTACACTGACGACGGTTACACTAACGACAGAAACGTCGTTAGTTTTCCCTGATCTTCACATACAGAGTATTTGTTGACATCGTAGAGGGACATACATCTGGAGTGAAGATGAGACTTGTAGAGGATGCGGTGGAAACCGTGCTACTGTAGTTTTAGTGCATGATCAGATCAATTTAGTCTTGTTGTATAGGGCCTAGTGCTGGTGGATGTATTTATTTGTTTTGGGATAATGGTATATCTTTTCCGCACTCTGATAATATTTTAGTGGGTCCGTGATCCTAATTTTTGAGGTATTATGACAGTGACTTTTGTTGATGTACTACCTTTTGATATATTAAAAGTATTAATTCTCAAAATTAAGTTACTTGGCTATAATTATGAGGTAATTATTTAACTATTTTTGTCGTTTTGGATTACGACGCCATATTATTTTGAAATGGTTTAATTTCAATTTATTTAAGTGGTTTAATTTTAATTCCTTTCAATTCTTTTGAATTAAGTTGAAATTTCTTTATTCGTTTTGAAAAAAAAATACACTCGCGCCTTGTTAAAAAATTGGGGTGTTACACTTCGCTATTTTGCATAGTGGTTTGCTCATCTTGTTTTGTGGTATAAAATGTATAGTCGTTAATTACATAACCGGTGTAAGAAAAAACATGTAAACTCGGGCCATTTGCTAGCCACCTCAATCTCTCTGAAATTGAAGCAGAGTCTATATCAAACTATGAGCTAATGTGATTTTTTAGCCAAGAGATAAAACTTCGATTGCCCTCTCGTGTTATCCAATTTTTATTCCTGGTCATGTTCAAACTAGATAACTGATCCATGCGTATTGTAGCATATGGTTGAACCTCATCATCATTGTGCAGAACATACAATTGTGTCTGCTCCCATTTTGTTCTTCATATAGTCATTACTCTCTTTCCATTATCCCTTCTCCTGTTATTCTTCCCGAATGACGAGACATAGGAAGTCATATGAATTCAACATTGGATAGATATTCAGTATAAAATTCAGCAGCTTCTTCGACAATGTACCGTTCAGCAATACATCCTTCTGGTCGACTTCTACTTTTTACGTACCCTTTTAATATTTTCATATATCGTTCTATTGGATACATCCATCTCATGTAACCTGGACCACAAAGTTGTGTCTCCTAAACAAGATGAACAGTAAGGTGAACCATTATATCAAAAAACGAGGGTGGGAAATACATTTCAAGCCCACACAAAGTAACAACAATTTCTCTCTGCAATGTTGGTAATTTCTGAGGATCGATCACTTTACTAAAAATTTCCTTGAAGAAGAAACATAATTTAGTTATGGCTCGTCGAACATTTTCAGGTAAAATGGAACGTATACCTATTGGTAGCAAATGCTCCATTAGAACATGACAATCATGAGTCTTCAAACCTTTTAACTTGAGGTCTTTCATACAAATTAAATTTTTTATGTTTGAACTGTATCCTTCTGGAACTTTAACTTCGTTTAGAAATTTACATAAAACAATTTTTTCCTTTCTAGATAGAGTATGAGTGGCTGGAGGTAGATATGTGCGATTTCCTTTCTTTACGGGACCCAATTCATTTCTTATTCCCATATCAACCAAATCCAATATTGCATTGATGCCATCCTTAGACTTTCCCGGAACACTGAGTGATGTACCAATAACACTATCAAAGGCATTTTTTTGATACGCATCACATCGAGAAAATGTCTTATATACAATGACTTCCAATATGCCAATTCAAAGAAAATTGACTTTTTCTTCCACCCAGTTTTGACAAGCTCTCCCGCAAATGGTTTGCCAAATTTATTGGTCAAACCTTATACTTTTTCCAATATTTGATATCCAGTCGATGCTTTTGGAGCAGTACCTTCCTCTAATTTTCCATTGAATGCATTTATCCACCCACGATAATAATGACTAAAAGGTAAAAATCTATGATGTCCAAGAATGACGTTCTTCTTACAATGTTTCAACCGCATCCAATCAGTACTCTCTTCATATATAGGACATGCACACTGACCTTTAATGCTATACCCTGATAAATTACTATATGCTGGAAAATCATTAATTGTGCCGAACAACATAGCCCTCAAATTGAAACATTCTTTCTTATACCCATCATAAACTTCCACACCTGACTCCCATAACATTTTTAAATCTTCAATTAAAGGAGCCAAGTAAACATCGATATCATTCCCCGGTTGTTTGGGTCCAGAAATTAACAGAGACAACATCATAAACTTGTGCTTCATACATAACCATGGAGGTAGGTTATAAATCAACAAAATCACAGGCCACATGTTGTGTGATATGCTTTGAAGACCATATGGATTCATTCCATCAGTAGAAAGTGCAAGTCGTAGATTTCTTGACTCTCTACCGAAATCAGGATACTCGTGATCAATTTTTGCCCATTGTGGAGAATTTGCAGGGTGTCGTAATTTTCCATCTCTAATTCTTTCATCTGCATGCCATGTCAAGTGTTTTGAATCTTCTTCACTGCGATAGATTCGTCTAAATCTTGGTATTATAGGAAAATACCATATGACTTTTGCTGGAGTAGATTTTTTCTTCTTATATCGAGAGACATTGCATTTTCGGACACGCCTTTAGTAATTCATATTCGTTTCGAAATAAAATGCAATCGTTAGGACACGCATGAATCATTTCGTAACTCATGCAAATATAGCAAAAAACTTCTTTTAGCCTCGTAGGTTCGACTGAGAAGTTCATTATCATCTGGCAACATATCTTTTACGAGTGTTAATAATTCTGTGAAGCTTTTATCAAACCATCCATTTCTCGCTTTTAAGCTGTACAACTTTAATATCGCCGAAAGTCTTGTGAATTTAGTACAACCATTATATAATGGTTTCTCTGCATCACTCAACAAACTATCAAACATTTTAGGGCAATCCCGAAGATCTTCTTTAACTGCTTTTGCAATATCTTCAACTCGATCCCGTTCATATGTATCTGTGTCGAAATCATTTGAATCATATGTCACATCACTGTCAAAATAAGTGTTCCCGTTTTTTTTCTCACCATGTTTTATCCAACATGTATAGCTTTTATTAATTCCATGCCATACTAAATGTCCTTCCAATTCATTTGCTCTAACGCGTTTTCCAAAACAACATTTTAAACAAGGACAAGTGATTCGATTTGGGTTTTTTGCATTCTTCACTTCAAATTCAACAAACTCCTTCACTCCATTTTCATACTCTTTTGACAATCGATTGACAGACATCCATTTCCGGTCCATTTTAATTATATGACCTATATGAATGCAATAAGAACAAATCAATCTATAACAAATTTATCAATCTATCACATTATATATATATATATGCATACAAGTTATATATATTTCAAAACATAACATAACAGATCGAACAGATTTTATATGATTTATCATGTAAGAATTTATTGAATGCAGCTTATGATTGTAGTACATATGAATGCAGTGATATACAAATTTATCAATCTATAACATCATACAAATCTATAGTATATATAGACTAATATTGGAAAATGGAAACCAAGGTCCAAGGTCATGCATACAAGTCTGATTTCGAAACAGAACAGATCGAACAAATTTCAAAACAGAACAGATTTATCATCTAAAATTTTATATGATTTATCAGGTAACAATTTATCAGTTTTAGAGACAATAACAAATTAATAAATACAGTACCTGAGACAACAATCACTCAGTAAAAATGGGCGCAAAGTATAGGAGAGGAAAGTTCGTAATAGGGTTCGAAGGGATAGAACGTATTAATTTATTTATTTATTTATATATAACTGCTTGTAATTTTACAGCGCTTTTATCCATAAGCGCTGTAAACGACTTTTAAAAATTAAATTTCAAAACATTTACAACGCTTATAAACAAAACGCTCGTGAAAGCGTTGTAAATATAGTGTGTGTGAGCGCTATATTTTATAACGCTTTTATCGATAAGCGCTGTAAACGGCTTTTAAAAATTAAATTTTAAAACATTTACATAGTTTACAGCGCTTTTATACAAAGCGCTGTAAATGTAGCGCTCTAAACGCACTGTAAACTTTATATGAAAGCGTTATATTTTACAGCGCTTTCACGCTAAGCGCTGTAAACATTATGTGAAATCGCTATGACCCTACAACAACGCTTTTCTGTAAATCCTAAACCCCTACAACAGCGCTGTTGCTAAAGCGCTGTTGTATCCTCCGTTATTTTTAAAATATTATACAACAGGGCTTTTAGTTTAAGCGCTTTAAAATGTGCGCTGTAAAAAGCCATTTTTGGCGTAGTGAAGCAAACTCACATATGTTTTCTATCCAATGTGGAACTTCAACAAAAGTTTGAGAATCATTATATAGTGATGAAAACTACTCAACATATAAGATTTTTCCAATGTAGAACTTCAATAATTTTTAAATTCACACACTACGTTTCAACCGCCCTCAAATATATTAATTAAAATGCACAACACTAACAAACGTAAAAAGTTGATTCACACTACAAGCGGTCGTTGGTGGTACAATTTTCGTAGATGTGAGTACTTATTTACTGGATGATTTATAAATAAATGAAAGCTTAATATAGTGAGTCAAAAAAGAAAGAAGCAGAATATGGAGTCACATAAAAAACGGAAAATGAGTACTAGTTTAATCAGTACTAGTTAAATATATATAGTGAGTCAAAAAAGAAAGAAGCTAAAAAATGAGTACTAGTGAGTCAAAAAAGAAAGAAGCTCATAGTGGTGGTCCTTATCAACTAATTTGAGGAGTTCAATCAGCTTTGCCTCCTGCACTTTTCTTATAATTTTTATTCTTTAGCCACCACGCAACCATCATATTTTTGTTATTATTTGTCACATGACATGATAAGATTAACTGCAATTGCTCCTGTTGTTATTCAAATGCATGCAACTCATTTCCTAATAAAAGTATAAAAGTTAATGATTAAATATCTCACATTCTGACACATGTTTTAGTACAAGAGAAGATAAATACATGTATATATAAAATGAAAGAAAAAGTCAAGAAGACAAAAAGAAAAAAGATATATTATATATTTTTATTTATTATATAGTATAATAAAGAAGAAAAGATGTTTTTGTTAGGTAAAGATCACAAACATGTATTTTTAAGGAATTAAAGCCAAATCAGTCTCCGGCGGATAATTTTCTTAATCAAAATATGGGATTGATTCATGTATTTAAATTTGAAGAAATTACATCAATTAAGAATAATTGTACAATTTAACCGCTAAAATATAAAAAGATGGATATGCAAACAAATGAATAAACTCACAATATTTAGATTAAGGACATAAAACGACAAAGTATCTGCAAAGTCGATAAATATGATAAAATTAAAATGTTTGGAATACCCATGTCTCTGAAGATGTCAAAATTATTGTTTGAATCTGCACTAGATCGAAATAATCTCAATCTGAACTAACAAACATCTCAATAAGACAGGAAATCAAAACAACGTCATACAAAAATAACGAACAAAACGACGTCGCACTAAAACAACGAAATCGCAAAAAACACAAACTAAATATATGTGAGAAAATCACTTATTTAAACAAAAAAATAAGAAAAAACGTAGAATAATGACCTCAAACCAAAATTTGACCTTAAACCATTTGATCTTTATTGAAAAAAAAAAGCAATTAGAGATTTATCACGCTACTTTGAGATGTAGTATAAAATTCGTTTATTATATATTATTCTAAGAAAAGTTATTTTTGACTATAAAATAAAATTTTTAGTTGTTAAATTTCTAAAAAAAATAATTTTTTTAATTAAAATGAGAAACTGTTTCCATAATTTTTTTTAAATATAATTTTATAATAGTGATAAATAAGAGAGAAGATTAAAAAATAACTCTCAATATTATAAAGAAACATAAATAAAATCAACCTCTTGACGTAAGTATGTAAATCTCATTTTAATAGATAGACGCTGATATTGTTAATTTACTATAATTACTTTTATTTTAATCTTCGATAAATAGACATAAATTTATATAACCAAAGTAGAATTTTTTTGGTAATTGTCAATCTTTCATTGTATAGAATTGTTTTTACTAGTTTAAAACATTTTATCATTACTTCAAGTAGAATTTAGGTTTATAGCATATTATTTCTTCACTCATGTTTCCCTTATTATTTCCCGTCAAAATTATTCTTATTATTTTAATTTGAAAATTTTGAATATTAATTTAAAAAAAAATACTTTTTCTTGTCAATTTTATATTTACCAATGAACTCGACCACTATTATTTTCAAATATTACAAATTTAATCAACAGACTTATCCACTATAAGTTAAATTATCTTCTCCTCCCGTCCCACAATGAATATTTTATTTAATTATTTCACAAATATTAAAATATATATATATATATATATAAATAAAAAATAATAATAATACTTTAAGTAAATTATCCTTATCAAAGTGGAAGATATTGACTTAAAATTGATACATTGTTATTAAATAGAAAGTTTAATTGAAAAAAAGTAATTGATATTGCTTTCAAAAATTGAAAGAAGAACAATTTTGTTTTGAACATTTTTTTTACAAATTGTTCACTTATTTTTGGAAAGGGTGAGAACTGCCTTTGCATAGGAGTGGTTGATATTGAAATATTAAAAAAAGTTTCCATATTAAAAAATTTCACATTGCTTAGTAAGTAAAAGAAGAGGGAAACTAATACTATATAAATAAGTTTTAGTTTTTTGTTACAATGCATCAATCATTAACACTTTAAATTTATTTGATTTTTTTTTATACAATTATTCTTTAGTGTTAAAGTATTGTAAGATATAATTTAAATATTTACTTTAAAAATTGTGGATGCATTTAGTTTAAAGATTGTGAGTGTAATGGGAACTATAGAGTAATAGGAATCATAGAGTGTTTAGAGAAGTGTATGCGATTTAAAAAATTTACACTATTATTATTTGATTTTAGAGTTTCTAGTTATATCATTGTGTTTATACTTGAGATGCTCAACGGTAAAAGTTTAATTTTGTAACATTAAAACCTCAATAGTAAAAGTTTAGTTTTGTAATATTAAAAACTTAATTTTGTAACATTAAGAGCTCAATAGTAAATATTTAGTTTTGTAGCATTAAGGTAGTGTGTTTAAATTTCTTCAAATCTAAAACTAGAGAATAATATTACGTAATCAAAGACTTTACTCAAATACTCTATGATAGTGAGTTCAAATTTCCTAAAAGACAATTAATAAAAAAAATTCTCTTCTCCAATTTTTTTTTTAAGGTTAAATTATCGTGTTAGATTCTCTTTCTTGATTTCTCTATGTTTATATAAGTACCCATATGAAGTAAAGCATAGAAAAATAGTATTATTAATTTATTATAACCTAAAAGAAGAGATAAACATTCTTCTTAGCTAGTTTTGGCAAACTGAGAAATAGCAAACAACAAAACCCTGTTTTTTTTCTTCTCTTGAAATGGAAGGTGAACGAGAGTGGCAGAGTGATGCATCTCTGAATATTCCCCTAATCCAAGAACATGAAAGAAGCCAAATTTCTGGTATTGGTCTCAACAACAACAATGACACCACATCTTTCCTTAAAACTTGTTTCAATGGCCTCAATGCTTTATCAGGTAACCTTATCAACCTTAGTTGTTTAATGTTACACAATACAAGCTGTTTTTAGATAAAAATTTAAATTAGATTTTTCTGTAACTAAATTGAATATTAATTATTTGATTATAGCCTAAAACCATAGTTTTGTTGATTGTTATTATAATTAAATATGTTGATTCATCCTTTTGTTAAAAGAAAGTTAGTATATAGATTAGAGAGAGGAAAAAATGTTAGTTGCTAGACATTGAATCTTGAACTTCGTGCATGTAACTCATTCTATTATCCCAGCTAAGATCAAATTGTTTTGGTTTGTAGTTTTTTTCCCCATGAATTATTATGGACATAGGAAGAGCAGTTATCATCGTAGGTGGCTCTTTTTTGTGGCTCAATGATTGTAGACCATAAAGTTTTAGGTTAGTAAAGATGGTGTTTTGAGGATGAGTTATATCTAAAAAAATTAAATTTTTTCAAATAATCATCTTTTATGTGGTGGTATTATGGGGATGCAATTAAAATTAAAAAAAATTAAAAAATTTTGGTATATATTTTTTAATGTAATGGTTATTTTTTTTAAAAATAAATATGTATATAGAAAAAACCTGAGTTTGACTGGGTATTAATATTTTAGGTTAAAATCAATATAAAATTTAATTAAATATAAAATAATATTTTGTATGATTGGACAACCAACTCTAAGGTACTTTATTTGAAAGATTGTATACCATAAAGTTTTTTAGGTTGGCAGTAGAGATTGGTATTTTTGAAGATGAGTCATATGTAACGGTCTCTAAGTAAGTATACACCACTGTTTTTCGTTTGGTTCAGTATTCTTGATTTCTTTGTTTGTTAACACTATTTTTGGACCATCTATTTTCTGTTTTTATTTAAATATTTGAAAAAGTATTAAAATATTTGCTTGGAAGAAAATTAGGAGGTTGGAGCTGGTTTATACAATCCATTTAAATGCAAGACATCATATTATTGGGGATGAAACTTTTAATGAGAGCTTCTTAAATATTTTAGAGATAATGTTTTAATTTTAATAATTGTGCTCTTAATAAAAATATATCATTTTAATAATTCAAAAAAAGATAAAATAATTTTTTAATTTTATAAAATTTTGAAATTTTAGTCTTTATAAAAAATTTTCAATGTTTTAGTCTATAATTTTTTTATTCATTTTAAAAAGTTTTTGTAAAAAATTTATACTTTTGAATCCCAAAAAAGAATTCCTATAAGATCAAAATCGGAATTAAAAGTGAATAAATTTTTTTAAAGACTAAATTAGAATGATAATAATTTTATAAGAATTAAAAATATATTTAACCAAAAACAAATTCACTATCATTTTATTATATTATTGAAAAAATTTGAAGCACCTTGGTGAAGACCTATACAGTTAACTTGGATGCACGTGACCATCACATGTCATGGGCACTTGGGCTGGATGCACATAATTTGGATTAACAATAGAGATTCATAAGAAAATGGAGAGGAGCAAAAGTCATAAAGAGAAAAGTGGTTAGAGTTTGATTAATAAAATTAACAAAACTAATAATGATTTGATACAAAACACTTTAATATTAATATTTATTTATGCATAGACTCAATAATAATAATAAATTTTATACACTTTAATATTAATATTTATTTATGCACAGACTCAACAACAACAACAACAACAACAACAATAATAATAATAATAATAATAATAATAATAATAATAATAATAAATAATATAAAATTCAATCTTAAGAGATACTCGAAAGTTATAAATCATTCATAAAAATTAAGGTCGTACATGGGTTCGTCCAACCTAATTCAGATTGGCCCAACAAATTGTATGAATCAGACCAATTAATATGAATGGAAAATCTTTGTTTTATAAAACAACGAACCGTTCAAGAAAATATGGGTACTACATAAAACTAGACTCAATCCATTTTACCCACCTTACTCAAGTGACCCCGTTCATAAAAATTATTTGGTTACTTTATGATGTTGTACTTTAGTTATTATAATACTTGCAAGCATTTTATGCAATTTTAAGAATCTTGTAAATTTGATTATATTGATGCTTGCAGTGAAAATATTTTATGATTTTGATATTCTTATTAACGGTATGTTTATATATATTAGTTGCTAAAAAAATAGTGAAAATAGATTACACTATATTTTTGAGGAAAAATTAAGGTTGTGGCAGTTTATAGTTTATTAGAAAGAATATAATGGTCCATCATTAACAATTAAATATAAAAAAATAAAAATTGTGGATATCAATCCAACCTAAAAAGAGCGATTTAACCAAATCCAACTCAGTACTGTAACAAGAAGATTTTTTACTAGACCCAATCGAATGTTCCTTACAGGATTTGGATTTGGATTTTGACGAAACCCAACCCAAACCAGCTCACATATAACCCTACTAAAAACTAGTATTTTATAATATTCTAATAGAAACAATATATTAATTAATTTTAATTAATTTTTTGCAATTTAAATGAATTCAGAGTGCCTTCCTCGATATTGTCTATAGATAAAAATAAAAAAATTTATTGTGAAAATGTGTTTGTATGGTACTCTCCACAATATACACATTAACATAAATTTATATCCAAATTATTATAGTTTATATAAAAATCAAACACCAATTTGGATTTCTTATTGTAACTATCTCACACCCTTTTATATCTCAATCATGCAAATTATTTTGATGCTTTAGACTTTTTTTATTTTCTAATATATATATTTATTGTAATACTAGTAAACATAAGTTTTGTTTATTTTGTTTATAAAATTTTAACCATGAGTTCTTTTTCTTCTTCCTCCTCTATATTTATGATAGATTATTATTGTTAACAAACATGATATATATATATATATATATATATATATATATATATATATATATATATATCTTATATTTACTATTGTCTTATAGTTCTAATTGAATTGTTGGATTTGATTTAAGAATTTGTTGTTAATTTAATTGCTTTATTTTTTTAGATGAATTTTACATATTAAATAATATGTTATGATAAAATTTTGTGATTTTGTTTTAAATGATTAAATATTAAAATTTAATTATATTTTTAAAATAAAATATTTTTTTTAACTGTTAAACTCAACGCAACAATTTATGACCGAGAGATAAAAAAATATAGGCTGAGAACACAATCTAACTAAAATAAAATTGATCAAATTTAGTTAAAATTACTAATACAAATCAACCTGTGTTCATTCTATTCAAGAATACAGTTTCAATTATTGTTAGAAAAGTTACAATAAAAGAATATGAGACATAAATTTTAAAATTGAAGAATAATTGTGTCTATTTGCTAATGACAACTAAATAATAATAATATATATAAATTATGTAATATATAAGTTGTTTTCAAACACTTTACAGTTTTTAATACATTTACACTTTTTAAATAAATATTTAAACTGCATTATAAAACAAGAGTATAAGAAAAATAAAAAAAATCAAATACTTTAATGTACAAGCTTAAAGTATTTTGGTTCATATTATAATGGGTAAAATGAAGAAAGTCATATATATATTTGGTCTCCCTTTTTCACACTAATCTGGACAATGTTAAAGTAATGTTTTAGAGCCACTAGATCGAGATAAGCTCGAGCTTAGTACCATGTATGCTGTAAATATACAGGATTTTATTCTTCTCTTCTCTCTCTTTCCATAATCGGTTCAATGCATATGAAAGTACAAGACAATTTTTAATATAAGACCTTATGAAATCTTCTACTATAACTGATTTTATGTTATACTTTTTTTTTCAATTGGTAATATAATTAATAAATTTGGCATTTATCGAGACAATATTAATTTCAATTTAAAAATATCAGAATAAAATTTTTTTATTAGGTAAAAAAGATAATTTTAAAGACTTTTTATTAAATAAAAATTATTATTTTTACAAGCATAAACCAAAATTGCTTTAATAACCTTACATTTTGGGACTGACCTTTTTTCTCTAGAACCATATCTATTATGGTAGGTGAGATTTGAGAGATCACACTGTGCCAACCAGAAGTAAATATACCGTTGTCAAAGATGAATGTGCCAAAGTCAAATATAAAAAAACAAAAATAATATATTAAAAATTAGGGGTGTACGCGAGTTAAGTTGAATCGGTTTTAACAAAATTCGATATACGACCCGATCAATTATTTTTGGGTTGAGTTAAATTTTAAATATGTATTTTTTTCATTTAACCCGAACCTAACCTACCCGATCAAGAATGTGCTGGTGTTGGCGGATTATACATAAATAATAACATGTTTTTTATTTTACGGAAAAATATATTGCATAAAAATATATTTAATACTTGAATGTCTCAAAAACTATAAAATTTCAATCACATTATTCAATTCTTTAAAAAAGCCAACAACCTCTCACACAAAAAAATAAATCCAACAATCTTCAAATACATAAATAAATTCAACAACAGTAAATCAATAAAATATGAAAATCCATCAATTCTAAGCAATGTCAAGTTCAAGTTCAAGTCCAAGCACTTAACAAGCTCCTCAAATTATGGAAGGGAACAATTGGAAATCTGCAAAAAAAATATATCAATAATAAAAGTGAAGAGATAAAGAAGGAGAAATAATAAATAAGTAAAATATGTATGAAACAAAGCAATAACAAGTACCTTATGATGTAGTAGTGATTGTGTTAAGTTCAGCAGCAGTTACCCCAACATCAATTAAAACTAATTCAGACAACTCTAAAATTTTAAATACAATACACAATCTCATTAGCACACCAAACGATTAAAATAATAAACAAAAATAAAAGAAAATCAATTTGAACGTTAAAATAAAACATTCGTACTTGACTCAATCTTTTGTACTTCAAACAACTGAGTTGCTAAATTAATTTTCTTAGGAGATTTGTGTAACACCCCATTTTAAAACACAGCGCGAGTGTATTTTTTTTTTTTTAAATAATTAATTAAAATAATTTCCCAATTTCATCACTTCAAAAGGATTGAAAATAATATTTCCTTTAATTCGTTTCATAAAAATAGTACGTCGTGGATTAATTGATGAACGTAATTAAATAATTTCATCAGAAAATATCACTGAGTACTTATCTTTGGAAATTAATATTAAACATTAATACATCCCAAAATATCAGTGTCATATCATACCAATAGAAAATATCATAGTGCATGGTTTAGCGGAAAGTAGTACAAATATCTCCAAAATAAAGAAAATTACAATTCCAGTTCAAATCCTATACATCAAGTCTAACTGATCATGCACTAAAGCTACAGTAGCACGGATTTCCTCCGCATCCCAAACAAGTCTCATCCGACTCCGCCGCTCGCCTCGATGTGACCTCCTCATCATACATAGAGGGATCAGTCTCCTCCGAAGTCAGGTCAATGCATAGTCTCGGTCGCTTCGGCGGTGCCGGAATCTCATAACAATCATCGGAGATCCTAGACGGACCCGGAATATCAGCTGTTACTGGCCTCGGCTCTTCGTTTTTCTCTTCCGTCTCAGACTCATGTGCATCTCCTCCAATCACCGGGTTAGGAGTCACCACTCCTACGGTGGCCTCCGTCGTAACCCCTCTAGCTGGTTCCTCAGCATCATCAAAAATCCCGTGTGCCTCCAAAATCAAACGAGAAGGCACAGGAAAATCAATCCTCGCATAGCTGTGCTCCACGTAGTGCACCACTCCATTGGTCCTACAAGTCCTCGTCAATCTCCCTATGTATGTAGCCCTGCTTGAGGTGGGATCGTAAACCTAAGTAATAGGCACGGCACGATCAATGAAGTCGAGCGACGTTTCCGTCGTCTCGGGACCCACGGGTGGCATGGGTTTGGGGGGCATCTGAGGGCAAAGCCCAATTTCCACAATATAATAGCAAAGATCACCGACCGAAAATAACAAGTAATCACGTAGCATATATCTCACAACAATAAATATATTCATGGCATAATATATGACAATGATGTGTTAGTCTGTTGATGAAAATTAAGGATGCTCATTTGAATTTTCATGACATATAAGCTTTTTCAAACAGCAACCGTTTCATATGGAAAATATGTAGTAAGTACAATCAACACTTCAATAAACACAATAATTAATCCAGAAATTCAGATTTTGTAAAGTACTCACACACATCAATTTCCAAACATCATCATATAATCCAATCGTGATCCACCGGTCAATCCCTCGATGCAATATGTATATGCTCATGTATACAATTTCTTGGAATCACCAAGGTGCAGTCGCTCAACAGACCAGCACAATTTAAATATGTATGACTTTAACGGCCCTCAAGACCAGGGTGCAATCACTTAACAGATCAGCACTAGTGCAGTCACTCAACAGACCAACACTTGTGCAGTCGCTCAACAGACCAGCACGTTTGACATATACCAAGGTACAATCGCTCAACAGATCAGTACCTAGTGCAGTCGCTCGACAGACCAGCACTCGTGCAATCGCTCAACAGATCAGCACGTGGTCGCGCATTTCAGGGTACAGACGCTCAACAGTCCAGTACCAGTGCAGTCGCTCAACAGACCAGCACCTATATACCAAGGTACAATCGCTCAACAGATCAGTACCTAGTGCAGTTGCTCAACAGACCAACACTCGTGCAATCGCTCAACAGATCAGCACGTGGTTGTGCATTACTCTGTGGCCCATCGCGAGTACCACTTGATCATGCAATGTATGAATATGCACTGTTTTCTCTTCACTGACACAGTATGCATTAACAGGAAAAATTCAATCTTTCCATCATCTTTCAAAACATCTCAGCACAATCAAGATTATCATCATCACAATCATGATTAACCAGTCAAGTAATCATTAACACTTTGCAATGTTTTCCCAAACTCTTAAAATTCATAACACAATGTTTAAAACTGAGATTTCTGGAAAATACGAATCTGTATTCGAATACAGAGAAGCTGTATTCGAATATAGAAGCCAAAAATAGTGCAGAATTACACTCTCTATTCGAATACAACCCTATGGTATTCGAATACAGAGGCAGTCTCAGTGCACAAATCAACATTTTTCACTACATCAGTAAAGTCTCAAAAACAACATCACCACCACTTCAAAATATCACCAAAAGTTTCATTTTAATTCACTTTAACCATTCTCAAAGGTTCCCAACACTTTAAAATTCACAAGACAATGTTTAAAACTTAATTTTCTAGAAAACACGAATCTGTATTCGAATACAGCTTTCTTGTATTCGAATACAGAAGCTAAAAACTGAGTTTCTGGAAAAACTCGAATCTGTATTCGAATACAGATCCCTTGTATTCGAATACAGAACTGAAACTAGTGAAAATCTGCATTCTGTATTCGAATACAACATGTCTGTAGTCGAATACAGATGCGAATACAGTGTTAAAATTTCACTTATGTATTCGAATACGACATGGTCGTAGTCGAATACAAATGCTAAGTCAGAAGCAAAAATCCTTCCTCTGTATTGGAATACATGGGCTCGTATTCGAATACAAGTTTGAAAACTTAAGTAAAATAGAAGCTTGACAGGTTGTATTCGAATACACTCATGTTGTATTCGAATACACCTTCGAAATCAGTGAAATTTTCCTGAGATTTCAACAAATTTCAAAGTGTTTCCTTTGAAAAGTCAGCCCAACCCCAAAACAGTTTTATCACTCTTTTAAACCACAAAACTCAGACTTTTACATCAATACAGATTTTCCAGAAGGAAACACTTTCATCATTTTAAAATCCCTTTTCTTTTGAAAACATCAACAACGCCAGAATCACTCAAAACAGAAATAGAAGCAGAATGATCAACACCAGATTCATCAGAAGCAGAAAATAGAATGATCAACACCAGAATCATCCAGAACCAGAACATGCATCTCAAAACAACATGCATGGTATTCTCCAGTATGCTTACACAACCAACACAACATGCAAAGCATATTCCAGCTTTCTCACACAAACACAATCAATATGCAAAGCATTTCAGCTTTCTCACACATCAGAACAACATGCAAAGCATTTCAGATTTCTCAAACATCAGAACAACATGCAAAGCATTTCAGTTTTCTCAAACATCAGAACAACATACAAAGTATTTCAGCTTTCTCACACAAACAGAATGACATTAATACATTCAGTCAAATAGAATCATCACATAGCAGCAAACACCAACAGAAAGTGTTTTCGCATTTTATAACAACATTCAAAACAGTTTATGAACATGTATTTTAATCATCTTTTAAATAACATGCAAAACTTTTTTCAGCTTCCCACATAACAAAACAGCACTGGAATAACCACCAAAAACAGCATGTGGCAGATTTTTAAAACCTTAACAGAATGCATTTTCTTTCATCTTTCAAAATGTCATGTAAAACAGTTTCTTTTTCAAAAACAGAAACTTAAATATGATCACACTTCAAACATACCTTTACAGTCCTAAAATGCAACTAGAAAGTGGAAGGTGCCCTTACCCTTGTTGCGTGTTCTGCTATTTCTCCCGTTTCTGCTGTCGTTCCCGTTTTCGTGCCAAAAACCGGTGAAACTGCAGCTTGCGTTTGCTGCTACGAAAATGGGTTCTTTAGCTCCGTAATGATGTGGGGAATAACTTTTGTGCTGGGATTTTGGTGTTTCGGTGCTTGGATTTCCAAGTAATGGCACTTTTGAGGAACTCCCTCTTTTCTCTTTGTAATCGTGAACTGGAAATGGAGGAAAGCAGAAAACAGTGGGAGGGAAAGGGGTACTATTACATGCAGTATGGGCAGTGAGGGAGGAGGAATGGTGTTCTGATTTCACCATCCTTCTCACTCCTATTTATAGGCTTGTGTGGTGCCACCTCACCCGCCACTTGTCCGCTCCTCAGCACTTAACCAATCTTGTCGCAATTAGCCGTTAATCCCTTAATTAACTGTCCGTTAATTTAATTACTCGTAATTAAATTAATTTATTCTTAATCCAATAATTTTAATTCTTCTTCCAAAATAAATATTTATATATATATATATATATATATATATTCACTCAAACATACATATATTAAATATTTTACAAATATCCCCAAAATACAATTAAAATTAATTCCATAATTTTAATTAAAAATTAAGGGTCTTACAATTTGATCCTATTTTGGGTACAAATCAAAGCTTCAACAGTAGTGACATTTAATGAACTACGAAATAAATGAAGGACTCGACCACTTGTACTAAACGTCGACTCAGATGATACAGTAGACACTGGAATAGCCAAAATATCTCTAGCTATGCGAGAAAGAACATTGTATTTATTTGTTTTTCTTCCACCATTTAAGAATATTAAATGTAGGGGAGTCATCTTCAACACCATCCTCTGAATACCTATCCAATTCACTTTTTTGCAGCTCACCTTGTTTTTTCTTCATGTTCAATCTAAACAAATTTTCCCAATCATCCTCATCCTTCTTTTCAATGAATTTTTTTAATTTTTCCATCATATCATCGGACTTATCACTATCATACATTCTTTCAAACCAAAACTCAATATACTGAAGCTTATAACGGGGATCAAGAAAAACAGCAACAAACAAAAGAAAATTTATCTCACCACTATCCCAATATTTGTTGAATTTTACTTGCATATTTGTAGTCATCTTTTTCAAAACAACCTTATTGGTAAATAATTTTTTTTTTAAAATTATAACTAGTTACTGGGTGGAGTCTACGGGTTGACGGTTTCAAATTGTTGAACCCATTACCTGAACCAAATATAAGCTGTTTTCAACGGGTTGGATCTGAAGGTGCAAATACGAGAAGGGGAGGTTGAATTGTGTTTGCCAAATTTGATAACTTTTTGATAATTTATAAATAAATTAAAAATTAGTTTGGTTTTTGGTTACTGACTTGGAGTAGAAGCAATCAGATTTCAGAGGCAGCAATCAATGAAAGCATAATTAATTTGACACATAGATTTATTCTGGTTCACCACTAACTTGTCTACATCCAGTTCCCTCATTCAGAAGGCTTTAATCCTCTAATTCAAATACCTAGAATTACAAAGAACCTGACCCTCCAAGTCAGTCTTCCCAAACAGACTGACAACCTCAGACTTTTGAGGAACAACACGACCTTGACCGTACAAGCCAAGTCTTCTCCTAACAACCTGACAACCCCAGATTGAATAAGGAACTAAACCACTATCGGGTTGAATACAAGAGATTGGAACTTGAGTAGTTGCTTCTGGAAAACTGATAATAATAATAATAACTCTTACACTCTAAGAAAAGAACACTCAGAAAATATTTCTAACTTGAAACGAGTATTTCTCTCTTTGAACTCTAAGACTACTCTTTTCTACTTTTCGATACTTTTCTTCTTCAGCCTTGAGTATCTATTTATAGTTAAAATTTGGGCTTTAATTTGGTCCTTGTTTAATTCTGAATTGTATTTTGTTCATATTGCTTTTGTAGATTCTTCAAATTGATTCTGTTCCTTTTTTTTGTTTAGATTAAGGTTGTAAATTCTTCAGATTGATTCTCTTCGTAATTTGTTGTAGATAAATCTTGATCAAATCTTCTTCAAATTTTGATCAAATCTTCTTCAAATCTTAATCAAATCCTCTTCAAATCTTGATCAAATCTTCTTCAAATTTTGATCAAATCTTCTTCAAATCTTAATCAAATGTTCTTCAAATGTTGATCAAATCTTCTTCAAATTTTGATCAAATGTTCTTCAAATCTTAATTAAATCTTCTTCAAATCTTCTACAAATCTTGACCATATCTTCTTTCATACTCTTTGAAGTCAAATATATTGTTCTCATAAAATATTTTTGTTAACATCAAAACTCTAAATGTAAAACCAACTTGGTTCCAACAATCTCCCCCTTTTTGATGATGACAAAACTTATATTTTTTATAAAAAAATTTCTTTCTATTTCTTTGACTCCCCCTAACATAGGGCTCCCCTAAGTCTAAGTATCATTTTCTCCCCCACTTTATCAAATATCTTTCTCCGCATTTTGTCATCAGACAAAAAGACATGAAAGTGAGTTTTTTTTTCTCCTTTTTTTGTTTTTGTTTTTGTGAATAAATGAATATAACATATTATAAGAAAATATAAAAACTAATTTAAAACTAAACTACTTTGAAGTGATTACAATATCAGTCAGAGATGAATGTAAGGTTTATGTTTTTCTTTATGAAGTCAAACCTATCTTTAGGTAGTGGTTTGGTGAATATGTCAGTCCATTGGTGTTTAGTGTCTACAAATTGAATGTTTAGCACCCCTTTTTGAACAAAGTCCCTAATGAAGTGGTGTTTGATCTCTATGTGTTTAGCTCTAGAATGTAGTATATGGTTTTTGGTTAGGCAAATGGCAGAAGTGTTATCACAATATATGGGAATGTTGGTTTCTAGGATTTTGTAGTCTTCTAGTTGATGTTTCATCCAAAGTAGTTGAGAACTGCAGCTAGCTGCTGAAATGTACTCAACCTCTGCTGTTGACTTTGCAATAGTGTTTTGTTTGTTACTTGACTAGGATATTAAGTTGTCACCTAAAAAGGTGCAGTTTTCACTAGTGCTCTTTCTCTCAAGTTTATCTCTAGCATAATCAGAATCACAGTATCCACTAAGTTTGTACTTAGGAGATTTTTTGTAGAACAAAGTAAGGTTGGTAGTGTCTTTTAGGTATCTAAAGATTCTCTTAAAATTAGTTAAATGTGATTCCCTAGGGTCAGCTTGAAATCTTGCACATACACATACACTTAACATGATGTCAGGTCTAGAAGCGGTAAGGTAAAGTAGAGATCCTATCATTCCTCTATAGATTTTCTGGTCAACTTTTTGGCGTGAATCATCTTTTTCAAGTGAACAAGTAGGGTACATTGGTGTAGCCATAGGTTTGCAATCACTCATCTTAAACTTCTTGAGAAGCTCTTTTGTATATTTAGTTTGATGAATGTATATACCGTTGTGACTTTGCTGAATCTGTATCCTTAAGAAGAACTTAAGGTCTCCCATTATACTCATTTGAAATTCATGCTGCATTAATTTAGAAAATTCTTGGCAAAGAGTGCCATTAGTAGATCCAAAAATAATGTCATCAACATAAATTTGAAAATAATAAGAATGTCATCTTCTTTTGATTTTCTAAAAAATGTATTGTCTAAATGTCCTCTTTCAATGTTATTTTTAAGCAAGAAGTTACTAAGTCTATCATACCACGCCCTAGGTGCTTGTTTTAGACCATACATAGACTTTCTAAGTTTAAAAACATGATTTGGAAATTCAGAACTTTCAAAACCTGGGGGTTGTTTAACATAAACTTCCCTTATATAACCATTAGAAAAACACTTTTAACATCCATTTGAAATAATGTAATGTTATTATTTGCAGCAAAAGAAAGTAGGATATGAATAGCTTCTAACCTGGCCATTGGAGAAAATGTCTCAATGTAATCATTGCCCCCTTGCTGACTGTAGCCTTGTGCGACAAGTCTTGCCTTGTTTCTGACCACTTCACCTTTTTCATTTAGCTTGTTTCTGAAAACCCATTGGCTCCAATAATGTTCTTCTATAGTCTAGATACTAGATTCCAAACATCATTCCTGTCAAATTCATTTAACTCTTCTTGCATTGCAACAATCCATCCATCATCTGCCAATGCTTCATCAATAGAGGTAGGGTTAATTGATGAGAGTAAGCCAAACAAACTGGTGTCTTTAAGTGATGATCTAGTCCTCAAAGGATCACTTGCACTTCCAATGACTAGAGTTTCAAGATGAGATGGCTGGTACTTCCATCCAGATTTTTCTTCTGACTTATCTTGACTATTTTTGATGTGATCAAATTCATCCTTTGAAGATTTGTCATATTCTTCTGATTTTCTTGTATCCTCTATTTTTCCAAGTTCTTCTGGTTTGTCTGCATCTGCTTCCTTTGGTTCTGGTAAACCTGCACTATCATCATTTTGCTTTGACTTTTCATTGTGAAGCTGTTTGTCATCAAATTTAACATGGCTGGATTCTTTCACAATATGAGTTTCCCTATTAAACACTCTATAAGCCTTGGATCTTTCAGAGTATCCAATGAAGGTACACTTTTGAGAATGAGAATCAAATTTACCAAGGTTATCTTTTGTGTTCAACATATAACAAGTACAACCAAATTGTTTAAAATAAGAGATGTTAGGCTTTTTACCTTTCCACAATTCATATGGTGTTTTATTCAATATAGATCTAATATATACTCTATTTTGAATATAACATGCAGTAATAATTGCTTTAGCCCAAAAGTGTTTTGCAACATTCATATCATTTAACATGGTTCTAGCCATTTCTTGGAGTGATCTATTCTTTCTTTCTACAACTCCATTTTGTTGGGGTGTTCAAGGAGAGGAGAAGTTGTGAGAGATTCCATTCTCATCACAAAAACTTTCAAAGAACTTGTTTTCAAATTCTCCTCCATGATCACTTCTAATTGTGACAATCTTAAGACCCTTTTCATTTGTGATTTGTTTGCAAAATGTGATAAACACTTTGTGGGATTCATCCTTACTTAAAAAATTTACCCATGTCCACCTAGCGTAATCATCTACTATAACAAAACCATATTTCTTTCCACTTAGAGAGGCTATTTTCACTGGCCCAAAGAGATCTATATGTAAGAGCTTAAGGGGCTTTGAGGTAGAGACTGAATTCTTAGGGGTAAAGGAGTTTTTTATTTGTTTTTCCTTTTGTCAAGCTTCACACATAATTTCAGTTTTGTAACTAAGCTTAGGTAGACCTCTTACTAGTTGAAGTTTATTCAGTTTTGAAATTAATCTAAGGTTTGCATGACCTAATCTTTTGTGCTAAATTAGTTTCTCTTCATTTACTATCATAAGATACTTAACCTCTTTTTTCTCTAGACTAAACAGATTTATCTTATAAATGTTGTTTTTTGTCTGACTTGTAAAGAGTACCATTACCAACTGTACTTTGGCCAATGATCTGGCTTTTTTGCTTTCCTCCAAAAGTCACTGTGCCTCATTTGCTCAAAGTTAGTTCTTGGAACATAGACTTTTCTCCCAACATATGTTGCGAGCATCCACAGTCTAGGTACCATGATTGGTGTTTTAACTCAATTGTTGAGGACATCTGCAACAAAGATAATTTTGTTCTTAGGTACCCAAATTTGGTTGGGTCCTAGTTTGTTAGTCTTGAAAGGTTTCTTGTCTTTCCTTGTATCTAACATGGGACAAGATAATTTGGAGTGACCTTTCTTAGAGCAAGCAATACACAAGATATCAAAGGAATAGGTTTAGGTTCAGATATAGTTTCTTCAAATCCTAAACCTCTTTTACCATTTTTACTAACTCCATAAATCATTGAAGCATACTTGCTTCTTTCCATACCATTAGCAAGAAAATCTTGAAATACTTGTTCATGCATATCAGAGTTACATGTGGTATATTCAATTGATGTTGAACTATGATTATTTTTTAGAGTTAGATTTTCAGCCTTAAGTCCAGCAATATTAGTTTTCCAATTTGCATTCTTTGTTTTAAAATCAGTAATATCAGTTTTAAGAATTACATTTTCTGTTTTAAATTATGCACTTTGATTCTTTAAAACATTAACTTTTTCAGTTAGATTTGTATTTTCTTTCCTAAGTGTTTTCAGTTTTAAAGACAATTTGTGATTATTATTTAAAAAATCATTTATAGTAGTAATTAAGTCAGATCGAGTAAATTTAGAAAATACCTCAATTTCTTCATCTGCTGATTCACTTCCAGAGTCAGAATCTGTGTTAGATCCAGAGGCAGAGTTGGTATGAGCCATCATAGCCAAATCAGTTTGTTCATCGTCAGAGGATTCATCAGAGTCATCTCATGTAGCCATCAGACTCTTCTTCTTGGGTATGGAATATTTCGTCTGGTGTTTCTCTTTCTCCATATTTGTACATTCTAACTTGATATATCCAGGTTCATTGCATCCATAGCAGATGATGCTTTTCTTGTTATATTTATCATCATTTTCTCTGTTGGATTGCTTGGAATATCTTTGGAGAAACTTCTTCTTTCTGTTGTGCCACATCTTTCGAACCTTTCTGGATTTGAAAGCAATCTCCTCTTGCTCTGCGTTCAGATTCTGATCATCTGAATCACTATCCTCTGATTCTGATGTTACTTTTAGAACCTTCTTCTGATTGGATTTCAAGGCTAGAGTTTTGTTCTTCTTCTTGGGCTCATCTTCTTCAAGCTCAATTTCATGTGATATGAGAGAACTGATTAATTCTTCCAACTTTAGAGTATTCAGATCCTTTGCTTCTTGATTGACCGTGATCTTAGGTCTCTACTTGCTTGTGAGACTCCTAAGGATTTTCTTCACATGATCAACAGTAGTATAACTCTTCTCAAGTACCTTTAATCCTGAGACCGAGCTTTGATGCCAATGGAAGGTGCAAATACGAGAAGGGGGGTTGAATTGTGTTTGCCAAAGTTGATAACTTTTTGATAATTTATAAATAAATTAAAAACTAGTTTGGGTTTTGGTTACTTATTTGGAGTAGAAGCAATCGGATTCAGAGGTAGCAAGCAATGAAAGTATAATTAATTTGACACATAGATTTATCCTGGTTCACCACTAACTTGGCTACATCCAGTCCCCTCATTTAGAAGGCTTTAATCCTTTAATTCAAATACCTTGAATTAAAAAGCACCTGACCCTCCAAGTCAATCTTCCCAAACAGCCGGACAACCCCACATTTTTTAGGAACAACACCAAGTCTTCTGCTAACAACCTGACGACCCAAGATTGAAGAAGGAACTAAACCACTATCGGGTTGGATACAAGAGATTGGAACTTGAGTAATTGCTTCTGGAAAGCTGATAATAATAATAATAACTCTCACACTCTATGAAAAGAACACTCAGAAAATATTTCTAACTTGAAACGAGTATTTCTCTCTTTGAACCCTAAGACTACTATTTTCTGTTGTTCGATGCTTTTCTTCTTCAGCCTTGAGAATCTATTTATAGTTAAAATTTGGGCTTCAATTTGGTCCTTGTTTTATTCTGAATTGTATTTTGTTCAGATTGCGTTTGTAAATTTTTCAAATTCATTCTGTTCTTTTTTTTTGTTTAGATTGAGGTTGTAAATTCTTCAGATTGATTCTGTTCGTAATTTGTTGTAGATAAATCTTGATCAAATCTTCTTCAACTCTTGAACAAATCATCTTCAATTTAGATCAAATTTTCTTCAAATCTTAATCAAAGCTTGATCAAATCTTCTTCAAATTTTGATAAAATGTTCTTCAAATCTTAATTAAATCTTCTACAAATCTTGATCATATCGTCTTTCATACTATTTGAAGTCAAATATATTGTTCTCATAAAATTCTTTTGTTAACATCAAAACTCTAAATGTAAAACCAATTTGTTTCCAACAGGGTCGGGCCCGAAAGTGATCGAGTACAAATAAAAATCGAGTTGTGTTGGGTAAAGTGATGGGGTTAGCGGATCGATCCACGTCCATGTACACTCCTATTAAAAATGAATATAGAGAAAGAGAAGAAACTATGAATGGTGCATGCAGGCGAAGAAAGGGGGAGGCATGCAAATGCATAACTTTGATGTAGCAGATGCTCTTTTAAATTTTTGAAAACATATTCTCATCGTAAAAATTGTTAAGCGTTCTATATTACATGTGATACGTCGTGAAAATGTATTTATTAAAAACAAGTAGTCGTCACTTTACAAACTAGTTTTGTAAGAATTAAGTTAGACCAGACTTAATTATTAAGAAAAGTTGAATTAACAACAAAGTTAAAAAGATGATATAAAATTGGCTTAGTGGTTGGGCGAAAGAGTTAAGAAATTGAGTGACAAGATTGATGAAGAGTTCAATCTCACGCTCCACATTACTAACCATTATTGACAACATTAACATTGGTTGTTCCGAAATAGAAGTTAGATATGAAAAAAAGTGAAAATTATATTGAATTTGACGTTTTTAACAGATAGAACTAAAATGTTGATGATGTTCTATGTGGGTTTTGATTTTCCAGGTGTTGGAATTCTATCAGTTCCATATGCATTAGCCTCAGGAGGATGGTTAAGCTTATCACTTTTATTTGCAATAGCAACTGTAGCATTTTACTCAGGCATATTAATGAAAAGATGCATGGAAAAAAAATTCAAACATTAGAACATATCCTGACATAGGTGACCTTTCATTTTTTAAATTATTATTATTAATAACGGTATTTCTGTAACACCGACATTTCTAATCAAATGTATAATCAATGTCTGACACATGTCTGCGTTGGATACTGACACGACACCGACATCTTGATTGTATTATTCATTGTTTTTAAATTATTATCAGTTTCGACGTGTCAGTGTCATATCCGATATCTACGTGAGTGTTGTGTCAATGATTCATAGATGATGACATAATTACCATTTATAACTATTACAGGTGAACTTGCATTTGGAAAAACGGGAAGATTAATAGTATCAATATCAATGTACACAGAACTCTAAATGGTTTCAATAGGTTTCTTGATTCTAGAAGGAGACAATTTGAGTAACCTTTTCCCAATTGATGATTTTCATATTTTTGGAATATCAATTGGTTCAAAACAACTCTTTGTGATATTGGTGGCACTAATTATTTTGCCAACAGTTTGGTTGGATAATTTGAGTTTGCTTTCATATGTATCTGCAAGTGGTGTGTTTGCTTCTGCTATCATTGTTTTGTCAATTTCATGGACGGCAGCATTTTGATGGAATTGGTTTTCATCAAAAGGGTATTCTTGTAAATTTGAGTGGGATTCCTACTGCTGTTAGCCTGTATGCTTTCTGTTATGGTGCTCATCCTGTCTTTCCTACTCTCTACAATTCCATGAGAAACAAACATCAATTCTCAAATGTAAGTTCTTTTGCATTTTTTATTTTTGTTTAATTTCACTTTTAGTGGATCTATTTTTAACAATTTGCGAATCTGGTTCTCCTATTTTTTTAAATCTAACATTCTTCAATTAAATATTTTAATTAAAAAAAATAGTGATTTGACATATTTTAAATAATGTATCATACGATTTTATGATGTAGAGTTATCTAGATACATTAATTATTTATATGTTTTTAATTAAATTGCAAAAAATGAATATTTTCGTACGTTGAAATTTAATTTTTTCGAACGTTTTATTGCAATTTTATAGGTATTAATTATTTACATCATTGTATTATATGGTACATTATTTAATAAATGTCGCATTACCATTTTTTTAGTTCAATTTATTAAAGATAAATAATTAAAGAGAAATATAAAACTTAAAATGATAGTGTAGAGAATTATTATACAATCAGAGTATAATGTATTTTTATATAGTTCTTAATGTAAGTAACATAACAACCAACTATAAGTAACTTCTAACTACCTTAAATCATATCTAACGACATCTAATAGTCTCCCACAAGTTAGGATAGTGTGTAATAACATTTCTATATTGAGAAAATCAATACAAAAATAAGAAAAAATAAAATAAAATATAACTAATGAAAGAAAATTTCATATCTAATGAGATCTAACAGTCTCCCACAAGTTAGGATAGTGTGTAATAAGATTTCTATATTGAGAAAATCAATACAATACAAGAAAAAAGAAAATAAAATGTAACTACCGAAAGAAAATTACAAGACGGTAATCACATCGGCTAAACAAGAAAGTTGAAGAAAGTGGTGCGGCCGAAGTACATAACTCTTGTTAATAAAGTCTTCTGCCTATTTTGAGCTACCATAAAAATCTAATGTGTCTCCTGACACTCACTCCATATAGAATCAAGAATTTCCAAATTTAGATCTTCAAATGAGAAATTCGGCCAACAAAGTTTAACTATTATATGATGTAAGCACAAGGAGAATGAAAAAAAAGTCTAACTACTATACAGCAGAAGAACAAAGAAAATGAAAATATTAAACTATTATAGGTAGAAGCACAAAACACAAAGAGAATGAAAAGAGTGCGACAGCTATAGGGTAGATGAACAATGAAAATAAAAAATGCTAAGCTGCTACAAGTAGAAATAGAAATATTATTCGACTATCATATGAAAAATAGAAATATTTTTAACTATCATAAAATAGAAATAGGTGGAGAATAAAAAAACTTATATCTAATATTTTTATGAATATAAGTTAAATGTCAAGTAAGTAAATTATAATTAAAATTTTGTTTGTAGGTTACACTTGTCTCTATCAAAACGTTGGACGTATAGAAAACACTTGAAAATACTAATCCCCACTAGTTAAAAGAAATAAAAAATTAACCTGTCCATCTATTAACTTTTTTCTTTAACTGAACACTGCCTCTCTACAATCCTCTGTTTGCATATCTCATATACAAATTTATAATTTGTTGCCATTAATTTTGTTGGTGATAGAACAATAATTTCTAACTAAATCTAATTATCTAACAAATTAGAAACTAAAACTGTTAAGAATTTTAGAATAGAAGATTAATTTCATAAATACGTGAGAATATGGAAACTATGGAATATGAAGTTTATAGATATAAATTAAGAAGTTAGATATATAGCTCGTACGGTAACAAGAAAATAGTCAATATATGTGAAGAAAATAGTCAATATATGTGATGATCACAATTTAAAAAAAAAAAAGCGATTAAATTATATCTCGTAGACATTACATATATGTTTCCCACTCATATCAGAATGAATATATATAACTGTTAGGGTAAAAAGAAACTTATAACTTTGTATCTTAAGTATTTTATAATTCTCATTTTTAAGTATTTTAACTTTATAGCATATAAATTGCCAAAGTCTCAAAGATAATTTGAAATAGTATTAATTTTAAAGAATTAATATATTGACACTATAAAAATATTTTATATTGACGGTGTATACAGTGGTGAAGATTCATTAAAAGATAGGGTGGCCACTGGCCACAGCTACTCAATGGATCCTCCAAAAGAATTTTATATGTATAGTTTATAGAAAAATATAGTGTATTAAAAATATTTAAAAAAGAAATAATTATTAATTATGACTTGTGAAAACCAAATTATATAAATTATTAGGATAATTGTAGTTTGTGTAGTTTGATATATGTTAATCAGGTTGTGATGAATTTCGACTAAGTCTGAACATATGTTAATAGATATACTAATTAATATAGATATTGTGGTGTATGTTGTAATTTTTGGTTATATAATCGTTGTATTTTATGAGTTGAATTATTTTTTTAGTTGAATTGTGATTGTTGGGTTATTGTTTTTTAAATGTATGATTGAGTCTAATATGTAAAGTGACATACTATCTATTCATCTTTTCTTGTTATATGAATTAATCTAACTAAATTACATGCATCATGTATGAGGTAGATTGCATCATGTAGATTGGTATGTGTAGATCTTCATTGCATCATATAGATTGATATGTGAATATGGATTAAAATTTATTTTATCAATTTTTTTTAATTATTAAAATTGCACTTTTATTAGCTCAATTTTTAAGATTAGAATAGGGTCTCAAAAATCCTTAAGACGACTCTAATCAAATATATCAATTTTTGTAGACCAAATTATAATCTAGATGTCTATTATAAAAAATCAAAGGAAATAATTTATAAATTTTTTTAACCAAAATAACTACTATAATTATACAATAAAATAAATAAAATTTTCAACCTAAATTTCAACTAATTTTTAATTATTAAAAATGTCAACCAAAATTTGATTTACTATCTCTCTCCAATATATTTTTGTAAATTTACAACCTAAAATTCTTATATACAGTACAATATTATACTTTTTATTTATTCACTAAAATTTTAAAAATTTGGTCACCCAATATTTTAATTCAGATCCGCCATTGTATATATACATCCAACTAAATCATATCATAGTTCCACTTTTTTAAATTACCTCTTAAAATATTTCTACAAAATCTATACAGAGTTATTTGATTTGATGCATGTGTAAAACATTTATATGTTACTCTATACAAATTAAGTCCTAACTTTATAATACTTTGGTTATCTGTTTCTAACTATTATTTTAATGTATTTGTTTCTAATTAATTTCTAAATTTTGTGTTTCCCTTTTACATCGCAGGTCCTAATTGTATGCTTCATATTAACCACAGCTGGTTATGCATCAATGGCTATAATTGGTTACCTAATGTTTGGTTCAAAAGTTGAATCACAAATAACATTAAATTTACCACTAAACAAAATAAGTTCAAGAATAGCAATCTACACTACCTTAGTAAATCCAATTTCCAAATTTGCTTTAATGGCAACACCAATTACCAATGCCTTAAAAGATTTACTTCCAATGGCATATAAAAATCATAGAATGACAAACATTTTTGTTAGCACTGTCCTTGTAATCACCAATGTCATTGTTGCATTGTGTATTCCTTTCTTTGGATATCTCATGTCAATGGTTGGAGCTTTTCTATGTGTCACTGCTTCAATTTTGCTTGCATGTTTGTGTTACTTAAGAATTTCTGGTACTTATAGGAATTGTGGGTTTGAGACAGTGACTATAGTTGTAATAATTGTAGTAGCAATAGTAATTGGAATTTTTGGGACATATACTTCAATTGTTGAAATAGTACAAAATTTGTAATAGCTAATGAAGTGGTCAATTTTATTATTTGAGTTGTTCAAATAGTACAAAATTTGTAATAGGTAATTAATGTAGTGGTCCATTTTTATTTGAGTTTATTGAAATAGTACAAAATTTGTAATAGGTAATGTAGTGGTCCATTTTTATTTGAGTTACACGCGAGGGAGGTGATGTACTTTAAGTCTCTTGTATGTGTTTTAGACAAATCTTTGCCGTTGAATTCATTTAGCAGCTAAGAGATTAATCTAACAGCCGTAAGATAAACTCAATGGTTATAATTTGTTGGAAATGTTGAGGGTAGTTGATCTGATCCCATGATGTAACAACTATACTTGATTTTGGCTGGAAAAATTACATTTATTTTTGCTAAATAGTCATTATTGTTTTCTAAGGATGAAAATGTTAAATTTTAATTAGTGTGTAGAAAAATTATATATATTTTTAATCTCTATAATAATAATAATAATAATAATAATAATAATAATGATAATGATAATGATAATGATAATGATAATGATAATGATAATGATAATGATAATGGTATATATATATAAAAGAAAACAATTGACCGTAAAAAAAATAAAAGAAGACAATTGTTTTATTTTTTTTACACAAAAAGAATTGTCACATGTGGTGTACAAGATACACCACTCAGAAACATTTTAAATTTATATTTGATCTTTAAATCGAAAATATTCTTAGCGAAGAAGCATTGTTGAATTAAAGTGTGTGTAGTTTTTTTAGACCGGTTTTTATTTATTGAAATGTGTGTAGTTATTCCTACATTGACAATGAATAAGTTCAATATTGAATATTTAAAAGAAATAATATATATACATAAATGTCTCTTGTCCTAACACTTATGTTGTTGTGACAAAGTTTATGTTCAAACTAGTCTTGTGATTCTAATCAACGTCACTCCATTGATGGAGGAGTATAGTCCAATGTAACATTTGCATTTTTTATTGAGGGTGTGTCCAATGCGTTGATTGTATCCGATGCTTTGATTACAATTTTTGTACTGTAAAGCTCAATCTTAATGTTAAATCCACTAAGGAATTAGGGGTTATTTTGGAATTAAACGTTCTGTCACTAAGACATTAGGGCAAGAATACTAAAGAGAATTCGGTAATAATTCAATAAAGGAATTCAATAATTAGGATCAAATTAGAAACCAAGGTTGGACTCATAGTGAAACTCATCCCTGACATTTTTCTCATTGAAAAAGTTCAATTTTATTACTTTCGTTAATTCAAATATTATTCCAATCAATCTAGAAACTTTTTGTTCTATTTCAGTAATTAAACATAATTTGATAGTAAAACGCAATCCTTGAGTTCGACACTCGGTACAACCATTTTAATTATTACTTGCAACGATTCAGTACACTTATTGAAACGCTATCAACACATATTAACCTCGTTTAGTTTTTGACATATTTAAATGTATTATTATAAAATATAATTTAAGCAGGATGTATATAAAATCATATTCTTCAAGATGTGATTGTAAATATCAAAATAGAACTTACTTTAATTCACATATTAACTCATTAATCTATTTAAAGATATGTTTGATTACTTATTCAAAAATGTTAAAATGAAATAGGCTTTTAAGTAGGCTAACAAGCCATACCAAACTTCTATCAAGGTCAGACTTAGACCTAAAAAATAAGTCTATGACAGGCCACATGCCTTATATTTTTTGATAGGTTAGACTCAGGCCTAGTAAAGTCTAACTCAGCCCAACCTATTCCCACCCCTATTAGAGATTGGTATTTTTGAAGATGAGTTATATGTAACGGTCTCTAAGTAAGTATACACCACTGTTTTTCGTTTGGTTCAATATTCTTGATTTCTTTGTTTGTTAACGCTATTTTTGGGCCATATATTTTCTGTTTTTATTTAAAAATTTGAAAAAGTATTAAAATATTTGCTTGGAAGAAAATTAGGAGGTTGGAGCTGGTTTATACAATCCATTTAAATGCAAGACATCATATTATTGGGAATGAAACTATTAACGAGGGCTTCTTAAATATTTTAGAGGTAATGTTCTAATCTTAATAATTGAGTTTTTAATAAAAAGATATAATTTTAATAATTCAAAAAAAAGATAAAATAAGTTTTCAATTCTATAAAATTTTGAAATTTTAGTCTTTTTAAAAAATTTCTCAACTTTTTAGTCCATAATTTTTTTTATTCATTTTAAAAAGTTTTTGTAAAAAATTTATTCTTTTTAATCCCAAAAAAGAAATCCAATAAAATCAAAATAAGAATTAAAAGTGAATAAATTTTTTTAAGCACTAAATCTGAACCATAATAATTTTGTAAAAACGAAAAATATATTTAACCCAAAAAGAAATTAACTGTCATTTTGTTATATTATATGAAAAAATTTGAAGCCCCTTGGTGAAGACTTGGAAAGTTAACTTGGATGCATGTGACTATCACATGCGATGTGCAATTAGGCTGGATGCACATAACCATCCTCGGCTTATTAACAATAGAGATTCATAAGAAAATAGAGAAGAGGAGAAGTCAAAAAGAGAAAAGTGGTTAGAGATTGATTAATAGGATTAACAAAACTATTAATGATTTGATACAAAAGACTTAATGTTAATATTTATTTATGCATAGACTCAATCATAATAATAATAATAATAATAATAATAATAATAATAATAATAATAATAATAATAAATAATAATAATATAAAATTCAATCTTAAGAGATACTCGAAAGTTATAAATCAATCATAAAAATTAAGGTCGTACATGGATTAGTCCAACCTAACTCAGATCGACCCAAAAAATTGTATGAGTCAGACCAATTAATATGAATGGAAGATCTTGGTTTTATAAAACAACAAACTGCTAAAGAAAATGTGGGTACTGCATAAAACTAGACTCAATCCATTTTACCCACCTTACTCAAGTGACCCCGTTCATAAAAATTATTTGGTTACTTTATGATGTTGTACTTTAGTTATTATAATATTTGCAAGCATTTTATTCAATATCTGGCCTTGTGTTGCACAAATACCTCAAGGATCCTACCATTTGTTTGAAATTTGTAGGATCAATCAACTCCTCATTGCTTTCCTTGGACAGTATCAACCCTCCTTCTGATGGGGTACAAGTTTCATTGCAATCTTGCATATTAAATCTCTTTAATACATCATTAGCATACTTCTTTTGATGCATAAAAATTCCATCTTTTCTGGTTTCAAATTCAATGCCAACGGAATATGACAGCATGCACAGATCAGTCATCTCAAACTCCTTTTCCATTTTGATTTTGAACTTATGAATATGTGCTTCATCGCTGCTTGTCAATAGTAGATCATCAACATAAATGCATATTAATATTGCAAGTGTTGATGCTGCCTTTTTTACATAAACTCAATGCTCATTTACACAGTTTTCAAACTGCTGCTTTAAGAGGAATATGTCAATCCTCGTGTTTCAGGCCCTAGGAGCTTGCTTCAAGCCATATAAATCTTTTTTCAGTTTGCATACATGATCTTCTTTGCCTATTTTCACATATCCTGGTGGCTGCTTCACATACACTTCTTCTTCTAGTGGTCCATTGAGGAATGCTAATTTGACATCTAGCTGATGCATGGACCAACCTTTTAACTAACCATTGATACTACCAGCCTTACTGTTTCAATTCTAGCTATTGGGGAAAACACTTCATCATAGTCCAATCCATGTCTATACACGAATCCCTTTGCTACAATTCTGGCCTTGTACTTGGCAATCTGTCCATCAGGCTTTAATTTGATTTTATAGACCCATTTCACATCAATTGGTCTCTTGTGTACTGGCAGGGTCATCAGCTCCCAGGTTATGTTCTTTTCTATGGCTTTAAGCTCTTCCTATATTGCTAATCTCCATCTAGGATCACTTAAGGCTTCATTTTCACTTACTGGTTCTGATTCAGCCAATAAAGAAAAATGTATTAATTTTCCATCTACATTGATGGCTGAGTCAAATGTTACTTCATATGGTTGCAATCTGACTGAAGGTTGCCTGACTCTTTCAGATCTTCTTATAGGTTTAGAATCTGGATGACTTGTTGTTCTTGTTGGCTGGCTCTCATCGAGTTCCACTACTACTACTCTGTTGGCTTGACTGATTTAGCTGGCTAGTCTATCTAGGCTGCCTGCACTGCTCCAGTTGGCTTCACTCACCTTCCAATCCCATCCTCTTGATTCATCCACCAGTATGTCCCTGCTAATTACTATCTTATGTTTCTTTGGATCATAAAGCTTATAAGCTGAAGGTGCAAATACGAGAAAAGGGGTTGAATTGTGTTTGCCAAAACTGAATTCTTTTTGCTGTTTAGATGAATGTTGAAGTAAATTACTTGGAGATAGAATAATCAGACTCAACAGCGCATAATAACAACATAAGTATTTGAACACAAAGATTTATCCTGGTTCACCATTAACTTGGCTACATCCAGTCCCTTCATTTAGAAGGTTTTAATCCACTAACTCAAACACTTTGAATTACACAACATCTGACCCTCCAAGCCAGTCTTCCCAAACAGCCTGACAACCCCAGACTTTTGAGGAACAATCAACACCTTGACCCTACAAGCCAAGTCTTCTCCTACCAATCTGACAACCCCAAATTGAAGAATAAACAATCAACACCTTGACCCTACAAGCCAAGTCTTCTCCTACTAATCTGACAACCCCAGATTGAAGAAGGAACTTACACCACCTTGACCCTACAAGCCAATTCTTCTCTTAACAATCTGACAACCCCAGATTGAAGAAGGAAAAATCAACACCTTGACCCTACAAGCCAAGTCTTCTCCTACCAATCTGACAACCCCAGATTGAAGAAGGAACTTATACCACTATCGGGTTTAATACAAGGGTTTGGAACTTTGAGTAGTTGCTTCTGGAAAGCTGGTTATAACAATGACTCTCACTCTCGAAAAAAAACTTAGACAATATTTCTTTTTCACACAAGTGTTTCTCTCTTTTGAACTCTCGGATGACTTTGAACTTTAAGCTTGAGTTTTGGGCTTGGTCTGCGTTTAATTTCGAGTTGTATCTTGCTCAGATTTCTTTTGAAAACTCTTAAGCCCGATTATGTTTCTTTTTAATTTAGAACCAAATCTTCTTTAACCTTTGATCAGATCTCCTTCAATTTTCCATCAGGTCTTCTTTGATTTTTGAATCAAATCTTCTTAAAAATTTGATCAGATCTCTTTCAAATTTGAATCAAGTCTTTTTCGAATTTGAATCAAGTCTTCTACGAATCTGAATCACGTTTTAGATCTAGACCGTGTATTCTTCTTATATGGACCAAGTCTTCTTCTGGACCATGTCTTCTTCTGGAACATGTTTGCTTCTAATTTGGACCAAGTCGTCTTCTGGACCATGTTTCCCTCTGATCTGGACCAAGTCTTCTTCTAGACCATGTTTGCTTCTAATTTGCACCATGTCTTCTTCTGGACCATGTTTCCTTTTGATCTGGACCATGAATGATATCCTCTGATGATGTTATCTGATTCTTGCCTCTAATGATATCCTCTGATTTTTGCTTCTAATGATATCCTCTAATTTTTGCCTTTGATGACATCCTCTGATTCTTGCTTCTAATGGGATCCTCTGGTGATATCTTCTAGTTATGTCATCTGGAGGTATCCTCTGGTGATATCCTCTGGTGGTATCTTCTGGTGACATCATCCTTTGGTTGCATCATCCTCTAGTGTTATCTTCTGGTGATTTCTTCTGGTGACGTCTTCTGGTGACATCATCATATGATTTTGCATTCTTCTTCGAAGTTAATTATGTTATTTTCATAAAATACTTTTGTTAACATCAAAACTTTAAGTGTAAGAACCAACTTGGATACAACATAACCCTCAGTTGAATCATACCCTAGAAATACCATTTGTGTAGCTCTATCATCTAGTTTTCTTCTGTTTTGGACAGGCACATGTCTGAAACATAGTGAGCCAAACACTCTAAGATGACTGACACTTGGTCTTCTTCCAGTCCAAGCTTCTTCTGGTGTTCTAGTGCCAAATCTCTTGGTTGGACATCTGTTCATAATGTATACAGCAGTAGACACTAGTTCTCCCTAAAATTTGTGAGGCATTTTCTTTCCCTCCAACATGCTTCTAGCCATATTCAATATAGTTTTGTTTATTCTTTCAGTAGTGCTATTATGTTGTGGAGTGTATGGTGCAGTCACTTCATGCAATATTCCTTCTTTTCACAAAAAACATGGAATTCATGAGAGTTATATTCTCTTCCTCCATCTGTCCTGATAATTTTCATATTAAGACCACTTTGATTTTATGCCATCACTTTGAATCTTTTAAAAACCACAAGAACTTCACTTTTTCTTTTGACTAGATATATCCAGATTTTCCTTGTAAAATCATTAATGAATGATATAAAGTAGTTATTCCTTCCTATTAACATTTCTTCAAATGGACCACAAACATCAGAAAAAAATTACCTCAATCATTCTTGAAGATCTAGTAAGCAATTCTGATTTGAATTTGTTCATGTGCTATTTAGCGTGGCAATATTCTTTACATATTCCTTGTGGTATTTGAATTTCAGGCATTCCCAACACCATGCCCCTACCCTGCAGCATTTGAATCAAATGTCCAAACCTGTGGTGCCATCGTCAGCCCTCATTCTTGATTTCAGCAGCTAGACACTGATTATCACTGATCTGGATCTCAAACTTGAAGGTTCTATTTTTGGACAGTCGTGCCTTCAAGTGATCTTAGGTCTCCGCTTGGTTGTCAGACTCCTAAGGATTTTCTTCACATGATCAACACTAGTATAACTCTTCTCAAGTACCTTTATTCCTGAGACCAGGGTCTGGAATCTAGAAAACATTATTTCAATGTCTTCATCATCTTCCATCTTGAACAACGCATACTTTTTGACTAGGTGGTTGGCCTTTGCTTCTTGAACTTGCTTTCTTCATAGGTTATAATCAGACTAACATTAATACTCTTTGTTTTCTCTTTGTTGGTGCACTTGTCAAATTCCTTGAAGGTGATTGCATTTATCATGATTGTTTTAGACTTATGATGCATCTTGTACATCTTCTTCTGATCAACATTCATCTTCTTTCTTGGAATTTCAATACCATAAGTATTCTTCGGAGCAATATAACCATCTTCCACCAAGTCCCAGAGTTCAGGATCTTGTGAAATATAGAAACTTCTCAGCCTGTCATTCTAATACTCAAAACATTCTCCATCAAATAGAGGTGGTCTGTTGATGTTTTCTCCAGTAGCTTCTTCACTGAATCTAGACATATTGAATCATTGGATCTTTTCTCAAACATTGTAAAGTGCCCAGCCTTGAGACCGAGCTCTGATGCCAATTAAAGGTGCAAATACGAGAAGGGGGTTGAATTGTGTTTGCCAAAGTTGATAACTTTTTGATAGTTTACAAATAAATTAAAAACAATGAAAGCATAATTAAATTGACACATAGAGTTATCCTGGTTCATCACTAACTTGGCTACATTCAATCCCCTCATTCAGAAGGTTTTAATCCACTAATTCAAATACCCTGGATTACAAAGCACCTGACCTTCCAAGCCGGTTTTCCCAAACAGTCTGACAACCCTAGACTTTTGAGGAACAACAGCACCTTGACCCTACAAGCCAAGTCTTCTCCTAACAACTTGACAACCCCAGATTGAAGAAGGAACTAAACCACTATCGGGATAGATACAAGAGATTGGAACTTGAGTAGTTGCTTATAGAAAGCTAATAATAATAATAACTCTCACACTCTAAGAAAAGAACACTCAGAAAATATTTCTAATTTGAAACGAGTATTTCTCGCTTTGAACTCTAAGACTACTCTTTTCTGTTTTCGATGCTTTTCTTCTTCAAACTTGAGTATCTATATATAGTTGAAATTTGGGCTTCAATTTGGTCCTTGTTTAATTCTGAATTGTAGTTTGCTCAGATTGTGTTTGTAAATTTCTCAAAATGATTATGTTCCTTTTTTGTTTAGATTGAGATTGTAAATTCTTCATAGTGATTCTGTTCGTAATTTGTTGTACATAAATCTTGATCAAATTTTGATCAAATCTTCTACAAATCTTGACCATATCTTATTTCATACTCTTTGAAGTCAAATATATTGTTCTCATAAAATACTTTTGTTAACATCAAAACTCTAAATGTAAAACCAACCTGGTTCCAACAATCTCCCCCTTTTTTATGATGACAAAACTTGTATTTTTTATAACAACTTTTCATTCTATTTCTTTGACTCCCCCTAAGTCTAAGTATCATTTTCTCCCCACTTTATCAAATATATTTCTTCCCCTTTTGTCATCAGAAAAAAGACATGAAAGTGAGATTTTTTTTTTCATTTTTGTTTTTTTATTTATTTATTTCTCTATTTTTTTTATTGCTTTTTTTTTGTTTTTTGTTTTTGTTTTGCTTTTTCTTTTGTGAATAACATGAATATAACATATTACAAGAAAATATAAAAACTAATGTAAAACTAAACTACTTTGAAGTGAATACAATATCAGTCGAATATGAAGGTAAGATTTAGGTTTTTTTTATGAAGTCAAACCTATCTTCAAGTAGTGGTTTGGTGAATATGTCAGTCCATTGGTGTTCAGTGTCTACAAACTGAATGTTTAGTACCCCTTTTTGAACAAAGTCTCTAATGAAGTGGTGTTTGATTTCTATGTGTTTAGCTCTAGAATGTAGTATAAGGCTTTTGGTTAGGCAAATGGAAGAAGTGGTATCACAATAGATGAGAATGTTGGTTTCTAGGATTTTGTAGTCTTCTAGCTGGTGTTTCATCAAAAGTAGTTGAGAACTGTAGCTAGCTGCTGAAATGTACTCAGCCTCTGCTGTTGACATTGCAATAGTGTTTTGTCTCTTACTTGACAAGGATATTAAGTTGTCACCTAAAAAGGTGCAGTTTCCACTAGTGATCTTTCTCTCAAGTTTATCTCCAGCATAATCAGAATCACAGTATCTACTAACTTTTTACTTAGGAGATTTCTTGTAGAACAAGGTAAGGTTGGTAATGCCTTTTAGGTATCTAAGGATTCTCTTAACAGCAGTTAAATGTGATTCCCTAAGGTCATCTTGAAATCTTGCACATACACATACACTAAACATGATGTCAGGTCTAGAAGTGGTAAGGTAAAGTAGGGATCGTGTCATTCATCTACAGGTTTTTTGGTCATCTTTTTTATCTAAATCATCTTTTTCAAATGAACAAGTAGGTGCATTGGTGTAGTTATAGGTTTGCAATCACTCATCTTAAACTTCTTGAGAAACTCTTTTGTATATTTAGTTTGATGAATGTATATACCTTTTTGACTTTGCTGAATTTGTATCCCTAAGAAGAACTTCAGGTCTTCCATCATACTCATTTGAAATTCATGGTGCATTAATTTAGAAAATTCTTGGCAAAGAGTGCCATTAGTAGATCCAAAAATAATGTCATCAACATAAATTTGAAAATAATAAGAATGTCATTTTCTTTTGATTTTCTAAAAAATGTATTGTTTAAATGTCCTTTTTCAATGTTATTTTTAAACAAGAAGTTACTAAGTCTATCATACCACGCCATAGGTGCTTGTTTTAGACCATACATAGATTTTCTAATTTTAAAAACATGATTTGGAAATTCAGAACTTTCAAAACCTGGGGTTGTTTAACATAGACTTCTTCACTTATATAACCATTTAGAAAAACACTTTTAACATCCATTTGAAATAATATAATGTTATTATTTGCAGCAAAAGAAAGTAGGATACAAATAACTTCTAACCTAGCCACTAGAGCAAATGTCTCAATGTAACCAATGCCTTCTTGCTGACTGTAGCCTTGTGCGACAAGTTTTGCCTTGTTTCTGACCACTTCACCTTTTTCATTTAGCTTGTTTCTAAAAATCCACTTGGTTCCAATAATGTTCTTATCTAGTCTAGGTACTAGATCCCAAACATCATTCCTCTCAAATTCATTTAACTCTTCTTGCATTGCAACAATCCATCCATTCATCTGTCAGTGCTTCATCAATAGAGGTAGGCTTAATTGATGAGAGTAAGCCAAAAAAACTGGTGTCTTTAAGTGATGATCTAGTCCTCAAAGTATCACTTGCACTTCCAAAGATTAGAGTTTTAGGATGAGATGACTGGTACTTCCATCTAGATCTTTCTTCTAACTTATCTTGATTATTTCTGACTTGATCAGATTCATCCTTTTAAGATTTGTCATATTCTTCTGATTTGCTTGTATCCTCTACTTTTTCAAGTTCTTCTGGTTTGTCTGCATTTACTTCCTTTGGTTTTGGTAAACCTGCATTATCATCATCTTGCTTTAACTTTTCAAGGTCAAGCTGTTTGTCATCAAATTTAACATGTATGGATTCTTCCATAGTATGAGATTGCCTAATAAACACTCTATAAGCCTTGGATCTTTCAGAGTATCCAATGAAGGTACATTTTTGAGATCGAGAATCAAATTTACCCAGGTCATCTTTAGTGTTCAACATATAACAAGTACAACCAAATTGTTTAAAATAATAGATGTTAGGGTTTAGGGTTTAGGGTTTAGGGTTAAGAGATGTTATAACAGGTACAACCAAATTGCATAAAACGAGTATTTCTCTCTTTGAACTTTAAGACTACTCTTTTCTGTTTTTCGATGGTTTTCTTCTTCAGCCTTGAGTATCTATATATAGTTGAAATTTGGGCTTCAATTTGGTCCTTGTTTAATTCTAAATTGTATTTAGTTCAGATTGCGTTTGTAAATTCTTCAACTTGATTATGTTCCTTTTTGTTTTAGATTGAGATTGTAAATTCTTCATATTGATTCTGTTCGTAATTTGTTGTAGATAAATCTTGATCAAATCATTTTCAAATTTTGATCAAATCTTCTTCAAATTTTGATCAAATCTTCTTCAAATCTTAATCAAATCTTCTTCAAATTTTGATCAAATCTTCTTCAAATCTTCTACAAATATTGACCATATCTTCTTTCATACTCTTTGAAGTCAAATATATTGTTCTCATAAAATACCTTTGTTAACATCAAAACTCTAAATGTAAAATCAACTTGGTTCCAACAATAGATACTACAATATGATCATACTTTGGTGTTAATGTTCTAAGGATCTTTTCAATAATCACCACTTCAGTTATTGATTTACTATTTGATCTTATCTGATTAACAATTTCCTATACACGATTAAAGTATACAACAATAGCTTCATCTTCTTCCATTTGCAGCAGTTCATACTTCCTTCTAAGCATTTGGAGCTTCACTTTCTTGGCCTTTTCCCCGCTTGTATAGTACTTGACCAAGATGCTTCATGCCTCCTTTGATGTAGATGCTTTTGAAATCCTCTCAAAGTTATTTGAATCTACACTCTATTGGATGTAGAACAATGTCTTGCAATCTATTTTCTTACAATCTTTAAAGGCTGCATATTGTCTTTCTGTAGGATTCAAACCTAGCTACTTATAGCCCTCTTGAACAATTTCAAACACTTCTTGAGCTCCCAACAATGATCTCATTGATGCAGACCACCTCTCTCAATTCTTCCCATCAAGCACTGGCAGATTTGATGGAAATCCTCCTCCATTCATGGTTTCTTTTCTTTCTTTTACTCACTTGTGTTTCTCAATTTTGAAATCCCCTTACTTTCTCTCGTGTTTCCCTAGATTTAGAACCCTAGCTCTTGATGCCAAATGTTATGACAGATTCAGGAATGAGAGGAATTGGAATGGCTTAAAGAAAGAATGAAGAATCAATGATTTTACTGAATTACTTGTACAATAAGTAATATGCCCAACTTGTTATTTATATCTAACAATTGTGAACAATAAATTGCAAAATTGAATTTTAACTTCCTTAACTACCTTCTAACAATCTTAACTAACTTCTAATAGTTTTAACCAACTTCTAATATCATTTTGAATTATATCTTTAACAAATATACGATTGTCAAAGATGAATGTGCCAAAGCGAAATATAAAAAAACAAAAATAATATATTAAAAATGAATATAAAGAAAGAGAAGAAACTATGAATGGTGCATGCAAGCAAAGAAATGGGGAGGCATGCAAATGCCATGTCACATTAGTAATTTTTTCAAAAAATGTAGATTTTAATTTTAATTTTTATTAATTAAAGATATTAATAAAAAAAGATGCGAGTTTAGTAAAAAAATATATTGATACGAAGAGATTTGACTTTTAACTCATAAATTTTCACTTTTTCACATGTAAAGTAATATTCTAGAATAAAATATATTTTTTAATATATATAAAAATTTGATATTTTTATCTTAATTTTTAACAAGGTACTTTAATTTCAGGGAGTATGAGTTTAAATGTTAGACTATTTTTCAAACACAAAGAGATAAAAGAAAAACAATTCTCATTTTTAAACATTATTTTAATCTCTTTACATATTATTTTAACATCACTACTCGTGGCATTATTTAATTATTATTTTTCTCTTCATCGCTCATTCTCTATCGCACTAGTGCGAGGTTATGATTTTCCAATGATCTGGTGTCACTTTTTTAGTATTATAATTGGACCCATACACGTTTTACTTTTCTTTTTTGGACTCACATTCACGACGTACTAGTCCCATGTTTTTAGTGTGTTTATTTATTGGGTGGATCTTAGCTAACAGATATTGACATGATTTTTCTTAAAAGATAAAGTAAAAATTTTGTATAGAAAAAAATCAAATTTGAATTTTTAAAAGTTGAATATAGAATTTTAAATGCACCGTAATATTTATATTTTTAGATATTTAACAAACGCACTTATTAGTATTTCTTTTATTTATAATAAGTGTTTATATGACATTTGTTAAAAATATAAAAATATAAATTTTTTATTAAAAAAAATAAATTTTAAATTTTGAAAGTTAAATACATAATTTTAAATGCACCATAATATTATTTACATACCTAAAAAGTTTGGATGAAATTTTAAATGTCTTTTTCAGCTTATTCGGAGTTCAAATTCACATAAAAAAGTGTTTCATCTGTATAATAATTGTTATTGCACAGTAATTTTTGTGAAGTAATTTTTTTATAATTTTCTAAATATAATTGAAATAAATTATTTAAAATTTTAAAGTTGAAATACAATTAAATATATTTCATTTCAGTAAGAACTAAAACTATTTATTAAATAATTTTGTAGAAACTAAAATTGATATTTTTATTTTACAAGGACTAAAATTAAAATGTTGAAATTTTATAGAAACTAAAAATATATTTATTAAAAATTATTTTCTTTAAAACTTTAAATTTCTTCTGTCTATCATATAATTTTTTTGTCCCTATAAATATATTATAAGAATAAAATTTTATAACTTCAATTATCTTGATAAGAAAAGCAAGACAATGACTTTTATGATAAATTAACTTTTCAACTAAATTTTTTATTTAATACATATAAGTTTGTGTGGTTGGAAACACACATATCACTAGCAACCTACCCGTTTATATATTATATATATCAAACCTTTGATATTTTTCAAACTCAATTTTATATTTGAAGAATATCCAAGGTTTTTTTTTCGTCAACGGTTCTGTATTTTGTATCTGTTCAAATATGTTGGAAAAATTTCACAACAACGCATCCTTCAATATTCCATTACTCTCTGAGTGGAAGCACCATTCAATAGATGAAGAGAAAGTCATAGCCTCTCAACCATCAACACAAAATACCTTATCTTTCTTTCGGACATGTCTTAATGGACTCAATGCAATTTCAGGTCTCACTCTATAATTCTTAACATATACTTTATAGACTTATACTCTCTCTTGTTGAAATGAATCATAAATAAAAATGTTAATTGAATAATTAATTTATCTAGTCTAATTTTAAAATCAGATAGATCAACTAATTCTTAACATATATCCTAGAGACTTATACTCTCTTTTCTATTATACTTTTTTATATATATGTTTTATTGTATAAGTTGGTTACAATTATAATTTCATATAATCTATGTTATTTGATTTTATCTAATTTTAGTTTTAATATTCTTATTATATGTTTTTAAAATTTAAAAAACAAAAACAAAAACTGTGTTGTTAAGAGTAAATTTATACTAAAAAAATGTTCAACCCAAATTGGTAGTTATTTTAGAGTTCCTTCTCCTACAATATAAGAACATGTTTGTTTCTCGTGAAATATCAACCTTAATTTATATGACAATGCATAATTTTGATGTAGCATATGCTCTTTTAAATTTTTTAAAACATATTCTCATGGAAAAAATTGTTAAGAGTTATATATTACATGTGATATGTCGTGAAAATCTATTTATTAAAAACAGATAATCGTTACTTTACAAATTCATTTTGTAAGAGCTGAGTTAGCTAGATCAAACTTAATTATTAAAAAAAGTTGAATTAACACCAAAGCTAGAAAGATAATATAAAATTGATTTAATGGTTGAGTGAAAGAGTTAAAAAATTGAGTGACAAAATTGATCAAGAGTTCAGTCTCACACTTTGACATATTACTAACAATTATTAACAACATTTACATTGGTTGTTGAAGTTAGATATGGAAAAAAGTGAAAATTATATAAACTTTGACGTTTTTAACATATAGATCTAAAATGTTGATGATGTTCTATGTGGCTTTTGATTTTCCAGGTGTTGGAATTCTATCAGTTCCATATGCATTAGCCTCAGGCGGATGGTTAAGCTTATCACTTTTATTTGCAATAGCAGCTGTAGCATTTTACTCAGGCATATTAATGAAAAGATGCATGGAAAAAAATTCAAACATTAGAACATATTCTGACATAGGTAACTTTGCATTTTTCTAAAATTATTATTAATAACTACTTTTTGTAAACACCTCTAATCAAATGTATGTTCAATGCTTGACACAAGTCAGCGTTGGATACTAATACGACACCGACATTTTGATTGTATTATTCATTTTTTTTAAATTATTATCAGTTTCGACGTGTCACTGTCGTATCCGTATTTCCGTGAGTGTCATGTCAATGATTCATAGATGATAACATAATTAACATTTTATAACTGTTACAGGTGAACTTGCATTTGGAAAAACGGGAAGATTAATAGTATCAATATCAATGTACACAGAACTCTAGGTGGTTTCAATAGGTTTCTTGATTCTAGAAGGGGACAATTTGAGTAACCTTTTCCAAATTAATGATTTTCATATTTTTGGAATATCAATTGGTTCAAAACAACTCTGTGATATTGGTGGCACTAATTATTTTGCCAACAGTTTGGTTGGATAATTTGAGTTTGCTTTCGTATGTATCTGCAAGTGGTGTGTTTGCTTCTGCTATCATTTTGTCAATTTCATGGACTGCAGCATTTGATGGAATTGGTTTTCATCAAAAGGGTATTCTTGTAAATTTGAGTGGGATTCCTACAGCTGTTAGCTTGTATGCTTTCTGTTATGGTGCTCATCCTGTCTTTCCTACTCTCTACAATTCCATGAGAAACAAACATCAATTCTCAAATGTAAGTTCTTTTGCATTTTTTATTTTTGCTTAATTTCACTTTTACTCTATTTTTAAAATCTAACATTCTTCGATTAGATATTTTAACTAAAAATAAAATAGTGATTTGACATATTTTAAATAATATGTCATACGATCTTATGATGTAGAGTCATCTAAATATATTAATTATTTATATATTTTTAATTAAATTTCAAAAATTTAATAATTTCATACATTGAAATTTAATTTTTTTTTGAAGGTTTTATTGCAATTTTATGGATATTAATTATTTATATCATTGTATTATATGACACATTATTTTTAAAAATGTCGCATCACCATTTTTTTAGTTAAATTTATTAAAGATAAATAATTAAAGAGAAATATAAAATTTGAAATGATAGTGTAGAGAATTAGTATACAATCAGAGTATAATATATTTTTATATAGTGCTCTTAATATATATAACTAACATAACAATTAACCATAAGTAACTTCTAACTACCTTAAATCATATAACATTTCTCAATCTACAATACAAGAAAAAAGAAAATAAAATATAACTAATGAAAGAAAATTACAAGAAAAATATTACAAGACCGTAATCACATCGGCTAAACAAGAAAGTTGATGGAGAAAGTGAAGCGGCCAAAGTGCATAACTCTCGTCAAAGTCTTCTGCTTACTTTAGGCTACCATGAAAATCTTTTAGTATCTCTTTGACACTCACTCCATATAGAATCAAGAATTCCAAATTTAAGTCTTCAAATTATTTGATGTAAACACAAAAGGAATGAAAAAAAATCTAACTATTATAGGGTAGAAGAACAAAGAAAATAAAATTATTAAACTACCATTGGTAGAAGCACAAAAAGAAGGAAAAAAGTGCCACAGCTGTAGGATAGAAGAACAATGAGAATAAAAAATGCTAAGTTACCATAAGTAGAACCACAAAGAATTATTTAACTATCATATGAAAAATAGAAATATTTTTAACTATCGTAAAATAGAAATATATAAAGAGTAAAAAAAGTTATATCTAATTATAAATAAAATTTTGTTTGTAGTTGTAAGTTCCACTTGTCTCCATCAAAACTTTGCCAGTAAAGAACATTCTTGAAAATACTAATCCCCACCAGTTAAAAGAAATAAAAAATTAACCTCTAAAATCCTTTGTTGCATATGTCATAGACAAATTTATAATTTGTAGCCATTAATTTTGTTGGTGATAAAACAATAATTTCTAAATAAATCTAACTATCTAACAAATTAGAAACTAAAACTGTTAGAATTTTAGAATAGAAGATTAATTTCATAAATACATGACAATATGGAATTAGAGAGTATGAAGTTTATAGGTATAAATTAAGAAGTTAGATACATAGCACGTACGGTAACAAGAAATGATATAGGAAGGTTCGCAGCCAGGATTGAGAAAGTAATGGTTTTGTGGACAAACGCGGCGGGAAATGCGGAAAACGATCGTTCGGTGTCAGATTACCTATTATTATACCTTTCCAAATTAGGAATCGCGCCACGGTCACAAGTCATCACTTTGACATGAGATATGGGCTCCAGATCCGTTTTGGGCTCGTCTTGGGCCTCAAAATAACATTTTAAGTTTTTCCTATAATTTTGGACTTTTCCTGTTTTGCCTAATTTTCACGGTAGGGTTTCGATTAGGTATTTAAAGACTTTCTATGTTGTAATTGAGGGTAGAACCTTTTTTTTAATTGAATATTCGATTTCGAGAGTTTTCTCTCTTCTGGTGGATTCCAGAGCTTTATCGGATTTAGCGGTTGCTAATCTTTTGTGATTCCGACTGCGTCAAGTGGTATCAAAGCAGGCTTTCTCCTGTTTCTTTTCGTAGCTGGAACAGCCATGGGAGATCAACTAGTCACAAGAACAAACATCGAGGGTATCACCACGGCTTTTACCACGGCCCTTACTGCTTTGACTACGCAGATGGCGACTTTGACGGATCAAATGAACGCCATCAATGATAGGAGGAATGTTAGGAGGGACATAGGCAAGAGAGAAGAACTGCCCAGGCGTCCACATGGAGGCTTGTAGGCTCGTGTTGAATCGGACTCTAGTTCCGAAGAAGAGATCTTGGAGGAGAATCAGGGTTGCGATAATCAACAGAATCGCAACGACTACAGAGTCAAGGTTGATATCCCGTTGTTCTATGGAACTATGGGGGTTGAAGAGTTTCTGGATTGGCAGATTGACGTTGATCGGTTCTTCGACGTGATGGGTGTGCCATAAAACAAGCAGGTGAAGATGGTGGCAATTCGATTGAAAAGCACCGATGCTGTGTAGTGGGATAAGCTTGTTGTTCAGAGGCAGCACAAGAGGAAAGCACCAATCAAAACGTGGAGGCGAATGAAACAGTTGATGCTGGAGCGTTTCTTGCCTGAAAATTATGAGCAGATTATGTACAAGATGTATATTGATTGTGTTCAGGGTAGAAGGAGCGTGACCGAGTACACGGCAGAGTTCATATGTTTCTCAGAATGCAACGAACTAGGGGAAACTGAGGGTCATAAGGTGACTCGCTATATTAATGGCTTGAAGGGGTCGATCCAGGAGAAGACGGGTCTGCAAACTGTCTAGACCGTGACATAGGCCTCTACGCTAGCCTTGAAAGCGGAATTGATAGAGAAATCCCCCAAAAATTTCTCATCTTTTCGTAGATTCACTCCGCATGGTAATTCTAAAGTAGCGCGTGATAAGGATAAGAGCGTTGCTACTAAGGATTCTAACTTCTCGGCAAAGGGAACTGGTGGAATCAGTAGTGATACGCCTAACAAGAGGGCGAACCAGAAGTCAGCCAACCCATACGCGAAACCGACGGGAGATAAGTGTTTCTGTTGCGGTGGGCAGCGTCACAGGTTGAATGTTTGCCCTTCTAGGAGAACGACTGCAGTCTTGAATGAGGAGTCTGAGGAAGAGGAAGAAGGCAATGAGTATGACAATGTTGAGTTCGCTGAAGAAGCAGTGAACTTTGTGCTTCAGAGGGTCATGTTGTCTTCAAAGGAGGAGGGGCAAAGGAATAATCTTTTTAGAACACACTGTTCTATTCAGAATAAGGTGTGTAATCTGATCGTGGATAACAGGAGTATAGAGAACTTGGTCTCCCAGAAGCTAGTGGAATACCTAGAGTTGCCGACAGAACTGCATGTCAAGCCTTATGCTTTGGGCTGGGTGAGTAAGAGTTCGCAAGTCAAGGTGACGCAGAATTGCAAGGTGCCTCTTTCCATCGGAAGGCATTACAAGGAAGAAGTAGTGTGTGATGTTCTGAATATGGATGTGTGTTATGTCCTACTGGGGCGACCTTGGCAGCATGACAATGATATCACGTATAGAGGCAGAGATAATGTGATGATGTTTACCTGGGGAACGCACAAGATAGCTATGGCCTTGGTTTTTGCTTTAATAGACAAACAGGGAAGAAGAAGTCCAGTTTTCTTGTTATGACGCAGGATGAGCATGACCTGACTGAGGCCTTCAAGGAAACTGAGTGGTTTTGCCCTGTGGTGGTTAAGGGTTTGCTGAGTGCTATGAAAGAGGAGCTTGAACCACCAAAAGAGGTGCAGGAAATCTTGACGGATTTTGAGGAGTTGATATCGGATGAGCAGACCCAGCGACTTGCCTCCTATGCGAGATATTCAGCATCAGATTGATTTAATTTTGGGTTCCAGCCTGCCGAACCTGCCTCATTACCGCATGAGTCCCAAGGAGAACGAGATAGTACGGGAGCAGATTGAGGATTTTCTTAAGAAAGGGTTCATTAGAGAGAGTATGAGCCCATCTGCAGTTCCAGTGCTTTTGGTGCCTAAGAAGAGCAATCAGTGGCGGATGTGCGTTGACAACGGAGCCATCAACAAGATAACGATCAAGTACAGATTTCCCATTCCTCTTCTGGAGGACATGCTTGATGAGCTATCGGGATCTAAGGTGTTTTCGAAGATAGATCTACGGAGTGGTTATCATCAGATTCGAATTAGACCCGGGGATGAATGGAAGACAACTTTCAAGAGCAAGGATGGCCTTTACGAGTGGTTGGTCATGCCTTTCGAGTTATCCAACGCCCCCAGTACTTTCATGAGGCTGATGAATCAGGTTCTTCGCCCTTTTACTGGTTCTTTTGTGGTGGTTTACTTTGATGATATTCTGATTTATAGCAAGACCAAGGAGGATCATCTAGGGCATTTGAAGCAAGTGCTATAGGTCTTGCAAGAGAACCAGTTATACATCAACCTGAAGAAGTGCACCTTCTGTACCAACAAGCTGTTGTTTCTGGGTTTTGTTGTTGGTGAAGATGGGATTCAGGTCGACAAAGACAAGGTGAGTGCTATTAGAAACTGGCATGCACATAAGTCTGTGACGGAAGTATGCTATTTCCATGGCTTGGCTACCTTCTATAGGAGGTTTATGCACCACTTCAGCACCATTACTGCACCTATCACCGAGTGCCTGAAGAAAGGAAAGTTCCAATGGGGACCTGAACAAGATCAGAGCTTTGCGATGATCAAGGAAAAGCTTTGCACAACACCAGTTCTCGCTTTACCTGACTTCGACAAGATATTTTAGGTGGAGTGTGACGCCAGTGGAGTAGGGGTAGGTGCTGTACTTTCACAAGAGAAGCGGCTAGTGGCCTTCTTTAGTGAAAAACTAAGCGATGCCAGGCAGAAGTGGAGCACTTATGACCAGGAGTTTTATGCAGTATTTCGAGCTTTGAGGCAATGGGAGAATTATCTAATTCAGAGGGAGTTTATCTTGTTCACTGACCACCTTGCCTTGAAGTTCCTCCATAGTCAGAAGGTGATAAACAAGATGCATGCTTGCTGGGTGAGTTTTCTGCAGAAATTCCCATTTATCATTCAGCACAAATCAGACGCTCAGAACAAGGTAGCAGATGCGTTGAGTAGGAGAGCTTCCTTGTTGATTACCTTAGCTCAGGAGATTGTAGGTTTTGAGTTGCTAAAGGAGCTATATGAGTCTGATACTGATATAAGGGGAATCAGCTATGCATTCCTAATTCTTCTTTGAGGGAGAAGCTGATTCGAGATCTACATGGTGGCGGTCTTGGAGTTCATATAGGGAGAGATAAGACCATCGCCAGTCTGGAAAAAGCGGTATTACTAGCCTCATCTGCGCCGTGACGTGGGCACTATCGTCTAACGCTGCTACACTTGTCAAGTTTCTAAAGGTCAGTCTTAGAACACTGGTCTTTACATGCCATTACCTGTTCCTGATGATATCTGGTTAGATCTTTCGGTGGACTTTATATTGGGGCTACCTCGTACACAGCGAGGAGTAGATTCTGTATTTGTGGTGGTCGACAGGTTTTCGAAGATGTCACACTTTATTTCCTGTAAGAAAACCGCTTATGCATCCAACATAGCCAAGTTGTTTTTCAAGGAGGTTGTGCGTTTGCATGGAGTCCCCAGGTCCATCACTTCAGACCGAGACACTAAGTTCCTCAGTCATTTCTGGATTACTCTATGGCGAATGTTTGGTACTGCACTTAATAGAAGTTCTACAGCTCATCCTCAGACTAATGGGCAGACAGAGGTCACCAATCGAATGCTAGGGAATATGATTCGGAGTGTTTGCGGGGATAAGTCGAAGCAGTGGGATCTAGCTTTACCCTAGGTCGAATTTGCTTACAACAGCGTAGTGCACTCAGCTACAGGAAAATCGTCTTTCTCTCTGGTTTATACTTCTCCACCGCGGCATGTGGTCGATCTGGTGGTGCTACCCAAGGCTCATGGGGTGAGTACCACAGCTGAAAGTATGGCCAAGGATGTACAAGTCGTTAAGGAAGCTGTCAGGGCGAAGTTAGAGGCTACTGGGCAGAAGAACAAAGTCGCTGCTCACAAGCGCAGGAGAGCCAAGGTCTTTGCTGTGGGAGATGATGTGATGGTGTTCCTGCGTAAGGAGAGGTTCCCAGTTGGCACTTACAAGAAGCTTCAGCCTCGCAAGTATGGGCCTTTCAAGGTGCCGAAGAAGATCAATGACGATGCTTATGTGATCGACTTGCCGAAATCCATGAATATCTCCAATACCTTTAATGTGGCTGATATTCATGAGTTCCATGAGGATGTTGACCTTTATCCTGGTATGAACTTGGGGTCGAGTTCTTTAGAGGTGGAGGAGACCGATGTAGGAAGGTTCGCGGCCAGGATCGAGGAAGAAACGACTTTGCGAACAAACGCAGCGGGAAATGTGGAAAACGATCGTCCGGTGTCAGATTGCCTATTATTATACCTTTCCGGATAGGGAATCGCGCCACGATCACAAGTCATCGCTTTGCCATGAGATATGGGCTCCAGATCCGTTTTGCGCTTGTCTTGGGCCTCAAAATAATATTTTAAGTTTTTCCTATAATTTCGGACTTTTCCTGTTTTGCCTAATTTTCGCGCTAGGGTTTCGATTAAGTATTTAAAGACTTTCTATGTTGTAACCGATGGTAGAATCTTTTTTTTAGTTGAATATTCGATTTCGAGAGTTTTCTCTCTTCTCGTGGATTCAAGAGCTTTATCAGATTTAGCGCTTGCTAATCTTTTGTGCCGACTGTGTCAAGAAAATAATCAATATATATGAAGATCACAATTTTTTTTAAAAAAGTTATTATATTATATCTCGTAGACATTACATATATGTTTCCCACTTATATCAGAATATATATTATATCTAGTGTAAAAAGAACTTATAACTTTGTATCTTTATTTTGTAATGTTTGGTTTTACGAAAACAAATGTGTCCTTCGTTGGTAAGAAATATATTTTGGATGTTTCCGAGAGTAATAATTCTTATTTTATAAGTATTTTAACTTTATAGCATATAAATTGCCAAAGTCCCAAAAAGATAATTTAAAATAATATCAACAACGAAAGTCTTAATTTTTCATAAGAAAGCATACTATAATTAATTAAATTAAAAGATAGTGCATGAAAATACTTCCATCGTATATAAAAGTCTTTAGAAATACTTTAACTTGTTTCAAGAAAACAATTATAATTTGCTTTTTGGACAGGGTGCAATTACAAATTTAAATATATTAATTTGAAAGATTAATGTGTTGTCGGTGTAAAAATATTTTGTGGAGATTCGTTAAGAGATAGGATGGTCACAACCATCCAATGGAGGATAAATTATGTAAATCTCCCATTTTTTTTAAAAAATTAACTAAATTGCTCCAGCTTGAAAATAAAATACCAAATAGCCTTACTTTTGAACTCCTTCAAGAAGTTGCATTCTAGAGATGAGATCAGAAATTTTTACGAGTCAATAGGAGGTTATATTCTGGGAATGCGACCTAGAATAGATATGCCAAAACAAACAACGTGATGTATTATTTTAACAATTCTCTCCTATTTTGTAGATAAATTTTTATTATTATAATTACTCTATCCTATTTTACAGATAAATTAGCCACTTAATTCTATTTTGTTAACAAATACCTCTTATTTTTTCTCTGGATATAATAAATAAAAATAATTATAATTATAATTAAAAAAAGTAAATTATATTAATAACATCAAACAAAATACATTAAATAGAAGAAAAAATACATCAAATTTATATTAATGATGTTCACCTAAATGACCTACAGTTCCACATCTAAGATGTCGTCGAACTCGTCTAACTCTTTGAACGAGTTGAAGTTGTTTTGGTTCATCATCAACTTGATCGTTGTCTTCCTTATAATTTGTAGGTGGAATAGAACCATTACCACCTGCCTCCATATAATTTTGAGTCTGGGATTATACATGGAATCAAAAACAGTATAAGCCGACTCAAGAGTTGTACATTGAGTTCCAAACAAATTATAGAAAATATCACGTTCTGTTGGATGACCAGAGTTGGTATTTCTAGCATCGACGTAACATAATACTTAGTCGTCATTTCTGCAAATATATATGTACACGTGGTGGTGGTGATGAGTAAAACATTTATATGTTACTCTATACAAATTAAGTCCTTAGTTTATAGTACTTTGATTATCTTTTCCTAACTATTATTGTAATGTATTTGTTTCTAATTAATTTCTAAATTTTGTGTTTCCTTTTTCCATCGCAGGTCTTAATTGTATGCTTCATATTAACCACAGTTGGTTATGCATCAATGGCTATAATTGGTTACCTAATGTTTGGTTCAAAAGTTGAATCACAAATAACATTAAATTTACCACTAAACAAAATAAGTTCAAGAATAGCAATCTACACTACCTTAGTAAATCCAATTTCCAAATTTGCTTTAATGGCAACACCAATTACCAATGCCTTAAAAGATTTACTTCCAATGGCATATAAAAATCATAGAATGACAAACATTTTTGTTAGCACTGTCCTTGTAATCACGAATGTCATTGTTGCATTGTGTATTCCTTTCTTTGGATATCTCATGTCAATGGTTGGAGCTTTTCTAAGTGTCACTGCTTCAATTTTGCTTCCATGTTTGTGTTACTTAAGAATTTCTGGTACTTATAGGAATTGTGGGTTTGAGACAGTGACTATAGTTGTAATAATTGTAGTAGCAATAGTAATTGGAATTTTTGGGACATATACTTCAATTGTTGAAATAGTACAAAATTTGTAATAGCTAATGAAGTGGTCAATTTTATTATTTGAGTTGTTCAAATAGTACAAAATTTGTAATAGGTAATTAATGTAGTGGTCCATTTTTATTTGAGTTACCCCCAAAGAGGTGATGTACTTGTGTCTCTTGTATGTGTTTTAGACAAATCTTTGCCGTTGAATTCATTTAGCAGCTAAGACATTAATCTAACAGCCGTTAGATAAACTCAATGGTTATAATTTGTTGGAAATGTTGAGGGTTATCCCATGATGTATTATCAACTATACTTGATTTTGGCCGGAAAAATTACATTTATTTTTGCTAAATAGTCATATTATTTTTTTCTAAGGATGAAAATGTTAAATTTTAATTAGTGTGTAGAAAAATTATATATATTTTTAATCTCTAAAATAATAATAATAGTATATATATATAAAAAAGAAGACTATTGATTGTAACAAAATAAATGAAAGAAGACAATTGTTTTATTTTTTTTAACACAAAAAGAAGTGTCACATGTGGTGTACAACGTTCCTATGATAGAAAATCACTCAAAACTCAAACTATGACTAACACACAGTTTTATATATTACTCATTTTATTAATTACAAGATACACCACTTAAAAACATTTTAAATTTATGTTTGATCTTTAAATCGAAAATCTTCTTAGCGAAGAAACATTGTTGGATTAAAATGTGTAGTTTTTTTAGATTGATTTTTTTGGATTGAAATGTGTGTAGTTATTCCTATATTGACAATGAATAAGTTAAATCTTGATTATTTAAAAGAAATAATATATATATATATATATATATATATATATATATATATATATATATATATATATATATGTGCGTGTGTGTGTGTCTCTTGTCCAACACTTATGTCGTTGTGACAAAGTTTATGTTCAAACTAGTCTTGTGATTCTAATCGACGTCGCTCCATTGAAGGAGGAATACAGTCCAATGTAACATTTGCATTTTTGATTGAGGGTGTGTCCGATGCGTTGATTGTATCCGATGCTTTGATTACATTTAATTCATTCATTTTTTTTTTTAAAAATAGAGTAAAGATCAATTTTAGTATTTGAGAAAAATCGTGTGACCAAATTTAGTCTCTGAGAAAAATAAAGATAACTTTTAGTTCATGAGAAAATTAAACTTTGACAAAGTGTGGTTTCTTGACTCTGGTTGTTCCCATCACATGACGCCGCACAGAGAGTGGGTTACCACATTCAGGTCAGACAATTTTAGTTTTGTTTATTTCGATGATGATAAAGCATGTGATATCATTGGAATGGGACAAATTAAAAATTTCATGGACTAGGGTGGCGTGGGAACATTGAATGATAGATATATTCGGGAGACACAAAAAAGAGGGAATCCTAGACTATGTGCATTTCATTGTGGGGG
>JBBPBO010001986.1:57123041-57218015 GCA_037974295.1 Cicer cuneatum | reverse complement strand
GGGGGGGGGGGGGCTAACAAAGAGCCCTCTATCGGTGATTCCAGGTATTTTGTGACTTTTACAGATGATTTTTCATGCAAGGTTTTGGGTTCATTTTCTCAAACATAAATATGAAGTTTTTGCCAAATTCAAGGTGTAGAAAGTAGAGGTAGAAAATCATATAGGCAGAAAAATCAAGTATCTGCGGACAAATAATAGGACAAGATACACTAACTCAAATTTTCAATTTTTTTTTGCAAAACATTGTATTCGGACGCATTTTCATTTTGAAAGACACCACAACAAAATGGGCAAGATGTATTTGGATAAGTGTCGGACTCTCTAAGGGTTTCTGGCAGAGACTATTAACATGGTCTGTTATCTTATCAACAAGTCACCAAAAGCTTTATTGGAAGGCAAAGTTGTAGATGAGGCATGGACAAGTAACCCCATTAATCTTGACAATTTAAGGATTTTTTGGTGTCTAAATTGATCCAAAGTCGAAGAAATGTGTCTTCATCGATTACACGAAAGGTGTGAAGGGTTCAAGTTATGGGATAGATCTAAAATTGATCCAAAGTCAAAGAAATGTGTCTTCATCGATTACACGAAAGGTGTGAAGGGTTCAAGTTATGTCCAATTTAAAAAAAAATGGTGATTAGTAGAGATTTTGTGTTTGATGGGTAGTTCAGGTTGAAACAATCAATTGAAACAGATGTGTCTACACCAAAGAGAGAAACTTCTAGCAGTAAGGTGATTCAGGTCGATGTTCAAAATAGACTCTAATACCACTGAAAATTCAAGTGGACACTACGCCAAAAATGACCTTTTACAGTGCCCCTTTTAATGCTGTAAATGTTTTGAAATTTAATTTTTAAAAGCCTTTTACAGCGCTTTTGGACAAAAGCGCTGTAAAATTACAAGCAGTTATATATAAATAAATAAATAAATAAAAACATAGTTAATACGTTTTATCCCTTCGAACGCTATTACGAACTTTCCTCTCCTCTACTTAGCACCCATTTTTACTGAGTGATTGTTGTCTCAAGTACTGTATTTATTAATTTGTTATTGTCTCTAAAACTTATAAATTGTTACCTGATAAATCATATAAAATTTTAGATGATGAATCTGTTATGTTTTGAAATTTGTTCGATCTGTTCTGTTTTGAAATCAGACTTGTATGCATGACCTTGGACCTTGGTTTTTATTTTCTAATATTAGACTATATATACTATAGAATTGTATGATGTTATAGATTGATAAATTTGTGTAACACTGCACTCATATATACTGCATTCATAAATTCTTACAAGATAAATCAAATAAAATCTGTTTGACCTGTTCTGTTATGTTTTGAAATTAGACTTGTATGCATATATATATATATATATATATAATGTTATAGATTGATAAATTTGCTATAGATTGATCTGTTCTTACTGCATTCATATAGGTCATATAATTAAAATGGACCGGAAATGGATGTCTGCCAATCGATTGTCAAAAGAGTATGAAAATGGAGTGAAGGAGTTTGTTGAATTTGCAGTGAAGAATGCAAAAGACCCAAATCAAATCACTTGTCCTTGTTTAAAATTTTGTTTTGGAAAACGCGTTAGAGCAGATGAATTGGAAGGACATTTAGTATGGCATGGAATTGATCAAAGCTATACATGTTGGATAAAACATGGTGAGAAAAAAAAGGGAACACTTATTTTAACAATGATGCCACATATGATTCAAATGATTTCAACACAGATACATATGAGCAGGACCGAGTTGAAGATATTGCAAAAGCAGTTGAAGAAGATCTTCAGGATTGTCCTAAAATGTTTGAGAGTTTGTTGAGTGATGCAGAGAAACCATTATATAATGGTTGTACTAAATTCACAAGACTTTCGGCGATATTAAAGTTGTACAACTTAAAAGCGAGTAATGGATGGTCTGATAAAAGCTTCACATAATTATTAACACTCCTAAAAGATATGTTGCCAGATGATAATGAACTTCCCAGTCGAACCTACGAGGCTTAACGAATTTTGTGCTCTATTGCATGAGTTACGAAAGGATTCATGCGTGTCCTAACGATTGCATTTTATTTCGAAACGAATATGAATTACTAAAGGCGTGTCCGAAATGCAATGTCTCTCAATATAAGAAGAAAGAATCTACTCCAACAAAAGTCGTGTGGTATTTTCCTATAATACCCAGATTTAGGCAAATCTATTGCAGTGAAGAAGATTCAAAACACTTGACATGGCATGCAATGAAAGAATTAGAGATGGAAAGTTACGAAACCCTACATATTCTCCACAATGGGCAAAAATTGATCACAGAAATCCTGATTTCGGTGGAGAGTCAAGAAATCTACGATTTGCACTTTCTACTGATGGAATGAATCCACATGGTCTTCAAAGCATATCACACAGCACGTGGCATGTGATTTTGTTGATTTATAACCTACCTCCATGGTTATGTATGAAGCGTAAGTTTATGATGTTGTCTCTGTTAATTTCTGGATCCAAACAACCGGGGAATGATATCGACGTTTACTTGCCTCCTTTAATTGAAGATTTAAAAAAGTTATGGGAATCAGGTGTGGAAGTTTATGATGGGTATAAGAAAGAATGTTTCAATTTGAGGGTTATGTTGTTCGACACAATTAATGATGTTCCAGCATATGGTAATTTATCAGGGTATAGCATTAAAGGTCAGTGTGCATGCCTTATATGTGAAGAGAGTACAGATTGGATGCGGTTGAAACATTGTAAGAAAAACATCTTTCTTGGACATCGTAGATTTTTACCTTTTAGTCATCATTATCGTGAGTGGATAAATGCATTCAATGGAAAAATTAGAGGAAGGTACTGCTTCAAAAGCACCGATTGGATATCAAATATTGGAAAAAGTACAAGGTTTGACCAATAAATTTGGCAAACCATTTGCGGGAGAGCTTGTCAAAACTGGGTGGAAGAAAAAGTCAATTTTCTTTGAATTGCCATATTGGAAGTCATTGTATATAAGACATTTTCTCGATGTGATGCATATCGAAAAAAATGTATTTGATAGTGTTATTGGTACGTTACTCAGTGTTCCATGAAAGTCTAAGGATGGCATCAATGCAAGATTGGATTTGGTCGATATGGGAATAAGAAATGAATTGGGTCCCATAAAGAAAGGAAATTGTACATATCTACCTCCAGCCGCTCATACTCTATCTAGAAAGGAAAAAATTGTTTTATGTAAATTTCTACACGAAGTTAAAGTTCCAGAAGGATGCAGTTCAAACATCAAAAAATTAGTTTGTATGAAAGACCTCAAGTTAAAAGGTTTGAAGGCTCATGATTGTCATGTTCTAATGGAGCATTGGCTACCAATAGGTATACGTTCCATTTTACCTAAAAAAGTTCGATGAGCCATAACTAAATTATATTTCTTCTTCAGGGAAATTTATAGTAAAGTGATCGATTCTCATAAATTACCGACATTGCAGAGGGAAATTGTTGTTACTTTGTGTGAGCTTGAAATGTATTTCCTGTTGGAACCAAGTTGGTTCTTTGACTTAAAGTTTTGATGTTAACAAAAGTGTTTTATGAAAATAACATATTTGACTTAGAAGAAGAATTAAAAATGTCACCAGAAGATGATATCACCAGAAACATAAATCAGAGGATGACGTCACCAGAAGATGACGTTACCAGAAGCAGAAATCATACGATGACATCACCAGAAACAGAAATCAGATGATGACGTCACCAAAAGCAGAAATCAGAGGATGATGTCACCAGAGGATGTTATCAGAGGATGATCACCAGACGATGGTCACTAGAGGATATCATCAGAGGAATCTGTCATAGAAAAATGCTCAAAATAGAATCTGAGAAAAATGCTCAAAACAGAATTGGAGCAAAAGACTTGAGAAACATAATCTAGCTGAAAGTATGCTCAAAACAGAAGCGGAGCAAAATGCTCAAAACAGAATCGGAGCAAAATGCTCAAAACAAAATTGGAGCAAGAGACTCAAAACAGAATCTGAGCAAACTACTCCAGAATATTTTCAAAATAGATTAATTAAAATATACTCCAGAAGTAAAGCATCAGTGAAGTTCTAAGTTCAACTATAAATAGAGGCTTAATGCTGAAGCATAAAGCATCGAAAACCAAAGAACTTAAGCTTAAAATTGAATATTATCTGAGAGTTCAAAAGAGAGAAACACAAATGTGCAAGAGCAATATTTTCTAAGTGTTTTCGAGAGAGAAATACAATGCAACAATCAGCTTTCTAGAAGCAACAAAAGAGTGCAAAAATTAGTGCAGCAAACAGCTTTCCAGAAGCAACGTTGCAAAGTTTCAAACCTTTATTATATAACCTGATAGTGGTGTAGATTTCTTCTTCAATCTGGGGTTGTTAGATTGGTAGGAGAAGGCTTGACTTGTAGAGTCAAGGTGTTGTTATCGTTCCTCAAAAGTCTGGGATTGTCAGGCTGTTTCGGAAGATTTGGCTGGTTTAGTCAAGGTGTTGTTGTTCCTCAAAAGTCTGGGGTTGTCAAGCTGTTTGGGAAGACTAACTTGAAGAGTCATTGGTGTTGTAATTCAAAGGAGTTTGAATTAGTGAAAAGGCCTTCTGGAGGAAGGGACTCGACGTAGCCTAGTTAACGATGAACCAGTATAAATTGTTGTGTTATTATATTATTATTATTCGCTGTTGTATCTGATTAGTTATCTATCGAATAATTCACATCAACATTTAACAAAACAGCAAAAGTAATCAAGTTTGACAAACACAATTCAACCCCCCTTTCTCGTGTTTGCACCTTCAATTGGTATCAGAGCTCGGTCTTAAGGCTGAGCACTTTACAGTGGTTGAGGAAAGATCCAAGGGTTCCAAATGTCTGGATTCACGAAGAAGCTGTTGGAGGAAATATCAACAGACCTCCTCTATTTGATGGAGAACGATTTGAGTACTGGAAGGACAGGCTGAGAAGTTTCTTTATTTCACAAGATCCTGAACTTGGGGACTTGGTGAAAGATGGTTATACTGCTCCAGAAGATACTGATGGTGTTAAATTTTCCAGAAGAGATATGGATGCTGATCAGAAGAAGATGTTCAAGTTGCATCCCAAATCCAGAACGTTCATGATCAATGCAATCACATTCAAAGAGTTCGACAAGTGCACTAACAGAGAAACAGCAAAGAGCATCTATGATAGTCTTATTCTGACTTACGAAGGCAGTAAGCAAGTCCAAGAAGCAAAGGCTAACATTTTAGTCAAGAAGTACGAGTTATTCAAGATGGAAGAAGATGAAGACATTGAAACTATGTTTTCCATATTCCAGACTCTAGTGTCGGGATTAAAGGTACTAGAAAAGAGTTACATTACTGTTGATCATGTAAGGAAAATACTTAGAAGTCTGACAATCAAGTGGAGACCAAAGATCACTGCTATTCAGGAAGCTAAAGATCTTAATACTGTAAAGCGGGAAGAATTAATCAGCTCCCTCAGATCACATGAAATTGAGTTGGAAGAAGATGAACCCAAGGAGAAGAACAAAACTCTAGCCCTGAAATCCAAGCAGAAGAAGGCTTTGAAAGCAACATTAGAATCAGAAGATAGTGATTCAGACGATCAAAGTATGAACTCAGAGGAAGAAGATATTGCTTTCTTGTCTAGAAATTTCAGAAAGATATGGCACAACAGAAGAAAGAAATTTTCCCAAAGATATTCCAAGCAATACAACAAAGAAAGTGATGATACACATGACAAGAAAGATATTATCTGCTACAGATGTAATGAATCTGGACATATTAAGTCAGAATATCGAAATATAGAGAAAGGGAAGTACCAGAGGAAAGACTTCATAACCAAGAAGAAAAGCATGATGGCTACATGGGATGATTCTGATGAATCTTCTGAAGATGAACAAGCAGATTTGGCTATGATGGCTCACACCAACTCTGTCTCTGAATCCAACACAGAATCTGATTTTTGAAGAGAATCAGAAGATGATGAAACTGAGGTATATTCTGAATGACTTTTTAAACAGCAATTACAAATTGTCTTTAAAATTGAAAACTCTTAAGAAAGAAAATACAAATTTAACAAAAGAAGTTAATTTTTTAAAGAATCAAATTGCAGAATTTAAAACAGAAAGTGTCATTCTTGAAACTGATATTGCAGAATTGAAAACAGAGAATGTAAATTTGAAAAATAGTTTTGCTGAACTTCAAGTTGAAAGTCTAACTCTGAAAAATGACCATAATTCAACATCAATTGAAAATACCACAAGTAATTCTGATATACATGAACAAGTTCTTCAAGAATTTCTTGCTAATGGTATGGAAAGAAGCAAATATGCTTCTATGATTTATGGAGTCAGTAGGAATTGAAATAGAGGTATAGGATTTGAAGAAACTATAACTGAACCTAAACCTGTGCTTAAATCTGTTCCCTTTGATATTGTGTGTGCTGTTTGTTACAAGAAAGGTCATTCCAAAGTGTCTTGTCCTATGATAAATACAAGGAAAAATAAGAATCTTTTCAAGACTAACAAACCTAGACCCAACCAGATTTGGGTACCAAAAGATAAAATTGTTTATGTTGTAGATGTTCTGAGCAACCAAAGTGAAAAACCAGTCATGGTGTCTGTGTTGGAACCAAGTTGGTTCTAAGTACTTAGGATTTTGATGTTTACAAAAGCACTCCATGTAATCTTGTTTTGAACCTTGAATTATTAAATCAAAAGCTGAAGTAATCAGTGGCAGAAAATGCATCCATAATGCATCCTGGAATTACCAGAGGATACTCCAGGATGTCAAAACATCACGGAAGACATCTTTGCTGGCCCATATCAGAAGGAAGCAAAGTCAAAAGGAGACCTGGACCAGACCAGAAGGAAGCCTGCCAAAGCGAGACTTGATTTAGACCAGTAGAAGTCATAAGTCAAACTTAATCCAGAAGTTATTCTGACCAGAAGTTATTCTGACCAGAAGATGGCCTGGCAGTGAAATGATAAACAACCTAGACTTGATCCAGACTTAATCAGAGGATAAGTTAAAGGGTCCAGAACAAGAGAATCAATCCAGATTTGACCCAGACCAGAAGATAGCATGAATCAGGGTATGAAACTAAGTCCAGACTAGAAGAAATGATTTCCAGAATTGATCCAGACCTGATCCAGAATCAAAGGTAAAATGTTCAGACTGAAATATTATTTGTCCAGAGTTAATTTCAGTTCAATCCAGACCAAGTCTAGAATTGGTCCAGATCAGAGGGAAGATATTCAGATCAATAGTTCAGATTTAAGTATTTGGCCCTGTGTTGGCCGAGATCCGAAGATCAGACCATGGCCCAGTGTTGGCCGAAATCAGAAGGTCAGAAAGTGTGGTCCAGCATTGGCCGAGATCAGAGGATCACAGCAGATCAGACCATGGCCCAGTGTTGGCCGAGATCAGAAGATCAGAAAGTGTGGTCCAGGGTTGGCCGAAATCAGAGGATCACAAAAGATCACTTAGTATGGTCCAGATGTGGACTAGCGCAGAAGATCAAATGGTCTAGATTTAATCATGAGGATTAACGGTGGAGATTTTATTAAATTTGATCAAAGTATTAAAAGGATTTGTAACAAAAATAAAGTGAAGTCGTATGCAAAGTCTGAAGCTGTTGGCGGGAATAAACTAAAGACATGATTGGCCAATTATTTTTGAAAGAAAATCTGAAGCTTAAAAAAAGATATGTTTTTTATTTATATGAAGCCCGATTGGTCAAGATATTTTTGCAAGAGAATCCAGCAAGATATAGCTCGAAATTAAGCTTGGAAGAGGCCCTAATTTGCATCTATAAAAGGAGTCATACAAAACATATAAAAGGAGCCCTAATTTGCCCTAATTTGCTTGGAAGAGGCTCAAGGCTGAATACTTAACGTCGAAAATCACAAAAGAGTCATACACTTCCAAAGCAAACACTCAAGTTTTTAGTGAGGTTAATTGTGAGTTCCAGCTTTCAAGAAGCAAGCACTCGTGTTAATTTCTTTCCCTTGTGGTAGATCTTAGTTGTTGAAGTAGAGTCTACAATCTAAGGGAGTCAGAAGGGGTAGCAGATTACTTGGCAATTAGATTCAAGGCGTTGTAATTCCTTCTACAATCTGGGGTTGTCAGATTGGTAGGAGAAGACTTGACTTAAGAAGTCAAGGTGCTGAATTCCTCAAAAGTCTAGGATTGTTAGACTGTTTGAGAAGACTGACTTGGAGGGTCAGTGGTATTGTTGCAATTCAAGGTTTTGAATTAGCGAAATCCTTCAAGGTGAAGAGACTGGACGTAGCCTCATTAACGGTGAATCAATATAAAATTCTGTGTTTTTATTTTTACTTTATATGCTGCTAACTCTGTTTTATTCATACATCAAGTTTTGTTTTAAAACTGTAAAAACAGAAAAAGTATTCAAGTTAGTCAAACACAATTCAACCCCCCTTCTCGTGTTTGCACCTTCAATTGGCATCAGAGCTCGGTCTCAAGGCTGAGCACTTAACAGTGTTTGAGGAAAGGTCCGAGGGGTTCAACATGGCAGAATCCAGAGATGAACTGGGAGGCAACATCAACAGACCACCACTGTTTGATGGAGAAAGGTTTGAGTATTGCAACGACAGAATGAGAAGTTTCTTCATATCTCAAGATCCTGAATAATGGAAGATGGTAGTCAAAGGATACACTGCACCTACTGATCTAGAAGATCCAGCTAAATAACTAGACATGGATGATATGAAACCAGATCAGAGCAGATTATACAAACTTCATCACAAGTCCAGAAATATCATGATCAGTGCCATCACATTCAAGGAATTTGACAGATGCACAGATAAAGAAACAGCAAAGAGCATATTCGACAGTCTGGTTCTGACCTATGAAGGAAGCCAGCATGTTCAAGAAGCAAGGGCTAACATACTGGTCAAACAATATGAGCTGTTCAAGATGGAAGAGGATGAAGACATTGAAGCAATGTTCAACATATTCTAGATTCTTATATCAGGTTTAAAAGTATTAAAGTAAAGCTACACACTGCAGATCATGTAAAGAAGATCCTCAGAAGCTTACCAGCCAAATGGAGCCAAAGATTACTGTAGTACAGGAAGCTAGGGATCTGAATACCTTGAAGCTTGAAGATCTAATCAGCTCCCTCAGGTCTCATGAAATAGAGCTGGATGCAGATGAACCTAAGAAGAAGAAGAATCTTGCTCTGAAGTCGAAACAAAAGAAAGCTGCAAGCGCAGCATCAGAATCAGAGGATAGTGACAGTGACTGTGATGATATGGCTTACTTAACAAAAAAGATGGTTAAGATCTGGGAAAACAGGAAGAGGAGAGGATCCAAGATGAAACATAACAGCAAAAATAAGGAAGAATCTGACAAGAAGAACATCATCTGTTATGGATGCAATGAACCTGGACATATCAAGTCAGAATGTCCAAATCTGAAAAAAGGCAAACAGCACAAGAAGAGTTCCAGATACATAAAGAAGGGTCTGATGGCTTCCTGGGATGTATCAGAATCAGAAGAAGAATTGCTTGATGAAGAAGAGGCAGAAATATCAAAGATAGCACACATCAAGTCTGCCTCTGGACTTCATAAAGGCAAGAATTCAGGAAGGAAAGTAGGCAGAACGAAGAATGATCGAAGCAGTCATTCAAGCAAGTCTGGAAGCACATCAGAGGGAGCAATTCTGGCTCTGATGGCTCATAAAAATTCAAGTTCTGAATACAGCTCAGGCTCTGGAACAGATTCAGAAGATGAAGACAATGAGGTATTTTCTTATCTCTCTAAATATGAATTAATTGATGCTGTAAAAGACTTGTTAAATGCAAACAATAAGATGTCATTAAAACTGAAAACTCTTAGGGAAGATAAGATAAATCTAATCAAAGAAGTCCAAGTTTTAAAGAATCGAAATTCTGAGTATGCAACTGAAAACAAAGATTTTAAAACTGAAGTTGCAAGACTCAAATCTGAAAACCAAACTCTCAAAAGTAATATATGTTCCAATTCCAAAAATGTTTGTGAATCTGATATGCATGAACAATTTTTTCAAAACATTATTTCTAATGGAATGGAAAGAAGTAAATATGCATCTATGATTTATGGAAACAGTAACACTGGAAAGAGAGGTCTTGGTTTTACAGAAACGATTACTGAAAGTAAAGTTGTTCATTATGATGTTTTATGCATTGTTTGTGCTAAGAAAGGTCACTCTGAACTATCTTGTCCAATGGTAAAATCTGAACAAGATCAGAGAGCTGTTAAGACTAACAAACCTGGACCCAATTAGTTCTGGGTACCAAAAGATCAAATTGTCTATGTTGCAGATATTCTGAGCAACCAGAAGGAGACACCAACAATGGTACCTAGACAATGGATGTTGGCAATGCACAAGCAGAAGAAGGTTTATGTTCCAACATCTACCAAACAGAAGCCAAGTGACTCTGGTAGAAGAAGAACTGGTCAACACAATACATATCAGAACCAGAACCAGAATCGTAGGTGGAATACGAAATATCAAAGATATCACACGAATCAGAACAAGAACTGGAACCAGTATCATAGGCACATGAAATGGAACCAGAACCAACACTAGAATCAGAATCTGAATCAGTACCAGAACCCGAACCAGAACCAGCATAATTACCAGAATCAGTATAATCACCAGAATCACCATAAGTTTCATAATCACCAGAGGAACATGGTGTATCAGCCAAAGTAGAAAGAGAGGAATCAAAATCATGAGAGTTCTTCAAACACTCCAGTGAGATTCATCAAGACTACAAACCTGGAAGGGAATTCAAATCCCTTAATCCAAACCATGTAATCACAGAACATACAGATTCGAAATCTGAAAATCAGAAGTAGGAGGATTTTCAAAGTAAAACTGAAACTGCTGACATTGAGGTTACATCTTGCTGTAAATACTATTATTATTTGATATTTATGTTTACTATGATAACAAGAAGCTTGATCTTAACAAATCAAAGCTAGATAAGTATTCTGCAGGATTTCAAACTGTCAGAGGAACCAGGTGATTCACACGAATTGAACACCTCAGCAGAAATAGTATTCCAGTGGTTTCAAAAACAAGCAGAAACCACCAGAAGCAAAATTAATGGTTTGGCTGTATTGAGTTCAATTTTAAATTATTTGATTTGCATTATGTAATATGACAAACTGCTTGATCTTGACAAATCAAAGCAAGATAAAAATAGTACAGGTTCACTAGAACCAAAGGGAGCAGAAGCACAAGAAACAGAAGTACCTGGAAAGGTAAAGGATACAAGCAAGTCAGCAACACATGACAAATCTTCAAAAGATAAATCTGATGAAGTCAGAAACAGCCAAGATAAGTCAGAAGAGAAATCTAGATATTTACCAGAATCTGAAGCTGTTACAGATTCACAAGAACCAGAAGCTGATTTATCATAATCAGAAGCTGTTACAGATCATCCAGAACCAGAAGTTGATGCGAACCAAGCAATGTTGATGAAGCTTTGGCAGAGGAAGGTTGGATACTTGCAATGCAAGAAGAGCTGAATGAATTCCAAAGGAATGATGTTTGGGATCTGGTATCCAGACCAAACAAAGACATTATTGGAACCAAGTAGGTGTTCAGAAACAAATTCAATGAAAAGGGTGAAGTTGTAGCTCAAGGATACAGTCAACAGGAAGGTATAGATTACACTGAGACTTTTGCTCCAGTGGCCAGGTTAGAAGCAATTAGAATTCTCTTATCATTTGCTGCTAATCATGACATAATGATGTATCAAATGGATGTTAAATGTGCATTCTTAAATGGCTATATAAGTGAGGAAGTCTATGTCAAACAGCCCCTTGGATTTGAAAATTCTGATTTTCCAGACCATGTTTTTAAACTTAAGAAATCTTTATATGGTTTAAAACAAGCACCAAGGGCATGGTATGACAGACTTAGTAACTTTCTACTTAAGAATGAATTTGATAGAGGGCAGATTGATAATACTCTATTTAGGAAATCCATTAAAAATGATATTTTAATTATTCAAATTTATGTTGATGATATCATCTTTGGATCTACTAATGGAACTTTGTGCAAGGAGTTTTCTGACCTAATGCAGAAAGAGTTTCAAATGAGCATGATGGGAGAACTCAAGTTCTTCCTGGGAATTCAGATTCACCAAGGTAAATCAGGTATACTCATTCACCAATCTAAATATACTAAAGAACTTCTTAAAAAATTCAAAATGAGTGAATGTAAGCCTATGGCCACCCCCATGCACCCAACCTGCTCACTTGAGAAAGATGAAACCAGCCAAAAGGTAGACCAAAAAACATACAGAGGTATGATTGGATCCCTTCTTTATTTAACTGCTTCTAGACCTGACATCTTGTTTAGTGTTTGTGTCTGTGCCCGTTTTCAAGCTGACCCTAGGGAATCCCATTTAACTGTTGTCAAAAGAATTTTGAGATACCTTAAAGGAACCACCAACCTTACTCTGTTATACAAGAACACACCCACCTACAAACTCAGAGGTTTCTGTGATTCCGACTATGCTGGAGACAAGCTGGAAAGGAAAAGTACAAGTGGCAACTGCACTTTCTTAGGTGATAATTTGATCTCTTGGTCAAGCAAAAGACAAAGCACCATTGCCATGTCAACAGCTGAAGCTAAGTATATATCAGCAGCAGGATGCAGTTCACAGTTACTTTGGATGAAACATCAACTTAAAGATTACAACATCTTTGAAACCAATATCCCTTTGTTCTGTGATAACACTTCATCCATAAACCTAACCAAGAACCCTATCTTACCCTCTAGAGCCAAACACATTGAAATAAAACACCATTTCATTAGGGACCATTTTCAAAAAAGGACTTTAAGCATCCAATTTGTGGACACTGATCATCAATGGACTGATATCTTCACCAAAGCATTACCAGAAGATAGGTTCGAGTTCATCAAGAAGCATCTCAGCATTACCTCCATATCTTACTAGCTCAAGTAGTCATCTTAGGAGTTTTTAAATATCTTGTAATTTTATTTTCTGTTTTACTTTCTGTAATTTGTAATAAACAAAAAACAAAAAAATACAAAAATAGTAGGACCTCTTTTTGGCTGATGACAAAAAAGGGGAGAGAGAGAGAGAGAGAGAGAGAAACGAGAAATAAGTAGAAAAGGAGAGATAAAAAGAAGAACAAGTTGAAAAGAAGAGGAAATAGGGAGAGAGAAAAATAAAGAGAGAAAAAGAAATAGTGAAAAGAGAAGGAGTTGAAAAGGAGAGGAGAAAAGACGAAAAAAAAGAGTGATCAAGAAGGAGTTGAAAAGGAGAAGAAAAATTCAACATCAGACTTAGGGGGAGAGATTGGTCTGAGGGGGAGTAATTCAAGTCTTCGAGCTATAAGCTAGCAAAATAAGTTAAGGTTTTGTCATCATCAAAAAGGGGGAGATTGTTGGAACCAAGTTGGTTCTAATTACTTAGGATTTTGATGTTTACAAAAGCACTTCATGTAATCTTATTTTGAACCTTCAATTATTAAATCAAAAGCTGAAGTAATCAGAGGCAGAAAATGCATCCAGAATGCATCCTGGAATTACCAGAGGATACTACAGGATGTCAAAACATCACCAGAAGATATCTTTGCTGGCCCAGATCAGAAGGAAGCAAAGTCATAAGAAGACTTGGACCAGACTAGAAGGAAGCCTCCCAGAGGGAGACTTGATTCAGACCAGTAGAAGTCATAAGTCAGACTTAATCCAGAAGTTATTCTGACCAGAAGATGGCTAGAACAAGAGAATCAATCCAGATTTGACCCAGACCAGAAGATAGCATGAATCAGGTTATGAAACTAAGTCCAGACAAGAAGAAATGATTTCCAGAATTGATCCAGACGTGATCCAGAATCAAAGGTAAAATGTTCATACTGAAATATTATTTGTCCAGAGTTAATTTCAGTTCAATCCAGACCAAGTCCAGAATTGGTCCAGATCAGAGGGAAGATATTCAGATCAATGGTTCAGATTTAAGTATTTGGCCCAGTGTTGGCCGAGATCAGAATATCAGAAAGTGTGGTCCAGCATTGGCCGAGATCAGAGGATCACAGCAGATCAGACCATGGTCTAGTGTTGGTCGAGATCAGAAGATCAGAAAGTGTGGTCCAGGGTTGGTCGAGATCAGAAGATCAGACCATGGCCTAGTGTTGGCCGAGATCAGAAGATCAGAAAGTGTGGTCCAGCATTGGCTGAGATCAGAGGATCACAGCAGATCAGACCATGGTCTAGTGTTGGTCGAGATCAGAAGATTAGAAAGTGTGGTTCAGGGTTAGTCGAGATCAGAAGATCAGACCATGGCCTAGTGTTGGCCGAAATCAGAAGGTCAGAAAGTGTGGTCCAGCATTGGCCGAGATCAGAGGATCACAGCAGATCAGACCATGGTCTAGTGTTGGTCGAGATCAGAAGATCAGAAAGTGTGGTCCAGGGTTGGCCGAAATTAGAGGATCACAGCAGATCACTTAGTATGGTCCAGATGTGGACTAGCGCAGAAGATCAAATGGTCCAGATTTAATCATGAGGATTAACGGTGGAGATTTAATTAAATTTGATCAAAGTATTAAAAGGATTTGTTACAAAAATAAAGTGAAGTCGTATGCAAAGTCTGAAGCTGTTGGCGGGAAGAAACTAAATACATGATTGGCCAGTTTTTTTTGAAAGAAAATCTGAAGCTTAAAAAAAGATATGTTTTTTATTTATATGAAGCCCGATTGGTCAAGATGTTTTTGCAAGGGAATCCAGCAAGATACAGCTCGAAATTAAGCTTGGAAGAGGCCCTAATTCGCATCTATAAAAGGAGGCTCAAGGCAGAATACTTAACATCGAAAATAAAAAAAGAGTCATACACTTCCAAAGCAAACACTCAAGTTTTCAGTGAGGTTAATTGTGAGTTCCAGCTTTCAAGAAGCAAGCACTCGTATTATTTTCTTTCCTTTGTGTTAGATCTAAGTTGTTGAAGTAGAGTCTACAATCTGAGGGAGTTAGAAGGGGTAGCAGATTACTTGGCAATTAGAGTCTATTGTGATAACACCTCTGCAATTTTCCTAACCAAAAATCTGATCCTACACTCAAGAGCTAAATACATAGAGATCAAACATCATTTTATCAGAGATTATGTTTAGAAATGAGTCCTCAACATTCAGTTTGTAGACACTTAACATCAATGGGCTAACATATTCACTAAACCACTACCTGAAGATAGGTTTGAATTCATCAAGAAAATCCTTATTCTTATCTTTATCCCTAACCTAATAGCTTAGTTTAATTTTTTGTTTGTATGTTATTTTATTTTTCGTGTACTTTTATAATTAAAAAAAAACAGAGGATCTCTTTTCTTTATTCAATCCTTTTTGTCTGATGACAAAGGGGGAAAAGATGTAGTATTTGATAAAATATCTGAGGGAAAAGATGATGTATTTGAAAGGAAAAGAAGATGATGTATGATGTATTTGATATGATATTTGGGCATTAGACTTAGGGGGAGAAAATATAAAATGAAGCTTAGTCTTAGGGGGAGTCAAAGTCAAAAGAAAGAAAGAAAAAGTATTATAAAAAATACAATGTTTGTCATCATCAAAAAGGGGGAGATTGTTGGAACCAAGTTGGTTCTCTCACTTAAAGTTTTGATGTTAACAAAAATATTTTATGAAAATAACATATTTGACTTAGAAGAAGAATGCAAAATGTCACCAGAAACAGAAATCAGAGGATGACGTCACCAGAGGATGTTACTAGAAGATGACGTTACCAGAAGCAGAAATCATAGGATGACGTCACTAGAAATAGAAATCAGATGATGACATCACCAGAAGATGATGTCACCAAAAGAAGAAATCAGAGGATGATGTCACCAGAGGATGATCAATAGACGATGGTCATCAGAGGATATCATCAGAGGAATCTTTCAGAGAAAAATGCTCAAAACAGAATCTGAGAAAAATGCTCAAAACAGAATTGGAGCAAAAGACTTGAGAAACAGAATCTAGCTGAAAGTACGTTCAAAACAGAAGCGGAGCAAAATGCTCAAAACAGAATCAGAGTAAAATGCTCAAAACAGAATCGGAGCAAAAAACTCAAAACAGAATCTGAGAAAACTACTCCAGAATATTCTCAAAATAGATTAATTAAAATATACTCCAGAAGTAAAGCATCAGTAAGCAAAAGACTCAAAACAGAATATGAGCAAACTACTCTAGAATATTCTCAAAATAGATTAATCAAAATACACTCCAGAATTAAAGCATCAGTGAAGTTCTAAGTTCAACTATAAATAGAAGCTTAATGCTGAAGAATAAAGCATCGAAAACCAAAAGAACTTAAGCTTAAAATTGAACATTATCAGAGAGTTCAAAAGAGAGAAACACAAATGTGCAAGAGCAATATTTTCTAAGTGTTTTCGAGAGAGAAATACAGTGCAACAATCAGCTTTCTAGAAGCAACAAAAGAGTGCAAGAATTAGTGCAGCAAACAGCTTTCCAGAAGCAACGTTGCAAAGTTCCAAACCTTTATTATATAACCCGATAGTGGTGTAGATTTCTTCTTCAATCTGGGGTTTTCAGATTGGTAGGAGAAGGCTTGACTTGTAGAGTCAAGGTGTTGTTATCGTTCCTCAAAAGTCTGGGATTGTCAGGCTGTTTGAGAAGATTTGGCTGGTTTAGTCAAGGTGTTTTTGTTCCTCAAAAGTCTGGGGTTGTCAGGCTATTTGGGAAGACTGACTTGAAGAGTCAGTGGTGTTGTAATTCAAAGGAGTTTGAATTAGTGAAAAGGCCTTCTAGAGGAAGGGACTGGACGTAGCCTAGTTAACGGTGAACTAGTATAAATTGTTGTGTTATTATATTATTATTATCCGCTGTTGTATCTGATTAGTTATCTATCAAATAATTCACATCAATATTTAACAAAACAGCAAAAGTAATCAAGTTTATAAAACACAATTCAACCCCCTTCTCATGTTTGCACCTCCATTTCCTACCCTCGTTTTTTGATATAATGGTTCACCTTACTGTTCATCTTGTTAAGGAGACACAACTTTGTGAGCCAGCTTACATGAGATGGATGTATCTGATAGAACGATAAATGAAAATATTAAAAGGGTACGTAAAAAGTAGAAGTCGACCAGAAGGTTGTATTGCTGAACAGTACATTGTCGAAAAAGCTGCTGAATTTTTTACTGAATATCTATCCAATGTTGAATCCATAGGACTTCCTATGTCTCGTCATTCGGGAAGAATAACAGGAGAATGGATAATTAGAAAGAGAGTAATGACTATATCAGGAACAGAATGGGAGCAGACACAATTCTATGTTCTGCACAATGATGATAAGGTTCAACCGTATGTTACGACACACATGGATCAATTATCTAGTTTGAACATGAACAGAAATAAAAATTGGATAACACGAGAGCACAATCGAAGTTTTATCCTTTGGCTAAAAATTCACATTAGCTCAAAGTTTGATAGAGCCCCGCTTCAATTTCAGAGAGATTGAGGTGGCTAGAAAATGGCCCGAGTTTACATGTCTTTTTCTTACACTGGGGCTATACATTTTATACCATAAAACAAGATGAGCAAACCACTATGCAAAATAGTGGAGTCACTCTAGTAGCTAAAGCGATGCATATCTCAACTGCAAAAGAAAAAACCCAATATATGCAAATCTATCATATTTTGGGGTTATCGAGCACATATGGGAGTTGGATTACAAAATGTTTCGTGTTCCCATCTTTGGTTGCAAGTGGGTCGATAATAATAATGGTGTTCGGATTGATGAGTCAGGGTTCTTGCTTGTCCATTTTAGTAGGGTGGGATACAAAGATGAGCCTTTTATTTTAGCGTCGCAAGCTCGACAAGTGTTTTATGTCACTGATCCTGCTGATGAAAATGGTTTGTTGTCCTATCGACCACTAAAATAAGTGATGATGACAACAACGTTGAAGATCTTGGTAATGATATTTTCTTTGCGACATCACAACCTTGTGAAATTGATTCAACTGATGATGGTTTATATCTTAGAGATGATCATGATGAGGGAATTTGGATTAATCCATCATTTCATATCGTTAACGGACAAACAAATGTGAATCCCACCAGAAAGCGAAGATTGGCATCTTAAGTGTGTTTATGTGTTTTATATAAGTCATGTAATGATCTGTATTCATTGTGTAAAATTTCATGTAACTTGACCTGCCAGAACTGAGTATTTGATTTTATGCTTATATACTGATTTTCTGCTAGAACTTGAACTGATCATGTAATTTAGCATTGATATACTGATTTTCTGCCAGAACTTGAACTCATCATATAATTTTTTTAATTATATTATTTAATTATTTTAGAGATGACAATTTGATAAATTTTTTAATTATAATCTGAACTCATCATATATGTTGATATGAACAATTTGGTATCCATGGGTATGAATATTATATCACAGCGCTAAGCGATGTAGAAGCATTTAAAAAAATAAATTACAATTACAAGAGAAAAACATTTACAGCGCTTTTGCCCATAAGCGCTGTAAATGGTTTTAAAAAAATAAATTACAATTACAAGAGACAAAATATTTATAGCGCTTTTGCCCATAAGCGCTATAAAAGGATTTAAAAAAATTACAAAAGACAAAACATTTACAACCCATAAGCGTTGTAACATTCTTTATTGCGCTTATGGGCGAAAGCGCTGTAAATTACAAGTACATAAATTACAAGTACAAAACATTTACAGCGCTTATGGGAAAAAGCGCTGTAAAATGAAAAATAAATTACAAGTATAAAACACTTATAGCGCTTTTTTGAAAAAGCGTTGTAGAATGCAAAATAAATTACAAGTACAAAACATTTACAGCACTTATGGTAAAAAGCGTTGTAAAATGCTCATATAGCGTCTTTTATATAGTGTGTATATAAGCGCTGTCAAATACTATTTAAGGCGCTTTTTATATAGTCTTTTAAAGCGCTATTTGGAAAAGCGTTGTAAAAGGATTTTTTATAATATTATGTAAACTGATAATATAAGAAACTGCATCTTCATTTTCTTCTTCATTACGTATATTTTCATCCATACGAACTTGGCAGTGTGAAACCCTTATTCATTACGTACTGTCTATACGAACCCTTCTCCATATACGAACCTTTCTCCCTAGTGCGGACCTTTCTCTCTGTCCATATTCATTACGTACTCTCTGTTTTCATTATTCTCCATTTTCACTAAGTTTTATCCCTACGACCATAAAGGTTTTTAAGGCGCTTTTCGTTCAGTTTTTTAAAGCGCTCTGTGGAACCCTAGTGTTATCTTCTCGTTGCACAAGACATTTCTATTTGTATTTTTGCGACTTCGTAAACTTATAGTGCATGTTGTATTTATTCAATCTGTTGTTGTCACTAAACTGCATGTTGAACTTATACTGCATGTTAAACTTATATTGTGTGAAATGTGTAGATAAATGGATTCCAACAATGATTTAGGTCGTCAAAACGATGAAGTTGTAAACACTAACATTGTAAACAATGAAGCTGTCAACGCTAAAGGCTATGAAGGCGAAGTGAAGTGTGGGGCAACTATAATGAAAAAAGTCATTATAGCAAGAAGTACTGGAATAAAGTTTGAGGTATATATACTATACATTGTTTAGATTTTATTAGGTGGGATGGAATAAAAGTGGTCAGCCGACTGAGCCCAACAGTTCAATGATTGTAAGCTACATCGGTGTTGTTGTCTGCCAAAATATCCCAATAATAATCGATGACTGGAGAGACAAAGCATTGAAGGATGCTAAAGATATACTGTGGAGTGATGTACAAGTAATTAACTTTTTTACTCCACTTTTTTGTTACTTAATTATAATTTTTTCCATTGAAATACTTTTATTCAAACTCTTTATTTATTTGGTTTGCAGAGCGCTTTTAACATTGAATATATGCGGAAAAATTATGTACTTAGAGTTGCTGGTAAAATTCACAGAGGATTTAGATCTCATCTGTCGAATTGTTACCTAAGAGACAAGTGTGGAAATGTGAATGTTGAAGCTCCAAACATTTACAAACACTACATAACACCGAAAGAGTGGACCTCTTTTGTTGCTAAACGTTCAGACCCCGCATTTGTGGTAATATTTATTTTATTAGTATGTGTGTTTTATTCATATTCATTATAGTTTTTACACGATCGTTATTTTTTTATTTATATATAGAATATAAGTACAACAAATCGGGAGCGAGCAAAGAACCCAGTGCATCCATACAAAAGATCGTGTATGGGGTATGCGCGTTTAGAGCAAAAAATTGTAAGTAAACATCACTTTTATACATTGTGGTAGATTATAAAATATAGTTTCTAACTAATATTTTGTTTATGTCTTAACGAACAGCTGCAAGAGACGAAATCCGATCAACCATTGGGTCGTCATATCTTGTGGAAGGAGGCTCGCGTAAATAAAGATGGAATAGTGGATAACGAAAATGTTCAACAAGTTGTTCAAGAATGTGTAAGTATACTATCACTTTAATATTTGTTAATATTGTCTTTTAAAAATAATATTGAACTTATCTTTTTAATACTACATGTATTTTAGGAAAATTTGGAACAATGTCTTGAAAATCAAGAAGTTAGCTGCAGGGACATTCTCGGCAAGGTATTCAATGTTCCTGAATATTCTGGTTGTGTGAGGGGTAAGGGATTTGGCGTGACTCCCAAAAGTTATTTTTCACATGCGAAGCGCACAAATCCCTCAAATGATCAAGTATTAGAAGCACTGAAAACCATATCGGAGCAAGTTGCATACTTGGTTAAAAAAGATAAGGAAAAGCAACTTCAACGTGAAATGCAAATAGAAAGTGAAGATGGAAATTGCAACATTGGTCATAAAAGTCTACCGAAGGTAATTAATTACTTAATGAAATAAGAAATTCATTCAACCTAATTTTTTCACATACTTATGTATTAACCATTGATTTAATTTAGGATGTTTCACGTTGCTGTCTATACTTGTCTTCCCCTACCCGCATGGTTGGGGAAGGAACATTGTACAATACGTTGTGAGAAGTATTGCACAACAACCCCGTGCTTTCCGGCCATGTTAAAGTGTCCCATGTGGTAGCTTTAGAACCACTTGCACCGTTGCCTATCCCCGACAACGACGGAGATATGAAACTTTTGGGAGAAGCAATAGGTAGCTATGTGGCATGGCCGAAACATCTTGTTGGCACTAATCAGGAGATATGTTTTAATTGCTATGTATGTTTAGTTGTATGATTATGATTGATTATATGTAATTGCTGATTTTTCCGCTTTTATATTTCACATTTATTTAGATTATTGCTAAAGGGAATGATAATATCCCTCGCAACGAGTCTGTCACTTCATCAGAAAAGGTTTGACATATACATCAATTCATTTATACGAAATGGTTAGCTTACTATAATAACTAACAAACTGATCAACCTCATTTTAATCAGATTAAACCAAAAAATAAACCCGTTGCACCGCAGGTGCAGGTCGTGGTAAAAATAAACCTTCCAAAATGCAAAAACTAGATTGAGGAAAATCAGTTGCTCTTCCTAAAATAAGTCAACCACGCCTTGCTTGATTTGGGTCGTGTCTTGACATAACAACAAAGATGAATATGAATAGCAACAATGATGCACGTATGCTAAACATGGAAAAAAGTATATTCGGAGAAGAGTATTCAGAAATACTTGGCAAAGAGCAAATATATGAACTTCTCGATAATAAAGAGCTGAGTGCTACTGTAATCAACATATACATCAGGTGATATAAATACTTTATTTAAGATAAAAATCACCTTTTAATTGCATCACTGCCACATTAATTTATTGATATTATAATCTAATTTTATATTTGAAGGTTTTTGTATGACAAATTGGTGTGCACGCAGAAATTGTCAAGTAGATTTTCATTCTTATCTTCGCATAAAATATCCATGTTTAAACTCGATCTAGATAATGTAAAAAAATATGTAGTTGATAGACTTATAGAAAATAAAGAGAAGGACAAGTTGTTTTTGGCACCATACAATTCATGGTACGTAATTAGATAGTTTATCTATATCTTTTTTAATTTATGATATTATGAGTTTTGTAAACAAATTTTCCAACCAAATTTGTGTTGTTGTAGGCAACATTGGGTGTTGTTCGCCATAAATGCGACTTATGAAATTGTATATTATTTAAACTTATTGCACGATCATTACAACAATCACCCAGATATAAAGAACATCTTCGACACGTAAGTAATATTCATTTATTTCTTACTAATATAATTAATGTGTTTGGTCATTGAATAATAATCACATTTATTTGATAGTGCTATGCAAGTTTTCTGCGCTCAAAGGGGTGCTTCAGTGTCGAAGAATAAGTCAAACAACATCACATGGCTTCTGATGTAGGAAGGTTCGCGATAAGGATCGAGGAAGAAACGGCTTTGCCTAATTTTCGCGCTAGGGTTTCGATTAAATATTTAAAGACTTTCTATGTTGTAACGGCAGATACCTTTTAATTGAATAATTGATTTCGAGAGTTTTCTCTTTTTTGGTAGATTCTAGAACTTGTTTGTTCTTTCGGATTTAGCGCTTGCTAATCTTTTGTGATTCCGATTGCGTCAGCTTCCAGTAAAGGTTTGAAATTTTTGTTATAGAACTTAATTATATTCCTTTAAATTTTCATTTACAATCGATGCATAAATATTTATTGGCGTACATGTTTTATTTTATAGTGTCTGCGTCAACTAAAAACATAGACCGCAGATACTATATAATGAGATTCATGAAGGAGATTGTTGATTTGAATCAACATATAATTTCAGAAATGGTATGTTATTTTCATTATATTTTGATTTTCATATATATATATATATATATATATATATATTTGATTCTAACTTATTTTGCTTCAGTATTTTGAAACTTCAACCCAACATACTCTGAAAATAATCTCAAAGAAATGAAAGAAGAATGGTTCCAGTTTGTCCTTGAAATGAAAGTTATATAATTTGAAATTAATTTGTTGATATACTGTCATGATGTAATTTGTTCTGTGGATATGTAATTCATACTGTGAATATCTTGCTACTGTCATGATGTAATTTGTTCTGTGAATATGTTGAATGTAATTTGTTCTGATAATATATGTAATTCATAATGTAATTTATTGTAATTTGTTGTTGTGAAACACTTGTAATTGATATTGTTGAAAAAGCGTTGTAAATCTAATATAAGAAGCACGCTATATATAGGACCTATTACAGCGGTTTTTTGAAAAAAAAGCGCTGTAAATCTAATATAAGAAGCGCGCTATATATGGAACCTATTACAGCGCTTTTTTGTATTTTCAATAGCGCTGTTGTATCTTTTTACAGCACTAGATACTAGAGCGCTTAAAAGCGCTATAAAGGGCTTAAAAAAAGCGCTTTAAAATGATCTTTTTTGCGTAGTGTGGAGTACATGATTACTCCCAATTGTACGTGACTGAGAGTATCAATAAATCAAGCTACCAGAAAGATATGGGTTTGAAGACTTGGCAACTTATGCACTTCTTACTAGTTTTGGAGATCCATCCACTTTTTAAGAGGCTATAGCTAGCCATGAGAAAGATAAGTGGATGAGTACTTTGGTGGAGGAGATGAAGTCCTTAAAGATAAATTAGACTTGGGAGATTGTTCACCTTTTTAAGGAGAAAAGGGTTATCGGTTGCAAGTGGGTGTATAAGAGAAAACCAAGAGTAACAGAAAAATCATGGGAAAAAGTTCAAGGTTTGTCTTGTTGCAAAAAGGTATTCACAGTAGAAGGGGATCGACTATGATGAGATTTTCTCTCTGGTTGTCAAACATACTTTCATCAACGAAATCTTAACCTTGGTAACTAGTAGGGACATGCATTTAGAGCAGATGAGTGTGAAGACAACATTTCTTCACGGTAATCTAGATGAGCAAATTTACATGGAGCATCCAGAGGGTTTCAGTGATACTGGACATATCATACTAGTTTGTAAATTGAAGAGGTCTTTGTATGGTATAAAGTAGTCTCCAAGATAGTGGTACAAGTGCTTTGATTCATACATGCTTCAAATTTGCTACATAAGGTATGAGTATGATTGTTGTGTTTATGTTAGGAGCCTTGATGATGGCTCTTTTATTTTCTTGTTAATGTATGTTGATAACATAATGAATTGAAAATCATGTTGGGAAATGAGTTTGACATGAAAGACTTGGGTGCTGCTAAGAAGATTCTTGGTACAGAAATTCACAAGCATATGAATGCAAAAACATTATGGCTCTCTCAAAAAAGCTATTGAAAAGGTGTTAGACGTATTTAATATGAGATATTGAAATGTTATGATTACTCCATTAGCGAATCACTTTAAGTTGTCGTTGGATCAATGTCCAAAGATATATGCATAATCTCAGTATATGTCAAAGGATTTGTATGCCAGTGTTGTTGGTTGTTTAATGTAGGCTATGGTTTGCTATAGACCAGATTTGGCACAAGCTGTTAGTCAAGTTTGCAAGTTTATGTCCAAGCTAGGTAAGCAACATTGGGAAGCAGTCAAATAGATTTTCAGGTACTTGAAGGGTACAACAGGTCATGGTATCCTGTTTAGCAGTGGACAGTGGATCCTTCAGTTGTAGGATAAGTTGATTCTAATTATGCAGGTGATATGGATGATAGAAGGTCTACAACATTATATGTATTTACCCTAATTGTTGTGTGGGCAACTGGGGGGTGCATGAGGCAATAGTTCCCTTGTGCTATGGTTCAAGAGTATTGTTGTAACCTGAACCTTATTATTACTATTTAAGCATAACTTGTACTCTATAAATCCTAATTCATTCATCTAATACAAAAGAACTACAGCTGCTCCATAGTTGAATCCGTAGCCATCATGTTGTTATTCTAACAATTTTTGTTGGAATTCAAGTGTAAGTGGTTAGTCCCACATCAACTAGGAATGGAGGAAATGTTGAATATATAAGTGATGTGATCGATATGTCCATTGTCTTAAGATTTTATGTTGAAATTTATTGTCAAGGTCTCCTAAGGATCCGATGTTTAGTCCAACTTAAAACATATATATGCATGTGGCTTTGAACAAAGGATCAATCCAAAATGGAGGCTAAAAAGACGATTTCGTTATACCTAAAAAAATAAAGTTTTATAGTCACCACCAAAGTTTATTTTAAAATAGGAAACTTATTGAGAAACCCTAAAAAACAGAAGAAAAAAAATGGTATTTGAAACCAAATTTTGAGTTCGGGAGTCGATTATGCGTAGGAAAAGTATTAGCACCCTACAACTTCAGTTAAAATACAGTTACCTATAATTTATAGTACAAAATTAATGTTAACTTTTATATATATATATATATATATATATATATATATATATATTTCCTTTATAAAATGCAAATATAATCCTTTTTAATGAAAATAATCTTATGATAAAAGTATATTTAATATATAGACAAAAAAAGAATTTTTTTTACTATTATGTTTGACAAGAGTGTGAATAGGGAGGGCAACATAATCTGCACCAGCGGATACCCACTCGAAATCACCTTGATTTGGGCGGAGAAAATCTGTTTTGATTGGGTGTGGGTGTAGATTTTCTCCGAAATTAAAATACGAATGCGGGTGTGTTGATATCGACCCTGCACTCGTCACGCTAGTAATATTATTGTAATTTTTAAATTTTATATACATGCACATATTGAATATCCTTAATATTTTTTTAAAAGTTAAAAATTAAAATCTCATCTCTATTAAAAATATTTTTTTTAATTTTATTATTATCTAATAATAATTATTTTATTATACTAATTATAATAGATATGATTTTTAAATTTATAATTTTATATATATGAATAGTACGGGTGTGAGCGGGAAAACCCGTTGCGGGGAAGGATGAAGGTCTAAATTTTACACCCGCTAAAAATAGGGGCAGCTGCAGGTTTCCCCGATTAGTCGGTGCGGGGATAGGGAAGGCAAAATCATCCCTCGCCCCGTTGTCGTGTCTAAGTGCGATCTTACTCCTACGGATCCTCCGGTGTGATGAAGAAAACAAAGTTACCTAATTCTTAGGTAGAAAATGTGGATGTGTCGATGGCTTTTAAAGAAAATGTGTTTGGTTACAATAAAATGATTGGATAAAAAGAAATTGTTGATTTAACGAAAGAAAAGAAAACCTTGAGTCTGATAAATTGATTTGGATGAGAACGTTTGGTTATTTAGATTTGGTTAAGAAAGTTTAATATCACCAAGTTGTAACAACTCATGCGTCTTAAACTATCACTAACAACAAATGATAATTATTATTTAGAGCTTAAGATCTTCTAGTTGTCACAACTCAGACGTCTTAAAACTAAGCTTGGTAAAATGTAACATTTCAACCAATCTTTTTAGCCACATTGATTTTGAATAACGTGGATTTTCATTTTATGAAAGATGATAGTGATAAACCTAAGAATGAATTTTGAATGCCAATAATTTCATTAGTAGTTGATGTTGGTTGTACTTAGCCCATAATTCAATAAAATAATAAAATGAAAATTATTATAATACAAAAGAATAAAACTCAAAGAATTGAATAAAACTTTTAACAAAACTAAAACGCATATTTATGATAAAACAAAATTCAAATTAAAGGTATAACACTAAACAAAATTATAAAATTGTTACAGAGATGAGTTTAGAAATAGTTACCATACAAGTTGAATATTTGTTATACTCCTTGATTTGTTCTGATTGTATGTTGCTTTTGTTTTGAAGTGTTGTATTCTTCCTTAACTCATGTCATGCTTCGTTTATCTTACTAATAAAAACTCTTACTAGCTTTAAAAAATGGAAACTGTAAAACTGCTCTCCCCCTTATGGTTCGAATTTGTTCTAAATTTATAGACTAAAATGATTAATCTTTGTATCCATGAGATATAATTGAGTTATGGATTATTGCTTGTTTTTCCAGAAAAATTGGATTTGCTAATCTAAGTCTAGAAAGAAAAAAAAGATGATACAATTTTTAATTGTTTGTGTACATGGTAAAAGTTGTAGCCATTTTAGGAAAAAGAGAAAAGCAAAATGGGCTAGAGAAGGACTGGAAATACGGCGTGCACACAAGGAAAATTTCAGTTTTAGGAAGAGCAAAAAAAAAAGCAAAAGAGGCTAAAAAAAGGGGTAGAAAGATGGCGTGTGCAGCTGTAAAGGTGAAAAGTAAAGAGGCTGAAAAGATTGAATAGAGTGCTAATGCTACCCAAAAATAAAAATAATAAAAAATCAACAAGAATTTAGAGGAAACTATAATCAGAGGATACAAACAGAGGATATCATCAGAGGATACTAGAAGATGATACAACCAAAGGATATGACTAAGGGATATGAGAAGAGGATACCACCAGAGGATACAACCAAAGGATATGACCAGGGGATACGAGAAGAGGATACCAATAGAGGCAGAAATAGAACTTGAATAAGAGGCATAACAAAAGCCAGAAACAGAACTAGAGGATACCATTAGAGGATACTAGAAGAGGATACCACCAGAGGCAGAAAAGGAACCAGAACCAGAGGCAAAACAAGAACCAGAAGTAGAGGCAAAACCAGAATTAGAGGGAATCAGAGGCAAAACAAGAACCAGAACCCGAGGTTGAATCAAAGGAAACCAGAACCAAAGGGAACCGGAACCAGAGGCAGAACCAGAACCAAAAGGAATTAGGAACCAGAAGGAACAGAGGGAACCAGGAACCAGAACTAGAGGGAACCATTTTTTTAGGAAAATAGTAATTGTGACAAATATTAAAATTAAACATATGACTTTTTTAAAAAAAAAATTAATTTATCGAAAAAAATTGGGATACTACAAAAATACTTAAAAAAATAATTATATTAATTTAATAATTGGCTTTGTATTCTAAAAAGTATATAATATATATATTTTTGACAAAAATTTGTAATTTTAATAAAATATTATTATGAGTTTTAAAAATGTCTAGTCTTTAATATTGGCTTAGGCCTCAAATGGGTGTATACGAATTGAATTGAATTAAGTAGGTAATTTTGACCAAATGTGATATCCAAACGTTTCAATTTTATTTGAGTTAAATTGAGTTCTTAATCTATAAATTTCACATCAAACGCGAATCGAATCACCCCATTTATAAATGAATTGGGTTGGAATCGTTGGTCTTATAGAAAAATCGGTTATATAATTTAATTTTTAAAATTGTAATTAAATGAAAACACTTCCGATAGTTGAACATCTCAAAAACTTAAAAATTCTACTGCAACATTCAATAACTAAATTACATCCATAACACACAATAAAACACATAAATAAACTAAATTAATAACAATAGTAACAAAATAATAAGAAAAAGTGTCACATAAATAGTTAAAAAAAGTAATAACAAAAAATATACGTTACATCAAGGAGTTGACTTCCGGACTTCAAAATTAGAGATGACAAAAAATCTCTACCAAAAGATATCTACAAATAAAATCTTACGGACATGGAATAGATAGTTTAATGAATATCCACTCATAAAATAAACAAATATTTTAATTACTTGTTAGTTAATGATATAGAGACAGGTATAATGATATCTATACCTGCTAGTAAATTAATTAAAATACTAATTTTATTTATGTATTAATATTTTTTATTATAGAAATTTTGTAATACATACCAATTATTTGCTGATATTTTATTATTTTTATGTATTACTACTTCTTTGTATAGACAAAAGAGAAAAAAAAATACTGAGTCAAAGAAAAAAGAAGAAAATAATCTTCATAATTGTAAATAAATAAATAAATTTTATACATAATCATTCTTTTATTTAAAAAATAGTATTTATAAATATCCTATATATATATATATATATATAAAAGAAATAGGTAGATGGTAATATTACGTATAAGGAAATATCATAAAGGGATTTTATGATAATTATTTGATTTGATTCTATGATTGATCAATGCAATGCATTTATTTAAATTTTTTTGGTACAAAAATTTTCAATAGACGAAGAGGGAAAAAAAAACTCAAAAAACTCATCCTTAAATTTTCCATTACTTTCTGAGTGGAAGCACCATTCAATAGATGAAGAGAAAGTCGTAGCCTCTCAACCATTCTTTCTTTTGGACATGTCTTAATGGACTCAATGCAATTTCAGGTCTCACTCTATAATCCTTAACATATACCCTCTCTTTAAAATGAAATATAAAGAAAAATATTAGTTAAAAATTTAAAAAATCTGATATAAAATATAGATCAAATACATTAATTTTACAACTGTATATCAAATACATTAATTTTACAACTAAATACAGTGTCCGCTTTTGTATTTATCTATTTTGTTGTGTTTAATTGAATATGTTCGGTTTTAATTTCAATTTCACATAATCTATGTTATTTGAATTTTTCGTAATTTCTGTTTCAATATTCATGTTATTAAAATTTAAGTTTAAAAAACAAAACTGCGTTGTTAAAATAAATTTGTACAAAAGACATATTCGACCAAATTTATTGACAATGCATAATTTTGAGGTAGCAGATTCTCTTTTATTTTTTAAAACATATTCTCATCGAAAAAGTTGTTAAGAGTCCCACCCTCAACATATTACTATTCATTATTAATAATACTAACATTAAAGTGTTAATGTTTTATGTGTCTTTTTATTTTCTAGTTGTTGGAATTCTATCAGTTCCATATGCATTAGCCTCAGGAGGATGGTTAAGCTTATCACTTTTATTTGCAATAGCAGCTGTAGCATTTTACTCAGGCATATTAATGAAAAGATGCATGGAAAAAAATTCAAACATTAGAACATATCCTGGCATAGGTATTTTTTAAAATTATTATTAATAATCGTAACCTATGTAACACCGACACCTCTAACCGAATGTACGGTCAATGTCTAATACATGTCAGCGTTGAATACTGACACGACACTGACACTTCGATTGCATTTAATTAATTCACTTTTTTTTTAAATTATTATTAATTTCAACGTGTCAGTGTTAGTGTCGTGTCAGATATCTATGTCAGTGTCAGGTCATATCATATAAATTACTTTCATGGTAACACCAATTACCAATGCATTAAAAGATTTACTTCCATGGACATACAAGAATCATACAGTGACAAACATTTTTGTTAGCACTGTCCTTGTAATCACCAATGTCATTGTTGCATTGTGTGTTCCTTTCTCTGGATATCTCATGTCAATGGTTGGAGCTTTTTTAAGTGTCACTGCATCAATTTTGCTTCCATGTTTGTGTTACTTAAGAATTTCTGGTACTTACAGGAATTTTGGGTTTGATACAATGATTATAGTTGTAATAATTGTAGCAGCTATAATAATGGGAATTTTTGGGACATATACTTCAATTGTTGAAATAGTACAAAATTTGTAATAGGTAATTAGATCTAGAACCAATTAAATTCTGAAATATATATATATATATATATATATATATATATATATATATATATATATATATATATATATAATAGGTTTTTCTTATGCTTCAATAATTTCCCTTGTAGAGAAGGGTCTATCTATCTTAATTGAAGAAATGTCTAAGAATTCTGACAAGATTGCTCTAAATTCATCTCCACTAAGAGTCTCTGTCTCAAGTAACACATCCACTAATTTATCAATTGCATCACGATTATTCCTAATGTGATTCTTGGCAATTTCATATGCTTTATCTATTATATGTGTCACTGAGTTATCAATGTCATCAGCTAGTTTCTCAGACATTGAGTTCCTTGCTAGCATCCTTAGCACTACATCACTACTTTGAACTGAAGGATCAGTTAATGTCCAGGGCCCAATCTCAGACATGCCATACATTGTTACCATCTGTTGCAAACCCATTTTTCAGCTATATGTTAAATATGTTTTTAATTCGTATGAAATTTTCAATTTTACATTCGAAAAATAATTTTGTTCATGAACTGAATTTATGTATGTTTATAATTAAGTTCACGAGAATTCAGCTCGCGTACACTATTTTGGTGTAATTGAAAATAAGAGATGTAATTAACAAAATTGTAAGTTTTTTTTATCATTTTTTAGTACTCGTCTTTTATAAAAGGATAGACTAAAAATGGACATAAAATTTATAGGACTAAATTTGAAATATTGTAGTTTTATATTAAAGAGACTAAAATTATATTTAACAATTACTTTAATAAAGAAAAAGCTAAATAGCACTCGTGGTCCCTTAACTTAATTTCAGTTAACGTTTTAGTTATTTATCTTTTTTTTTTCTCGATTTGGTCGTTTATTTTAATTTTAAGTGACAATTTGATCTTTTATGTTTTAAAATGTCAACAATATTATCTTTTTTTTTACAATAAATTAAAAAATTCATCAAAATTTTCAACCAAAACCCATAAAATTAATTATATTCTTTAATATAATACAATTTTTATCAAATTCGTAACTCAAATCTTCAAATAAACTCATATTTTCATTTTTTATTTGAGGTTGTTAGAGATGGAATTTTAAAAATCAAATAAAGAATAAAAATATGAATTTATTTGAATATTTGAGTTACGAATTTGATGAAATTTGTATTATATTAAAGAATATAATTAATTTTATGGGTTTTGGTTGAAAATTTTGATGAATTTTTTGAATTTTTGTAAAAAAAAAGATAATATTGTTAACATTTTAAAACATAAAAGATTAAATTGTCACTTAAAATTAAAATAAAGGACCAAATCGGAAAAAAAGATAAAGATAAAGGACTAAAACGTTAACTGAAATTAAGTTAAGGGACCACGAGTGCTATTTAGTCTAAAGAAAATTATGTTGTTTATTTGATTTCTAATTAGTGCGTATGAAAAAACATATGTTAGGAAAGTCCAAATCCTTAGTTAGATCTCAATTATGAATCCAGCTACGTTGCATTCAGTAACTACGCATCCACGCATTTGGGACATCGATAGTCGTTCAATCAATGATCAAACGGTTCAAATTTAAATTTGGTATTTTAAATTATATAGCTAAAGTTAAAATCAGTAATTTTAGACTGTTCGATCAAAATTGGACAGACACCGAATGTAGACTTCCCCAACTGCATGGAATCCAATTTCCTCAATTACCTTGAGAGATTAGTCTTTACAGTTGCATGTGACGATATTTTTTCTAATAAAAAAAATTGTGTTGTTTATGGACAAAGTTTGTAATAGTGGTCACAACGACGGTTGTAGACATACCACAATCTTTGTTATTGGTGCAAATTTAAGTAAAATACGACTGATGCAACCTCAATTATAATGTTATGGTCACGGACCTTTTGTGGATACTACTAACCTGTCTTGCTATTTGTGTAACTTGTTGCAAGTCCCCAGCAGCTCCAGTTGTTATCTCAGTTTCACCAAATATGACTTCTTCTGCTGCTCTACCTCCTAAACCTCTAACTATTCTACCAAATAATTGTTTCTTTGAGATAAGAGATGGATCTTCACTTGGTATAAACCATGTTAACCCCCTTGCTTGACCTCTTGGTACTAGAGTGACTTTTTGTACTACATCATATCCTGGAGTAAGTGTCCTGCAAAGTTGCACACATCAAATTTAGTATGTTTCATTAAATTGATATTTTTTAATTTAATTTGATTAGAATTCATGTTACAAGAAAGGAAAAGTCTACACTAAGGGCTTGTTTGATTTTCCTCTCAAAAACTTTATTTTAGTTTTTTAAAATTTAAAAACTAAAAAATTTGTTTGGATTACTTGTTTTTAAAAACTGTTTTGTAAAACTATTTTTAATATTATACTTTTTAAAACTAAAAAAGCAAAACAGTTAAATGGTGTTTTATTTCTCAATTTTCAGTTTTTTTAATTCTCTAGTCAAAAACTGTTTTAAAAATTTATATTACCAAATAAGTTTTCTCTTTTTCTCATCTCTAAAACTGTTTTTAAAAAACAAGTATCTCAAACAAGTTTTTTCTTTAATCCTATTTTTTAAAACAATTTTTAAAATCAAATTTATAAAACATTTTTTAAAAACTAAAATGCAAAAGTGTTTCAAACAGGCTCTAAGTGGTCTGATGTAGATCCATGCTTAAAAATTATTAGAAACTCTAACGACGTTTGATGACACTTCTCAGAAGTATAATTTTAAAACTCTTCTTGTCTTTATGTCTGAAACAGTGACATGATTAATATTGGTTCCATGAGTTTAGTTTTGAGGGACATATATGTTTTTCTTTATTTTTATTGAATTGACTTCAATGATTCATTGTCTCAGCCTGTAAGGCCAAGAGAACCGTTCCAAAGGAGTGAAATCGATCTTCATTAGAGTTTCAGAAGACTTTTAAACATCGATCCACGATAGACTACCTATAAAGATGAACCATTATAGCATTCACCCTACAAGAAAACTGGATAAAATCACATTTGACCCACCAATTTTTCTTTGATAGACAATAGTCAGTAGTTAATTTGTTGGGGAGAGGAGGAATTTGCTAGGTATAGAGATCGAACTCTTGACCTTCTACTTAATACTCATTCGATATCCCAACTCATACTACTGAGCTACACTATCAGAGACAATTTTGACTGATACGAACAAGTATATGATGTACTTACGCACAAATAGCATGTCCAACTTCATGATAAGCAACTAAAATTTTGCTCTTGCCATCAGTCATCTTGGTTCCTTCCATGCCTGCAACAATGCGATCGATGGAGTCGTCGATTTCTTTCATTGTGATCTTCTCTTTTCCTCTTCGACCGGCTAGAATGGCAGCTTCATTCATGAGGTTTGCGAGGTCTGCACCGCTGAATCCCGGAGTTCTCATGGCAATGACACTAAGTGAGATATGCTTGTCAAGCTTCTTGTTGTTACTATGAACTTTCAATATTTCTTCCCTCCCTCTAATATCTGGTAATCCCACAGTTACCTATTGGAACAATCACAAAATTATTCATCTATCTATTTCTTTGAGTGGCTTCATCTTTAACAATAAAGGATTTGAAAGAAGTAGAAATTAACATTATTATCAAATTTTGGGATTCATATATTGAATCAAATCTTATTATAAATAGTAAAATACATTACTAAAAAATGTCATTTTTTGTGTGTAAAAACTAGTGATATAGCAAAACTATAAGTTGATATAACATATACACACTTCAAAAATCAAATAACAAATGAAAAGTGACTTACTATACAAAGTTGGATAAAAAAGTGACTGGTTACAATAAGTGGTCGAAGTGAATTATTAGAATGAATCGTGATTAATCATGGTGAATCGAAATCTTTATAATTAATCAGGATTTAAGATGAGATTTACGTCTAAAATAGATACACTAGTATTCATATTGATTGGGTTTAATTTTGTATCGGTGGCCTGTTTGGATTGGCTTGTTTGAGATCATCTACTAGCATAAACGCTTGCAACACTCCTTGTGAAAGTTTATGGAAATAGTTTACGGTAAATCCATAAGATGTTTTTAGCTTATATCAATAAATTCTTCATGATAACTTATGAAAACAGCTTATGGTTTATATATAAACAATATCTTTTGTTATGGAAAGTAAAGTTACCTGTCTATCAAACCTCCCAGGTCTAAGCAATGCTGAATCAAGAATTTCAGGTCTATTAGTAGCAGCAATAACTATAACACCATTATTACCATTAAAACCATCCATTTCAGTTAACAACTGATTAAGTGTTTGCTCTCTTTCATCATTCCCACCACCTATACCTGCACCTCTTTGCCTCCCAACAGCATCAATCTCATCAATGACAATCAAACAAGGCGAATTTTCTTTCGCCTTATTGAACAAATCCCTCACTCTTGAAGCACCAACACCAACAAAAATCTCAATGAACTCCGAACCAGATAGAGAAAAGAAAGGAACTCCAGCTTCTCCAGCAATTGCTTTAGCAAGAAGTGTTTTTCCAGTCCCCGGTGGACCTATCAAAAGTACTCCTTTCGGAATTTTCGCTCCGACTGAAGAAAACTTCTCTGGTTTTTTTAAGAACTTGGCTTCATCAACTCCTGCTACATCCTCAAATGTCATTCCTGTATTTGGTTCCATCTCAAAGTTTACCTTGCTCCTGAAGTAAAGATATTAATGAAATCAAAACAATGTCAAGAGAGTGATGTTTACAAATAGGTAATCATAAAGTCTCTGTAACCGTGTCACAACTGCAATTTTTCATGTTATTACTTGTGACTGCAATTTAAAATCTTGAAGGAAATTACATAGAGCCTATTTGAATTGACTTATTCGAGCTTCTTTACTAACATAAACGCTTGTGTTAGACTCTTTGAAAGAGTTTATGAAAATAGATTATAACATGTTCATTAGCACTAAACGGACACCTCATGGATTATGAAAAACCTATAGTTTATATAAAAACAATTTTTATCAGTTGTTACAAAAATAGGTTATACATATAAGTATTTATGCTATAAACGCTTAATTAAATTGTTTATCCGAACATAACCTGATACACTAGCTTATTACTTATATAGCTATTAAAGTTTACAGAGTCAAGTTCTTAACCCCGAACTGATACCTTATGGACTATAAAAACCTATAGCTTATACAAAAACAATTTTTATCTTTTGATATAAAAATAGATTATACATAAAACACTTAAGCTATAAATACTTAATTAAGATTTTTATCCAAACATAACCAAATAAAACTACCATATTACTTATATAGCTATGAAAGTTTCATATGCTACAATACATACCTTCCTAATCCAAAGGGCAAGTTACGGCTACCAACAGGATTATTTCTAGATGTTCTGACGAGTAAAGTACCAAACAATATCAAAGGAAAAGCAAAATTTTCCAAAAAATCAAATATTACAAGTTTCCAATTTGTATCAATAGGATGAACACCAAAGTCGACATTTTTATCTTTCATTTTCCTAATCAACTCTTGAGGAAGCCCTGGTAACTGAATTTTGACCCTTTGAATTTTTTCCAAAGTTGGATTATAAATTTCTGCAATAGCAACTGTTCCATTCTCAAACAAGTCTACTTTCTTGACAAAACCTTCATCCAAGTAATACAAGAATCTTGAGTATGATATGTTACTTGAGCTTGAAGCAATTGGGCTATTAGGCTCAGCTATTGTGAGCTGAGTAAATGATAGCCCAACATAAATTTGGCCCAATCCAATCACACTTGATGTTAATAGCTTCCTCTTGGCGACTTTGGTGTCTAACAAAGTTTGTTGAGATGAGGTTTCTTTGTTGTTGGAAAGGTTTTGAGGCTTGAAGATCAAGGTTGGGGTGATTGAGAGAGAAAGAGTAGAAGACATTTTATAACTGAAAATTTTCAACTTTTATTGAAGATGTTAGTTATAAAGTTATTAGAGTATATGGATTTGTAATTACACCTTTTATTAAAAATTGATTCTAAGGGAAGGATTGAATTTGTTTATGCAGATAGAGATAAATGAGAAACTTCTGGTTCTTTTAATTTGGAATTTTGTTTATGATTTTTTATCTTGTCTTATTTTTCATTCAAGAAAGGTCTGCCGTGTTCCTCTTTCTAAAGTTCCTACGTTTGCATTTCTTTGCTTGTTTTGAAATGCTGAGATAAGGACACCACCTATTAATATTAAAATATTAAAGAATAATTGTAAAATGACGATTAATATTACTTTACATAAATGATAATTTTTCTCGTTTACATTTTCTTATTAATTGTCATTTTAGTTTATAATTATGAATGTATTAAAATTACAAATAAATAATCGAGTGTCTTTCTTATTTGAATGACTATACCAACGGAAAAACATATTTGAAGACTAAATTTCTTGTAATTTTATCATCCTAATTGCAACCAAATTCACTGTTTAAATATTTAAAAAATGTTGAGCGATAAATCGATAGGACTGTTCCAAGCAAAAAGCAAACAGAAGAGAAAACTGTAGGAGATATCATCCATCACAAATCACAGCCACACACTTGGTAAGAAGTTGAAGTATTGATCGTTTGGATTAATAATAACAAAATTTTGATTTCTTCGTCACTGCCTCAAATGTTGCCACCTTATTATATTGTTATTTTGCTTTTGACTTGTACCAAACAATGTTAAAATCATTAGTGGATATGATTTGACTTGGCTTTTTCTAGAGAATAAATTGAGTTCACAAAAAATTTGGCTGCTCTTAAAATTAAATAAACCATCAATTTATGGTCAAAATAAATCTATTATTAATAATTCAGAACAATTGCTTTAAAAACTGACAAATATGGCTAGTTTTAATTCACCACTTTAAGAAAGAATTTTAAAACTGTCAATTGGCTCATGAGAGGTTCAAAACAGTAAAAGAAAATTGGCATGTGTTAGAAATTCAACTCAATCAAGCAACAAAGAAAATTTTTTCAGAAAATAATGATCCAATGGCATAGATAGAATTTGATACAGTAACCAATGTAAGAAATGGTGTAAACATACGAGGAATAGCCATAAAGCATACCTGATAAATATTAAAAAATTCCTACTATACAATATACAAATAAATGGTGACTTGAAAAAATAACAAACATTATAACTATAAAATGTCAAAAAAAAGCTATCAATTGTCCTATTCTAACTTCAAAGTTTCAAGTTCGGTATCAAGCAATGTTGTTAAATAGCAACTATGGCGGCATTGTAGTGTGATAGCATAATGAAGTTTGAACAAATCCCTAATGTTTCATGATACGCTATTTCAGTATAAAATATATAGTGTCAAACTGTCGCTATAGAACTGCTGTGTAGTGGAATTTGAACAAAAACCACACTTTCCGAGATCCACGATTGATAACCCTAATACCAAGTAGAATAAATTCAAAGCAACTTCTTCAACAATTAGTGAACCATCTTCAAGTGCAGGTTCAATACATCTAGAATATCATACACAGGCAACAAATGCGGGCAAGGATCATACCCAGCAAAGAACCTATACATGGAATCACCCAAATCAACACAACTCTCTCCAGCCATCTTCTTCAACCCTCCATCTCTCATCACCCTCCTCACATTCGCCGCTTTCTCCCACTTTCCTACTTCAGCATACATGTTGGCAACAATAACTAAATTCCCTCCCCTCTTTGGCTCCATTCCAAGCAACCTCTTCCTTACTTTATCCCCTATCCCTGATCGGTCACAACCATCGTGAACACTGCACGCACTTAACAATGTCCTCAACACAACCGGGTCAGGTGCAAAGGGCATTGTCTCTATAAAGCTATAAGCTTCTGTAAGGCGGCCGGCACGGCCTAATATATCAACCATGGCACCATAATGCACCATCATAGGTTTAATCCCATGAACAAATTCCATATCACGAAAATATCGGTAACCTTCATTAACCATCCCAGCATGGCTGCATGCACATAAAACACCAAGATAGGTCACATAATTGGGAGATATACTATTACTTCTTTTGTTGTCACTCATCATCTCAAACAATACAAGAGCTTCCTCAGCAAAACCATGTTGTGCTAACCCCATTATCATAGCACTCCAAGTCCACACATTTCTCTTCTCCATTCTCTCAAAAACAAACCTAGCATAACCCAAAGCACCCGACTTAGCATACATATCAACAAGAGCAGTACCTAACTGACAACTCAAAACCATCCCTCTCAAAATCAATTGAGAATGAACCCATCTTCCAAGGCTCAAATAACCTAACTCGCCACAAGCCGATAACAACAACACCATACTAGTCTCATCCGGCTGAAACCCACAACCTCTCATCTCAAAAAAATACCCAATTCCATCACTCAACCAATCACTCTCAACACAAGCAGTCATAACCGAGTTCCAAGAAACAACCGTTCGTTCCGGCATTTCATCAAACACCTTACGTGCTTGCACAATTTTCTTACAAAAGCCATAAAAATTAATCAAATTGTTACAAACATAAACATCAGAATCCAAACCAAACTTAAAAGCATCAGCATGAACCTGCATTCCTTCAAAAAACTTATCAGCCATAGCACAAGACTTGAAAACAAAAGGGAAAGTAAGTTTATTAGGTTTAACACCATTTTCACGCATTTTCTTGAACACCCATATGGATTCAATTGGTGAATCACTTGATGCATAGCCTCTGATGAGAATGTTCCATGAAATGGGTGATGGGTTGTTGTCGGAGAAATGAAAAACGAGTTTATGCGCTTGAGCGAGGTTTTTGAAGGGAGAGAGGGAGAAAAGGTAAACGAGTTGTGAGAACAAGTAAGTGTTGTTGTGAAGGGAGTTGAGGTGGATTTGTGATTGGAGTTGATGGAGTTGGTCGATTGAACGACATGAGTTGAGGAGAGAGAGGAGACATTGGTGGTGGTTCTTTCTCGAGAGGGAGGGTGTGTTTAGCAGTGTTTGGAACCGAACCATGCATTTAGATTTTCAGTTTCTGGTTTGAGTTCAGCGAAAGCTGTTTTTTATAATATCAAAGTTAAATTATTTATTTAATGATTTAACTTATTTTTTAACTCATTTTGGCTATGTAATTAGTTTTTAAATTTGGTTCCGTAAGTATAGTTCTATTAGTCACTTTATTCATTTTTGTCAGCTTTATTGAAAAAATGTTAATTCGTCTTAAGTGATATATACAATTCAACAATATAAAAAGAATCATAAAAGATCAAATTCAGGTTTTTCTATTCACTATTGTCGCAGTTTTATTGTAGTCTTCATCTTCTCCATAAAAATTAAATTGTTTGTACTGCAGTTGACTTTCCGTCTATTCACAGTTAAATCAACAATTTTCTTTGTTATTTGTTTTTATCTTAATTTTCTTTGTTATTTATCCTGAAACAAAGAATGTCTCAGAATAATGCGTGTATAGCAACATCGAGTCCTCAAAGCTAAATTGAGGTACATGTAACCCTTCTAGAATGCTTTTCAGCTTCATCACTCCCTTCGACATAAAACCCCAACTTTCATCTAAGTTCATAGGATTGCATTCATGGATACTAGACTTGTCAAAATAGACTATTCAGTCCATTTAAGGCTCGTTTGATATGCAAGATAGAAAGAGACATGCTATAATATAAAGTTGGATAAGGATAAGATAATATATGATAGAATAGTGATATGATAAACATTATCATATCACGTGTTTGATACACACATGATAGCCAACATGATAACATTTTATTTTATTATGTATTTGATACACATCTCATCATGATATAATATAATATATATTATATTTAAATAACAAAATTACCATTGTGAACAATTACCTATTAATTTTTTTTAAAATTAGCTTATTATATTTTAAATATTATAAATGAACAAAAACATTAAATAAGTAATGAAATAATTGTTGAAAAAAAAACATTTTTGATATATGTTTTAATGACAACAAACCTTATGAAATAAATGATTAAGTCTTATGAATGGTGTGATCTAATAATGATTTCACTTTAGTTTTATTTATGAGGAACATGAACTGCAAGAAGCCATTCACATCATCAAAGTGCATAAGTATCTACTCAATATTACAAGAATCTCAAAAAGAATATATCATATATCAATCATTCAAGAGAATGATTATTACATCTTCAAGATAGCATCTTCAATGAAGAAAGTGATCAAATATTTTCATACAACAATCAATTATCACACCATGATATAAATCAAAGCAAATCATGTCTTAAATTGGAAATTGATGACAAGATCATTCTAGAAAAACCAAGAACATTCTGATTTACTAAAAATGCTCTGGTTGTTAAAACTGAAGTCTGGAAAAAAAACAAGAACATTCTAGTTTTTACAGCATTCAATCCAAGAACATTCAGGTTTAATAAGAACAAAGCCTTCTAAATTCAAGATTATTCCAAGCTACGAAAATGCAGCAAGCTACATAGAAAAACATTAGGAACAACATTACATACTCAAGGTTACTATTTGGACAGATTCATCAAAAGAATCAACAAAGCCAAAGCAATGTACAAAGAGTAACTTGCAAGATTGATCTTCAAGATTGATGGCATAGATAAAGCAAGTACAGCTTGGACAAATGAGGCACTACATCAGTAATACAAGTACAATATAGCTGGTCTACAAACAGCTGTCAAAAAGTAACAAATTCGTCAAAAGATTAACAAAGGTTAAGCATCAAGAACCAACAAGCAAAATCAATCTCCAGATTGATAAAACAACAAGTACAGTCATGATAAGACACTACAACTTCACCTCTGAACAGCCTGCGCACATAGCAAAAAAGCATGACACAATAAATGTCAAAGCTCTAAGTTCAGCACTCACTCATAAAAAATAGAAACAAAGAATGTTCTGGTTTTACAAAAGAACATTCTGGTTATTCTCTTTTAAAGACTTTAATTATGATTCAAAAGTATGTGTTATTTAACATGTTTTTGGAGTGTGATAATCTAAGATAGGTACTAAGCAAAAGCAAGTAAAATTAGTTTAAAGAATAAGCTAAAAATAAACTGCCAAGAACCAAGAACGTTCTAGACATTTTCTGGAAAAACCAAGAACGTTCTCCACATCTTTTCACTTTATTAAGACTGTTCAAGCCAACTTTTAATGCAAGAGAAGATCATGCTTATTTCGAATAGATTACCAGTATATATACAAGAGATATACAGCTTTAATAATAGCAAAGGAAGTACTCCAAAAGATCTTAGAAGAAAATATTTAAATCAAGACAAAGTGATAAAATCAGTTTGAGCCAATCATTCTCCAAGCTCCAGAACATTCTCCAGATTCTGTCATATAGCTTCAGAACGTTCTCCAGCTTCTAAAGCACAAACCAAGAACGTTCTTGAGACTTCAGCATGACCTTACGACACATTCTCATGATCAAGTGATCCTCAAACACTGTACAGATCAGAAGAAAGAGAATACACAAAGATAAAAAAGTCTTAAAGTCAAAAAGAAGGAAAAAGTTAAGTCAATAGTCTTACTTTGAAGACTGGTTATTTTAATACAATCCTTGACCAAGGGAACCCCCCCCCAACAGTCACATTAAGCTGATATGGACCTCCTAAAATGTCTATAAAAGGAACTTCACAACTTAATGGAAATCACGACATTCAAGTGCAAAAGAAAGATCATCAATCACACACATTCATACTTGAAAGTTTCACAAGAAATTAGTAACATTCAGTTTTGAATTTATTATCATTAGTTTACTAAAACATTTGAAGGTGCAAACACGAGAAGGGGGTTGAATTGTGTTTCACTAACTTGATTACTTTTTCTGTTTTTGCAGTTTTATAACAAAACCTGATGTATGAATCAAATAGAGTTAGCAGCGGATATAAAATAAATATAAAACATAGAATTTTATACTGGTTCACCGTTAACGAGGCTACGTCCAGTCCCTTCACTTTGAAAGATTTCACTAATTCAAAACCTTGAATTACAACAATACCACTGACCCTCCAAGTCAGTCTTCTCAAACAGTCTAACAATCCTAGACTTTTGAGGAAAAGAACCTTGAATCTAATTTCTAAGTAATCTGCTACCCCTTCTGACTCCCTCAGATTGTAGACTCTACTTCAACAACTTAGATCTAACACAAGTGAAAGAAAAACACGAGTTCTTGCTTCTGGAAAGCTGAAACTCACAATTAACCTCACTGAAAACTCGAGTGTTTGCTTCTGGAAGTGTATGAGTCTTTTGTATTTTCGATGCTGAGTCTTCAGTCTTGAGCATTCTTTTATAGATGTGAATTAGGGTCTCTTCCAAGCTTAAATTCGAGCTGTATCTTGTTGGATTCTCTTGCAAAAATAACTTGGCCAATCGGATTTCTCTAAAATAAAAAACATATCTTTTTAGCTCTAGATATGCATTTGAAAATAACTTTGGCCAATCCTGTTCTTAATTAATTCTGGATCAAATCTTTCTTCTCGCCAATAGCTTCTGAAATCCACAAGACTTCAATTTATTTTTGTATCAAATCCTTTTAATACTTTGATCAAATTTAATCAAGTCTCAACTGATTATCATTATGATTAAATCTTGATCGTTTGATCTTCTGCTCTCGTTCACATCTGGACCATACAAATTGATCTGATGTGATCCTCTGATTTCGGCCAATACTGGACCACACGTTCTGATCTTCTGATCTCGGCCAACACTAGGCCATATAATCTGATCTGATGTGATCTTCTGATTTTGGTCAACACTGGATCACATGTTCTGATCTTCTGATCTCGGCCAACACTCGGCCATGATGCTTAAATCTGGACCATTGATCTGAATATCTTCCCTCTGATCTGGACCAATTCTGGACTGGGTCTGGATTGTGAAGGTGCAAACACGAGAAGGGGGATTGAATTGTGTTTGTCAAACTTAATTACTTTTGCTGTTTTGTTAAATGTTGATTTGAATTATTCGATAAACAACTAATCAGATTCAGCAGCGGATAATAATAACATAATAACACATCAATTTATACTAGTTCACTGTTAACTAGGCTACGTCCAGTCCCTTCCTCCAGAAGGCCTTTTCACTAATTCAAACTCCTTTGAATTACAACACCACCGACCCTTCAAGTCAGTCTTCCCAAATAGCCTGACAACCCCAGACTTTTGAGGAACAACAACACATTAACTAAACCAGCTAAGTCTTCTCAAACAGCCTAACAACCCCAGACTTTTGAGGAATAACAACACCTTGACTAAACCAGCCAAGTCTTCTCCTGACAACCCCAGATTGAAGAAGGAATCTACACCACTATAATAAAGGTTTGGAACTTTGCAACGTTGCTTCTGGAAAGCTGTTTGCTGCACTTATTTTTGCACTCTTTTATTGCTTCTGGAAAGCTGATTGTTGCAATGTATTTCTCTCTCGAAAACACTTAGAAAATATTGCTCTTGCTCATTTGTTTTTCTCTCTTTTGAAATCTCAGATAACTTTGAATTGAAGCTTGAGTTCTTGTGTTTTTCGATTCTTTATTCTTCAGCATTAAGCCTCTATTTATAGTTGAACTTTAGGGCTTCACTGATGCTTTACTTCATGAGTGTATTTCAATTAATCTGTTTTGAGAATATTCTGGAGTAGTTTGCTCAGATTCTGTTTTGAGCCTTTTGCTCACTGATCTGTTTTGAACATTTTGCTCCGCTTCTGTTTTGAGCATTTTTCTCAGATTCTGTTTTGAGCATTTTTCTCCAATTCTGTTTTGAGCATTTTTCTCAGATTCTGTTTTGAGCATTTTTCTCAGATTCTGTTTTGAACATTTTTCTCTGACAGATTGATCTAATGATATCCTCTGGTGACGTCATCCTCTGATTTATGCTTCTGGTGACGTCATCGTCTGATGACATCATCTGGTGACGTCATCCTCTGATTTCTGCTTCTTGTGACGTCATCTTCTGATCTATTCTTCTGATGACATTTTTCATTCTTCTTCTAAGTCAAATATGTTATTTTCATAAAATACATTTGTTAACATCAAAACTTTAATTGCAAGAACCAACTTGGTTGCAACAGATTGAACTGAAATTAAATCTGGACTTATGATATTTTAGTCTGGATAATTACCTTCTGATCGGGAGCAGGTCTGGATTATATCTGGACATCATTTCTACTGATCTAGATTGAGTTTCATACTCTGAACCATGCTATCTTCTAGTGTGGGCCAAATCTGGACTGATTATCATTTCACGACCAGGCTATCTTCTGGTCAGAATTAATTCTAGACCAAGTCTGATTTATGATACCTTTGTTGGAACCAAGTTGGTTCTAAGTACTTAGGATTTTGATGTTTACAAAAGCACTCCATGTAATCTTATTTTGTACCTTGAATTATTACATTAAATGCCACCAGAAGATGAAGTTTCCAGAGGCAGGAGATGAAGACATCAGATAATGCATCCAAAAGGTACCAGAGGATGCATCCTGAAATTACTAGAGGATATCTTTGATGGCCCAGATCAGAAGGAAGCAAAGTCAGAAGGAGACCTGGACCAGACTAGAAGGAAGCCTGCCAGAGGGAGACTTGATCTAGACCAGAAGGAATCATTAGTCAGACTTAGTCCAGAGGATCACATCTATCAGTTTGCTAGTCCAGGTTGGCCGAGATCAGAAGATCAGAAAGTGTGATCCAGGGTTGGCCGAAACCAGAGGATCACAACTGTAACACCCCAATTTCTTATTATTATATTTTAATTATAAAATATAATGCACAACTATTATTATCTGTATGTTGACATGTGCGATAATTTCCTTCGTGTTTGTCCTATGTGTTCGCCCTAATGATTTATTTAAATTATTAATATTAATAATATTCAATTTTGTTTTAATATATATATATATATAAAAGAAAATAAGAAGTAAATGTGTGTGTTGCTACATTAGTCTATTAACTAAAGCATTAGTAGAGTGAGTTTATGATTGTAGTAATAATAACAATAATAATAATAATAATAATAATGATATTAATAATAATAAGGGTCATGGGCTAAGTGTATAGGTCTGATAATAAGCCTAATAATATACCTAATACTACTAGTACGTATAGATAGGTATATAAGTGAATAAATGAGGTTGTCGTGCATTCCGTGTCTCTGTTTTCCCGTTCTATTAGGAAGAAAAAAATTGAATTGACTACTGCCCTCTTGCATCCAGCCGCAACTCTTAATATCAAAATCATACATTGTTTTCCTCAGGTAAATTTCGAGGACGAAATTTTTTTATAGGGGGAGAAATGTAACACCCTAATTTCTTATTATTATATTTTAATTATAAAATATAATGCACAACTATTATTATCCGTATGTTGACATGTGCGATAATTTCCTTCGTGTTTGTCCTATGTGTTCGTCCTAATGATTTATTTAAATTATTAATATTAATAATATTCAATTTTAAACAAAAAATATATATAAAAGAAAATAAGAAGTAAACGTGTGTGTTGCTACATTAGTCTATTAACTTAAGCATTAGTAGAGTGAGTTTATGATTGTAGTAATAATAACAATAATAATAATAATAATAATAATATTAATAATAATAATAAAGGTCATGGGTTAAGTGTATAGGTCTGATAATAAGCCTAATAATATACCTAATACTACTAGCACGTATAGATAGGTATATAAGTGAATAAAGGAGGCTGTTGTGCATTCCGTGTCTCTGTTTCCCCGTTCTATTATGAAGAAAAAAATTGAATTGACTACTGCCCTGTTGCATCCAGCCGCAACTCTCAATATCAAAATCATACATTGATTTCAAAGACTAGGCTGTTAGAGACAGTGATTGGCGAAGACGCGACACATTACATCAACGGATCAGCTTCGTTGAGAAAAATCATTAGCCAAGGTCAGGGGTGAGACGAGGTTCGATATTATGAGTATAAAATGACATGAGATGAACGGGAATACTGAAATTCCCAGATATTCATCCGGGGATTACTACGTATGGTCGAGCCCTATTGAGTGATAATAATTAATTAATAATATATGGATGGTATTAGGGAGGACTAAAATATATTTTAGCAACCTATAGAATTGTTGTGAATTTATGTATATCAAGATTTCATACTGTCCAGTTTTATGAACCTTATGCTGATTGTTATTGTATCAATGATATGTACTTGAGTGTTCTTGTAACTTGATTGAAATTATGATATTACTAGAATGTCCCACCTGTTTGATTTCTTATTATGTGATTGGACTGTGTATTGTGAGTAGTGTAGACCAAATATTGGGGTTTTATTGTGATTGACTAATATATATATGTATATATAATGATGAATATTGTGAAGTACAACTGAAAATTATTGAGTTATGATAATCCAGTATGTATGAGATAGATGCTGTAGTTTTGGAGTGAGGATTATTTTGTCATCATATAGGAAGGGTTTGACAAACCTAGTGATTCGAGGAAGTACAACTGAATGAGCCTGATCGTGGAGGGCTACAGTCAAACCGTAAGGTAAGACTGATAGACCTTGGGGTACATCTAGTTGGGACTTCCTAAGTGGATTAGTGGGTTATTCCCTAAGGCCGGGAGCTACCGTGCAAAACAAGAGTACCCCGACCGTCGCGTATATGTGTCTCGGGTTGAGTTGAGGGGATCTATGAGGACTTGGCCATTCATGAATTGTTCGTCCACTCTTGTAGTGGCATAGTGTCAGGCCTCCAAACCAAGTACTTCAGAGTAGAATGGTACCAAGTGATGAAGAAGTATAAAGTATAGGACATGCATAACATTTTCTCCCTGTGACTGTTTTATTGTGAGTGAATTAGATTAACCTTGATATTATGTTCTGGAATGTTCTCATGTTTGTGTTAATTTGATTACTTACGTGTTCTTCTCGTTTACATTATACTATTACATAATTTCGATACTCACCCCTCGTTGTTTGTGTTTGGCGTTTGCGATGGACGCAGACGAGCTACAAGCTGCAGGTGAAGATTAATACTCTCAGAGTGTAGGAAGTCGTCTCATCTTGAAGACTTTTATCATCTTCCTTCTGTTAATTTCATATTTTAACATCTGTAATTTGGGGAAATTTTGCTCTGATAGTGACATCGGGTTGAGACTACATTTATAATTATCAGTAACTTATGTACGTGTGCTTCAAAAAGAATTTAATTTGATCACTGTTATGACCATCGAATTGTTAAGCTGATGATATGACTTGTCCATGATTAAGTGATACTTTTGCCTTAAAGAATCGTTCAAAAGTTTTATTTATTTATACTCTATTATTTTTAAATTTAAATAAATTTGGGGTTTAGGGTGTCACAACAGCAAATCACTTAGTATGGTCCAGATGTGGACGAGAGCAGAAGATTAAAGGGTTCAGATTTAATCATGATGGTAATCGGTGGAGATTTGATTAAAATTTGATCAAAGTATTAAAAAGGATTTGATACAAAAATACATTGAAGTCAGAATCGGTCAAAGTTATTTTTAAAAGGCAATCTGGAGCTTAAAAAGATATGTTTTTTATTTAAGTGAAGCCCGATTGGTCAAAGTATTTTTGCAAGAGTATCTGGCAAGATACAGCTCGACTTTAAATTTGGAAGAGACTCTAATCTGCATCTATAAAAGGAGGCTCAAGGCAGAAAACATAGCATCGAAAATTCCAAAATAGTCATACACTTCCAAAGCAAACACTCAAGTTTTCAGTGAGGTTAATTGTGAGTTCCAGCTTTCCAGAAGCAAGCACTCGTGTTATTTTCTTTCCCTTGTGTTAGATCTAAGTTGTTGAAGTAGAGTCTACAATCTGAGGGAGTTAGAAGGGGTAGGAGATTACTTGGCAATTAGATTCAAGGCGTTGTAATTCCTTCTACAATCTGGGGTTTTCAGATTGGTAGGAGAAGACTTGACTTAGGAAGTCAAGGTGCTGTATTCCTCAAGAGTCTAGGATTGTTAGACTGTTTGAGAAGACTGACTTGGAAGGTCAGTGGAACTGTTGAAATTCAAGGTTTGAATTAGTGAAATCCTTAAAGGTGAAGGGACTGGACGTAGCCTCGTTAATGGTGAACCAGTATAAAATTCTGTGTTTTTATTTTTACTTTATATCCGCTGCTAACTCTATTTTATTCATACATCAAGTTTTGTTTTAAAACTGCAAAAACAGAAAAAGTATTCAAGATTGGTAGGAGAAGACTTGACTTAGGAAGTCAAGGTGCTGTATTCCTCAAGAGTCTAGGATTGTTAGACTGTTTGAGAAGACTGACTTGGAAGGTCAGTGGAACTGTTGTAATTCAAGGTTTGAATTAGTGAAATCCTTCAAGGTGAAGGGACTGGACGTAGTCTCGTTAACGGTGAACTAGTATAAAATTCTGTGTTTTTATTTTTACTTTATATCCGTTGCTAACTCTATTTTATTCATACATCAAGTTTTGTTTTAAAACTCCAAAAACAGAAAAAGTATTCAAGTTAGTCAAACACAACTCAACCCCCCTTCTTGTGTTTGCACCTTCAACCTTCTGGTCTGGAACAAGTCTCCTTCTAGCAGGCTACCTTCTAGTCTGGTCCAGATCTTCTTCTGGACTCTGCTTCCTTCTGATCTGGGCCAAGAAAGATATGCTCTGATGGTGTTTTGACATCCTGGTGTATCCTCTGGTGCCTTCAGGATGCATCCTCTGGTACCTTCTGGATGCATTATCTGGTATCTTCTGGAGGTGTATCCTCTAGTCTGATTTTATCCTCTGGTAATTCATTTTCTGCCTCTGGTGACTTCATCTTCTGCCTCTGGTAACTTCATCTTCTGGTGACATTTAATATAATAATTCTAAGTACAAAATAAGATTACATGGAGTGCTTTTGTAAACATCAAAATCCTAAGTACTTAGAACCAACTTGGTTCCAATAACATCTTGTAAAGAATCTAACCTCAAATAAGAGTTGAGATTAAACAGATTTTGTTAAACACTTTAATCATTATCGTGTAAAACTCAAGACTATAAGGTTTGTTTATAGCTTGAATAAGTTGTTTAGAAAAATCCTTTTAAGGTTAAATGGTGAGTTGTAAAAATCCTATCAAGGGTTGATAGGTGACCTGATTAAATCTCTTTCTGGGTGGAAAGGATTGAAATGTGTAACAGATCAAGGTTGATTTGAGCTAGGTGCTGTAAAACCAAGAAGGTTCTTTGTTTTTAACACTTAGTGGAATATCTCACGGTTGTGAGGACTGGACGTAGCTTGGGTGGGTGAACCAGGGTAAATCATGTTGGAACGAAGTTGGTTCTAAGACTTAGGATTTTGATGTTTACAAAAGCACTCAATGTAAACTTATTTTATACCTTGAATTATTAAATTAAATGTCATCAGAAACTGAAGAAATCAGAAGCAGAAGATCAAAGGAAAATGAATTCTGGAAATTCCAGAAGATGTTTCAGGATGACAAAACTGAACCAGAAGATAACTTTGCAGGCCTATATCAGAAGGAATAAAATTCAGAATGAAACATGGATCATATCATTGGAAAGCCTGCCAGAAGGAGCGTTGATCAAGACAAACAGGAATCAAATATCAATTTTATTCCAGAAGTTATTATGACCAGAAGATGGCCTGGCAGTAAAAATTACACAGCCCAGACTTGTTCCAAACTTGACCAGAAGGTATGTTTATGAGTCCAGAACATGAAGATCAATCCAGATTTGGCCCAGACCATAAGATAGCATGATTTAGGGCATGGAACGAAGTCCAGAACAAAACAAATGAGTTCCATAATCAACCCAGACCTGGTCCAAAATTAAAGGTAAAATGTCCAGACTGAAATATTTTTTGATCATGTTTATTTCAGTTTGTTCCAGACCAAATTCCAGAATCTGTCCAGATCAGAGTAAAAATATCCAGATCAATGGTTCAGAAATAATTTTTTGAGTCCAGTGATGGTAAAGATCAGAAAATCAGACCATGGCCCAGCAATGGCCGAAAACAGAGGGACAGGATGTGCAGTCCAGCAAAGGCCGAATTCAGAGGATTTTAGCATATCAAGTGCGTGTCCAGGGAAGGCCGAAATCAGAAGATCAGAGGGTTAGGAAGTATGGTCCAGGAATGGCCGAATTCAGAGGACAATAGCATAGCAATCAAGCTGGTCCAGCTGTGGACTATCGCATGAAGATCCAATGGTGCAGATTTGATCATGGGAATTAATGGTGAAGATCTCATGATTTTTTTATCAAAATATTATAAAAGATTTGTTATAAATTAAATTGGAGTAGCATGGAAGTCAGGAGCTGTGGCGGGAAGCAATGCACAGATTTGATTGGCCAGTTAAGATATGAAACAAATCTAAGGCTTAAAAGATATGATTTTTATTTAAATAAAGCCCAATTGGTCAAGATATTTTTGCCAGAGAATCCAGCAATATTTAGCTCGAATTTAAGGATTGGAAGAGGCCCAAATCAGCATCTATAAAAGGAGGCACAAGGCAGATTACTTAGAATCGAAAATCACAAAAGGGTCATACACTTCAAAAGCAAAAACTCTCAAATTTTCATATAAGTCAATTGTTGAGTCTCAGTTTTTAAAGCAAGTACTCTTGTTGTTTTCGTTCCACTGTGTCAAATCTAAGTTGTTGAAGTAGAGTCTACAAGCTGTGGGAGTCAGTAGAGGTAGCAGGTTACTTGGCAATTAGATTCATAGTGTTGTGATTTCTTCTACAATCTGGGGTGTCAGATTGGCTGAAGAACAGGAGTTGTTTTTCCTCAAAGAAGTCTAGGATTGTTAGACTATTTGAGAAGACTGACTTGGAGGGTCAGTAGCAAGGTTGTAATTCAAGATTGAATTAGTGAAATCCTTCAAGGCGAAGGGACTGGACGTAGCCTCGTTAACGGTGAACCAGTATAAAATCTGTGAGTTTTTATTTTTATTTTTATCCGCTGCTAACTCTGTTTTAATTATGCATCAAGTTTTGTTTTGAAAGTATTAAAACAGGAAAAGATTTAAGTTAAGTCAAACACAATTCAACCCCCCTTCTCGTGTTTGCACCTTCAAATCATTGTGTGACATCTTTTCCCTATCTCTATTTACTTTCAGTCCTTCATTTACTAAAGTTAAAAATCAATTTTTGTTTCAAACAAACCAAGAACGTTCTCCGTTTTCCATAACGTTTTCCGTTTATTCTGCTTTCACAATCAAGATCATTCTGCTTTTTTAAACTAACCAAGAACGTTCTCCGTCTTCTATTTCCAAAACCAAGAACGTTCTCTGTTTTCTGTTTTCTGTTTTCTTAACCAAGATCAATCTTGAGTTATTTTTAAGTTTTAACAGGGAAATTTTAAATAGACAACTTTACAATTCAAACCCTTCTTCCTTGTAAAGTGACATTACTACTTCAATAATTTTATATTAAAACTATCCATTGACACTACTAAATAAACAATTTAAATTTTAAAAACAAAATCATGAGTAACCAAATAATTATATTTTATTTGTTAGAATGTAAATAAAAATATGATATATATTATATGTAAATAGCAAGAATATCTTGTAAACAAATTATATTTATTTAAATTTTGAATTAACTTTCATATTTTTATAATTGTGAATACTAAATTATTAAATTATATAAAAAGACAAAACTACTCTTGTGTAAAATCATAAACATTTTTTAAATAAATTATTAATGTTTTATTTTTAAGTTTAATATCAAATTCTATTAATTATTTTTTTATTTGATTAGATTTATATTTTTATATTTTAGATTATATTTTATAAATTATTTTTATATTTATATTTTAAATTATATTTTATAAGAGTAACTGAGTAAAGTATTGTTCTTATCTTATCTTGCCGGTTTCTAACCCAACTCATATTCATCGTAGAAATTTCAACTAAAGAGACATGATATAATAGAATTCTGGATTAATTTATCATATCTTGTTAGTTCATCAAACACTAGATTCAGACATGATATGATAACTTATTCATATACAGTCTCTTATCATGTTCATCAAACGGTCTTAGGCGGGTTGTGCGCAGGCGCATAGTCCACACATTTTATTTAACATTACTTTTTTAATTTTTTTAAAACTTATTTGCAACTATTTTAATTTAAAAATTTTCTTTCATGTCTATTTTTTTTAATTTTCTATGGTATACAATAAATACATTAAGAATGAGTCAATTTGAATGAGTGTTAATAGGTAATAGATGAGTAAGTGGATTGGATCTCTTGTGGGTCAATTTTTTTCTTTTGGTATGTGACCCAATTTTAATATTTTCACGAAAGTTTTACCCCATACCCCCCCTTTTATACCTATAGCCCCACACATTTTTTAAAATACCAATAATACCCTGTCTATTTTTTACTATTTATGTAAATTTAAAGTTTTTTTTTACCCCCCAAAGATTTCCGGAGCTCGAAAAACAAAGATTCCCGGTAATTACCGGAAAACTTGGAAAAAGTTTTCCGGAAAAAATGAGTATTTATAACTACCGAAAAACTTCCCTACAAGTTTTTCGGTAGTTTTTTTTTTAATTTTTTTTTAATTAATTTTTTTTATAGATATGGATAATCTGCTGGTATTATCTAATAAAACATGCGTTGATACTACCAACGTTTTTGACACAGAACATGTATGAATAATTATAATTTGTATCGTAAAAATCTATTATTATCATTAATTATTATAATTTATTTTAGATTTTATTTCAGATATTTGATACACAGGAAGCTGTTGTGAATTGGGCTAGAGAAATCGGTATCAAACACAAAGTGACTGTTATTATCACAAGATCAGATAAAGAGACTGGAAAAAGAGGGAGGAAAAATAAATTAATATTAGGTTGTGATAAAGGAGGAAAATACAAGGGTGTTGATAGTTTACCTCGAATTTCAACAAAAAAGTGTGGTTGTCCTTTCAAGCTTAGATCAAAACCATTAAAAGATGGTTCAGGATGGACAGTAAAAGTAATTTGTGGAGTTCACAACCATGAATTACCTGATACGAGTGCACTAGTACCCCAGGCGTATGCACCTGTACCGTCCAAATCTCTGAATAAAGGGAGGTACTTCGTATCAATAAGAGTATGACTCTTATATGTGAAAATAGTACTCCCTACTAAATTCAGCAGATACGCCCTGGCAGCACAATCAAATCTCTCTGCTTGGTACTGCCTCACGAATACCTCCCTCAACCATTCCAGTTGGTAGTGCGCCCCTCTGGTCTTTCTGGTCTCCTCCCAGATCTCTTCTGCAGACACTCCTAATAAATTAATGGCGAGATGACATGCCATTGTTCTATCTGCATCAGGTGGAGTGTAGAACTGACCCCTGACAGGTAATCCAAGAAGATTGGCAACATCATCCAAAGTAATCGTCATTTCACCGAATGGCATGTGAAATGACGATGTCTCATAATGCCATCTTTCCACAAATGCGGAAATCAGGTTGTTGTCAATCGTCTTCAAACTACCCCGTTGTAATGGGGCCAATCCCGACAAGGTCACCCAGTTATCGATGACTCGCGAGAGTACCTGCGGCGTAAATTTTTGCAGCTTTTTCCCATGTGCAACAATTTTCAGCATTGGTCGCTCCTGTATACAAAGAAAATATATGACATTAATATTAAATATAGAACAAAAATAATAATTAATTAAAATATTTTTAATGCACCATAAATAATAATTAATTTAATATACCTGACCAAACCATAACCTAGCTGCAACATGCTGATCATATCGAGTAAGGATGGACAAATCATATGGTCCTCCAGGATACTGCGTCCCTTGAGGTCCATCATGTCCCTGCTCCGTATGCTCTCTCTCCTACTCCTCATGTACTACAGGAGGGTCCTCCTGCTGATGCATAGTAACATCAGCCTCCGGGATAACCATATGCTCCTGGTCTCCCTCGTCATCTTCTTCTACTATCACCCGCCGTCTTCTCCTCGTCGACGCTGTCAGTCGAATCCTCTCTGGAGGATGCATCACAGATGATGGAAGTACCTTCGTCGCGTGATGGTCGAACTATTCTGCCGTCTCTACCTCGTACACCAGTGCCCACTAAAATGAAAAAATAACAAGAAAAAAAAACACTTAAAAAAATTAAAAAAAATTAAAAAAAAACTTCCGGAAAACTTCAATTTCAAGTTTCTCGGTAGTTGAAATTTATCAAAAACTTCCAGAAAACTTACTGGGAAGTTTCCCGGTAGTGCAATTTTTTCCGGAAAACTTTTTTTCAGTTTTCCGGAAGTTGCCGGGAAACTTGAAAAAAAGTTTTCTGGAAAAAATTGCACTACCGGGAAACTTCCCAGTAAGTTTTCTGGAAGTTTTTGATAAATTTCAACTACCGGGAAACTTGAAATTGAAGTTTTTCGGAAGTTTTTCAAAAAATCTTACTTTTTCCGGAAAACTTAAAATGCGAAATGGTAAAATTTTCAAATTTTATACTTTATATGAGGGCAAAAACGTTTTTTCGCTGTCCTTTGTGGGGGTATAGGTATAAAAGGGGGTATGGGGTAAAACTTTCTATTTTCACTTGTTTTTAAATTGGTTATGGGGATTATCTCATACTCATACAGGCTAGTCCGAATGAACAACAAATTTATTCAAACCAAATCAAAAATTCCTAAAAAAATTAGATTGAAATTATTAAACTCAAATTCTGTGTTTTAGTGGGCTGCGCAGACCAATCGATATTAACTAATTTATTTTGACTGCTCTACTAGATACTTTCCAAGTTTATTTACCAACATATGTACCCAAATGTTCACAAATTCTATAAATTTTAAATTTCAACCAAACAATCGAAGAAAACAAAAATTAAATTCCAACCAAACTATTCCATCTCCCACGGAATGAAATCACACTAAACAACGTTTATCCATCTCATCTCCCCAAAACTAAACCCTAAAGTGTTTCCAAATATAAGTAATTCAAATTTCGAAACCATTCTCATATTTGACGAACAAGGATGCTAATTTATAGAATAAGAGGAAAAATAGAAGGATGCTAATCTTGTGAAATAGTTGTGATAAAATAAGAGAAAAATAGAAGAAAATTATTAACAAAATAGAATGAAGTTGCTAATTTATATGCAAAATAGGAGAGAGGGGAGTTGTTAAATTAAGATATCAGATTTGTTTTTGCATATCTACTTAATCGCATTAACTTTGATATATTTTTTTATTAAGCGTATTTAATCTTATTAATATAATTTAATTTTTTTAATTATTTTTTATTTATTAAATTAATAATTAATCATCTTATAAAAAAAATACAAAAATAAGATATTTTAATATAATAATTTCAAACGTAACATAATAGAAAATTTTGAATAAAAAGAGGATATAAATTTATTTTTTAAATTTTGTTTGACAGTCCAACACCTCAATAGGTTTCATTACTCCTTTTCTTCTTCATATTTTCATCAGATGCAATCCACCTTCTTCTGTTCCATATACGTGGCTTTGGCCCAATTTAATTATTGAGTTAAATACTATTTATTTAAATGTTATATTTTGTTATAGTTTTGCATAATTATTATGAATTTAGTTTAAATTTTTTTACATTTGTTAAATATAAAATTTTTGAGTTAAATATTATTCATTCGAACTAAATATTATTTATGAGCAAAAATAATGCTTATGTAAAAGTTTATACTTATGATGAATTTAATTTAAATTTTTTACATTTAAATCTATTAAACATTTTTTTTAATTTTTTATTTGAAAATAGTAAGTACTCTGAAAATAAATAAATAAAACACTATTATTAAAAAATTATGGTAATTTAGTAATCTAAAATGGTTGGTGGATGTGTGTAGTGATAGTAATGTATTTGAATTTACTGGCTTTAGCTATGTATTTGAAATTTGTTGAATTTATTTATGTATTTGAAGATTGTTGGATTTATTTTTGTGTGAAAGGTTGTTGGCTTTTTTAAGAAATGAAATGATGTGATTGAAATTTTATAGTTTTTGAAACATTTAAGTATTAAATATATTTTCATTCAATTAAATTGTTATTGTTGTTATTTATTTTTTTCTTGTAAAATAAAAAATATGTTATTATTTATGTATAACCCACCAACCCAACTCAACTCGTTCTTGATAGGATTGGTTCGAATTAAATGAAAAAAATACAAATTTAAAATTCAATCTAATTTAAAGATAATCGATTAATATCAAATTTTGTCAAAATCAATCTAAATTAACGCGCATACACGATTTCTATTATTGGACAATACTTACCTACACAGCATATAAGTGCCATTAGTAGTGCACTTATAACACGTGTAATAAAATTTAGTAGCAAGGACTGCAACTCCTTTCCCAAACTGACAAGCTGACGAACATGGACGGTTGCGACACAATATTGTTTCTTTCGTAATTTCATAGAGTGACTTTATTTTTATTAATTTACAAAATTAATATTTATAAAATTATAATAAAATATGTTAGTTTTAAATTTTAAAAATTATTAATTTTTTTAATTTAATTAATGTATTTAGATAATTTTATATCATTAATTATATTTCTTGTTATTTAAAATATGTCACTTTATGAATATTTAATTAAATTTTTTGATTCTAAAATTGTCGATTTTTAAAATAAGAGATCAATTTTATTAATTGATGAAAATAAATAGACAAAAACTGCAATTTTATTAAGGTTTCATTGTTATAAAATTTTTACCAAGGTTTTATTATTATAGAAAAAGATTTTGTGACAACAAATTGATTTTAGTCTAATAAGTTAATTAAATGATTAGATTCTTAAAATACTAAATCAATAATAACACAATGAAAAGAAGGTGATTTGAATGTTCTAATAATTTTTTTATTAAATTTTTTCTATTTAACTTTGTATTTGTTCTAAATTATCAACCAATTTATAAACATTTTAATTATTAAAAGTTTATAACTTTGTTGCGTTACTGAGTTAATAATAATATATGTAGAGACTATTTTATTTATTACTTTATTATATAAACGATTTTATATACTTGCCAAAGTGTTGTAAATAATTGAATGATTTAGGAAAGAAATTTATGTAAACTAGAATGAAAGGATAAAATTTTTATTGCCTTTAAAATCGTATGAATTATTTACAATTTTATTGTCTTATATAGCAAGTAATACCCTTGGCTCATAACTAACCATGAGCTAACTAAACGTCAGCTTAACTGACTGACTAACAAAACTTTCTAAGTGCAGTGTATTTTGCAAATAACAACTATTTAAACAATCTAAATTTTGAATTTTAGATTTTTGGAATAGCTATCATTTGTAAAGTAGGCTTGAGAAATTGTGTTCTTTCATTTTAGTTACTTATTTGTCATATAAGCTAAAAATTATTAAGAAAAAAAAACACTAGGCGACGTAAACATAACTACGAAAAAATAAAATAAAACTTCTATACTTTCATTTTAGTTAAGGGTGGGAATAGGTCAGGTCAGGCTTTGAAAGGCCTGAGTTTGACCTACGATTAATTTTTTAGGTCTAAGTCTGACCTACGATTAATTTTTTAGGTCTAAGCCTGGCCTACGGTCTATCATATGCTTTTTTTTCGGTCTGACCTAACCTTTTTAAAAATCTGACCTCGCTTGAAAGCCTATTTAAAAACCTTATTCACATTAAAATATTTAAATGTTATATTTTACATTTTTTTTAAATAGGCTAAATTAGAAAGTTTTTTATATAAGGAAAACTAATAAAATTATAATCAAATCTAATATAATAAAATAATATTAAAATAGCCTAATTGATAGGCTTTAAAATAGGAAACAATAATATTAATAAATAATAAGATATATATATACATATACTTTAAAATAGGAAACTATAATATTAACAAATAATAATAATAAAAAATAACATTAATAAATAATATATATATATAGGCCGGCCTGTCAGGCCTAATAGGCTTTTATATAAGCCTGAAACTAGCCTATTTAAAAAAATAGGCTTTAAAAAATAGCCTGAACCTGACCTTCTTATTAAACAGGTCCCATGTCGGATGGCCTAGCCTATTCCCATCCCTAATTTTAGTCAATTGAAACACATAATTTAATAATTTCTAATATTTAATAAAATTAAATATTATTATTTAATAAATATTGAGTAATAGACTTTGTATTTAATACAAATATTAAATCTAAAATGTATTTAATACAATAGTAAATTAAAATTAGCAACTAAACAATATTTAAATATATATATATATATATATATATATATATATATATATATATATATATATATATATATATTATAAGGGTTGTACTAGTTACTGTTTTAAAAGTGTTCTATGTGGAATCGGAGTTGTGTCTCACGAAATTATAAATGTCAATTTCTTACCTATATATATATTAAAAATAAAATAGTTACTAAAATGAAATAATACATTTTGTCTGTCTAAAAAACAAAAGAAATAATACATTTTCTCAAACTTATTTTACACATGACAACTATTCAACGAATCTAAAATACATCTATTTTATATAAAGGTAATTCTTAATTTTGTATAAAAGATTCTTAAAAATGTGATTGGACCTTTTTATGGACAAGTTTACTTTTAACAATTATGTTTTTTATTTTCAAATTTGTATTTGAACTTATCCATACCATAATTATAGGAAATTCAATGATATCTCCATTTTTTCACAATTCAATTTTAAATAAAATATATCATAAATATTGGTATTGAATTTTATAAAATATATATATAATAAAGGTGAAACAAACGAATTAAAAATATTATATTATGTAATAAAAATGGATAGACATTAAAAACAAAATCAGATAGACGGGTTGTCCGTTTTTTAGTTAGTCTATATAATGATATCTATTCCATGACCTTGTACAACGAAAAACAAAGTAATTTTATATCCTGCTTGAATTGTGTATTTTTTATTGATATGGAGGTCAAATACTCAAATTTGTTACATGAAAACATTAATTCAAAATATGATAAAATAGCTGAAATGAAAGCTTTTGATGAAACAAAAGCTGGTGTAATGGGTCTTGTAGAGCGTGGGGTGACAAAGATCCCACACATGTTCTATTCTGGAGAATTAAACATCACTGAAAACCCCAATAGTAACATACAGTTAAGTGTTCCTGTCATTGACCTCAAAAACATAAACAACGATCATGCTCTTCGTGTGGAAGTTCTTAGCCAAATTCGAACTGCTTGTAAAGAGTGGGGATTTTTCCAAGTGATTAATCATGGAATTCCCGTTTCTGTCTTGGATGAAATGATTGATGGGTCTCTTAGGTTTCATGAACAAGATGTTAATTTGAGGAAACAATATTACTCACGGGATTTAGAGAAAAATGTTACATTTCTCTAATGTGTCCCTTTTTAGTGGAAACCCAGCTAATTGGAGAGATACGCTTGGTTTTCCTGTTGCTTCTGAATCATTCAAACCAGATGAAGTACCAGAAATATGCAGGTAAGTAAGATTTCATTGTATACTGAGACATTGATTTATGGATTAATTATATTTATAATGGTAAAAAAAATAGTGAAATATATACCTTTAAATCCAAAATTTGAAAATTGGTTTTTTAGTCTTGTTCTCTAAAAAGCTTATGTCGTGGTCACTTATCACAATTTCATTGGTGGAACTTATCGAGGTTTTTATCTAAAAAGACAAATAACAACTTTAAAGGATTGAGAGACTAAACGTCCTAATTTCCTATTTTCTGAGAATAAATATATTTAATTTAATCTTTATACTTATTATGGTAAACTTATGCTATAAATAAAACTAACTACTTGGTTTGGTTTTGCTTCTTTGTTTTATTTTTATTTTTGGTTAAATTTCTTGCTTCTTATTTATTACTTATAACAAAATCAAGTTTCTTAGATTTCACAATTGATTTTAGTTATAGATTTTGTTGATTTGAAATATTTTAATCATCGATGATTTGATTGAATTAATTCTTACAGAGATATTGTGGTTGAATTTTCACAAAAAATAAGGCAATTGGGTTTCTTTATCTTTGAGTTGTTGTCTGAGGCACTAGGACTTAATCCTTCTTATCTCAATGATTTGAATTGTGGGGATAGACTCTATATTATGGGTCATTGCTATCCACCATGCCCTGAACCTGAATTAACTATAGGAGCTACCAAACATACTGATGGTAATTTCATGACATTGCTTCTACAAGACCAACTTGGTGGCCTTCAGGTTCTTCATGAGGGTAAATGGGTCAATGTTCCTGCTGTACATGGAGCTCTTGTTGTAAACATAGGTGATGTTCTACAGGTAAATATTATAATTGCTACAATATTTCATTAGCTAGTAGCTTGATAAATATTACTCTGTCTCTATCATTAATTTTTTGTTCTTTTAAGATTTTCATTGTGTCAAAAACTTTAATCCTTTTAAAAAAGCAAGATTTTATTAGACAATTTTTTCTTTTTATATCATTATAAAACACAATTTATATTTTTTGAGTCAAATGAATTTTATATTTTTTAAATATGTTGCATTGGAAATAGACATGTCATTTAATTGGCACAAGTACAAATGTAAAAAAAAAAAATACACCTATATAGTTGAAAAATTCTACACATCATAAAAAATATGCATTATACAAATAAAGTTTAAATAAATTTTTACTTCCTATAAAATTTTACTTTTACTTTCTGTAAAAAAATATTCCACCTTTTAGTCTATAAAAAAATCTATTCAAAAGTTTGTGTAAAAAATTTATACTTTTAACCCTTAAATAAATCTCTGTAAAATCAAAATAGAAATTAAAAATAAATTAATTAATTTTTGGGATTAAAAATATATTTAACTTTAAAAATAAAAAATTAAATATTTATAACCAGATTTTATAAAAATGAAGCAAGTAGTTGATGTGATTTTTACGCTTTAATATATAATATATTAGTATTACTCTTTTCTAACTTACACAATAGTTTTACCAAATTCTTTTATATTGTTGCAGCTTATCTCAAATGACAGGTTTGTAAGTGTTTATCACAGAGTCTTATCACAGAAGATAGGCCCAAGAATTTCTGTAGCATGTTCTTTTATGAATACTCATGACCCAATTGAAGGTAATTTAAAGGTTTATGGTCCTATTAAGGAACTCACTTCAGAAGAAAATCCACCAATCTACAAAGACATTACAGTAAAAGATTTCTATGCTCATTATTATGCAAAAGGACTTGATGAGCACTCTTCCTTGGAGCCTTTTAAGTTGTGAATTCAACATGTTAATGTTCTTTTGAATCTCATGGAGCTAGGATACTCTATCTAAATAAAAACTTATGTATTTTCATATTGTAATAAGCTTCTCAAACTATAGTGAATGAAGTATTTTGTATGGTTGTGTAACACCCCTGATTTGTATGAATTATTATTATTATTATTATTATTATTATTTCTTAAATCTATTATTTAAAAGTAAGTAGTTGTGTTCTTTATCCAAGATTATAAGATTATATATATAATGATTAAAAATTATATGTAGAGTGGCTTATTTAAAGTTAAGAGTAACAATATAAAATTATTGTGTTATAATTTGGTTTGGTTTAGTAGGGAACCATTAAAGGATTTAAGATAGAAATATTTACCCTATACCTCCACATTTGTATCTATAGTTCTACAAATTTTTAAAAATATCAAATATTTTCTTGATTTTTTTTACTATTTTACCGACTCAAATTAACTTTTTTTTTACCATCAAAGATTTTTGGACCAAACAAAAAAAGTTTTTCGGAAGTTACTGCAAAACATTTTAAAAAGATTTCCGGTACAAAAAAGGTTTACCGAAAAACTTTGTCAATTTTTCGGTACAAAAGGTTTCTATCAGAAAACTTAAAAAAGTTTTCCAGTACAGAAGAGTAAAAAGGTGTGTACCGGAAAACTTCAAAAAAAATTTCCAGTACAAAAGTTTAAAAATCTATACTACCAGGAAATTTGATAAAATTTTTTCGGTACAACAGGGGTTTACTGGAAAACTTCACAAGTTTTCCGATACACACCAATTTTTGTTTTTAAAATTTTTTTAATTATTTATTTTTATAAATTTTAACAGATATGGATAAACCGCTACTATTATGTGATAAAAACATGTGTCGATACTACCAACATTTTTGACATAGACCAGGTATGAATAATTATAATTAATATTAATATTATAAAAATCTATTATTGTGATTAATTATTATAATTTATTTTATATTTTATTTTAGATATTTGATACACGGGAAGCTGTTGTGAATTGGGCTAGAGAAATCAGTATAAAAAACAAAGTGACTGTTATCATCACAAGATCAGATAAAGAGCCAGGAGAGAGAGAGGGGAGAAATAAATTAATATTAGGTTGTGACAAAGGAGGAAAATACAAGTGTGTTGATAGTGTAACTCGAAGTTCAACAAAAAAGTGTGGTTGTCCTTTCAAGCTTAGATCAAAACCATTAAAAGATGGTTCAGGATGGAAAATTAAAGTAATTTGTGGAGTTCACAACCATGAATTACCTGATACTTTGGAGGGACATGCATTTGTTGGACGTTTAGATGAAGAAGAGAAAAAAACATGTTCATGACTTAACAAAATATAATGTTGCACTGAGGCACATATTACTCTCACTGCAAGACTGAGATAAGAACAATGTTACTCATATCTCACAAATATATAAATAGATTAGTATGATTCGATTGCACGTGAGGGGTCATTAGACAAAGATGCAACATTTATTCAAGTTAATTGAATATACAAAATATGTGTGGTGGAATAGAAAGCGAGAAGACCCAAATGTTATGAGAGATATTTTATGGGCCCATCTAGAGTCAGTGAAGTTGTTGAATTTGTTTCTTATTGTGTTGATTATGGACAACACCTACAAAATGAATAAATACATAATGCCATTCCTTGAAATTGTTGGTATGACATCAACAGAGATGAGATTTGTAGTTGGATTTGCTTATTTGGAATGTGAGCGGGAAGAAAAATTTTGTTGGGCATTAGAGAGGCTAAGAAAACTGTTTGTTACACAAAATAAATTTCCTCATGTAATTGTGAAAGATAGATATTTTGCTTTAATGAAAGCAGTTGGTATTGTATTTCCACATGCTGTTAATTTGCTTTGTTGATTTCATATCGACAAAATTTTGGAGCAAAATGCAAGCAATATGTCTTAAAGGATAGACAAGAGTTAGTATTGAATATGTGGAAAAACATTATGTATTGTAATGATGAAAAAGAGTATATCATGCACTTGCACATGTTCGAGCAATCATGTGTTGATAATAAAATGTTTGTTGATTATGTGAAAGAAAATTGGTTAACTCCTCATAAGCAAAGGTTTGTTGAAGCATTTGGGGAACACAACGACTAATAGGTATGTCATGTCACTATAAAACTTCGATTTAGTAATTTTACTATATATTGTTGAATTTCTCCATGGTGACAATTTACATGTAATGATAGGGTTGAGTCAGCTCATTGGAAACTGAAGATAATGTTGGAACACAACATGCGTGACATGTGTAAATGTTGGGAGGCTATAAACAACATGATAAGGTTGCAACATAAAAAAATAAGGGGCTCATTTCAGAAAAGTTTTTATTATATAGAGCATGAACACAACAATCTATTTTATCAGAGATTGAATACATTTGTATCAAGAGAAGCTCAAAGACGTATTGTTGAAGAATACGAGAAAGTTGAGTGGGTAGGTACCGACAAATTTATATGTGGGTGCTCTATCAGAAGAACATACAGGTTATCTTGTGGTTGTGAATTGATACAATATAAACTGATGGGTGAACCAATTCCTCTAGATTATGTGCATATTCAATGGAGGAAATTAAGCATGGAGCATGAACTCCCCCAAGACACAGAAGATAGATCAGAGTTAGATATGTCTAATAAGATGAATGCCTTGTGGATATGCTTTTGATCACTTGATGTTATAGGAAAAAGAGTGTTGAAGAGTAAAGTGTGTGAACTTGCTTTTCCAACTACAAGTTCAATGTGTCCACCGCCTGAAAAAGTTAAAACTAAAGAACGGGTGCAGAAGAGTAAGTCTAAGAAGCCAAATAGATATGATGTATATCGAGACCCTTCTTACTTTGAGCATGTTAATGCAACATAGTGAAGATCTTGGTTCCCAACCATCTCAATCATCAAAGAAGAGACATTTTCTTTCATCAAAGAAACAACCCTCTCAATCATCTCAATCCTCAATACATTTGTTCTTGAGACAATTTCTTGATGTTATTCAACCATACATTGATGACATATTTAATATGATAACATATGGAAATTGTGGCTATGGCGCTATTGCATCATTGCTCGGACACAGTGAGGAGTTTTGGTCCTCCGTAGTTTGGACCAAAAGATTGCTTCTCAAAGATTTGTTGAGTCTTTGGTCTTAGGTGTTCAACCCATAGATAAATGGATGTCCATACCTGATATGGGTTACGTGATAGCGAAAATATATAATATTATTCTCATCACATTTGGTCAGACATTTTCTATGACTTTCTTTCCTTTGAGGGGTTCACATTCAGGATCGACAAAAAATGATCGTATCATATGTATTGGTTTTGTTGACGCAAGTCACCGAGTTCCGGTAAAATTATATTATTTTCTTAAGTAATACTTATTTTTTTTAAAATAATCAAATTATTTATTATTTCAATCTATTTTGTAGTTAAAGATGAAAGATGAATTTCCAATGCTAGACATTGCACCAGGTTGGATTCCAATGCCAGACATTGCACCAAATACTGCACCGATGAGGCAACAACTTGGGTAATAGCATATATAGGGCGTCTACAACAGTGGGAGTATTTATTAGGTCATATGTCACGTGTTACTCAAGATCCACTGAAAGAACCATAGATGCCATGTCATTAGGTGAAGATTGATTTTGTACGGACTTCGATACTTTAAAACTTATATAAAATCATTTGTTATTAGTTCATTTTAGTTTACTTTCATTATAGTTCATCACAAATAATATAAAGTTAATGATATAACAATAATGTAAAATAATGAAATAAAAATAAACTAACATTAAAAATTACAAAAAGAATGTCCATCACAAATAAGAGTAACTACTAACTAGTGTTATGACGCGTTAAATATAGAACTCTAAAAAAGTAACTATACATGTCATCTGGATTAGCTTCATGTACATCCAACCTCTGCTGTATAAAATCACCGATCTGCTTTAGGATAGATGACTGTGAACTAGAAGCATCTGCAGCGGTGTTTGGGACACTAAAATCTGGGACCTGGAGTACACCATCTAGTCGCACTAATAGTGGATGAGATACCCGATAGAACTACTCCAAATATATCTCCTGACACTCAGATGTATATGTAGCTAGATGGATCATATGATGCAGCTCGGTGACAGGGGTCACATATCCCATCCATTCCACATCTACATCAGATAATCTAGAAAGATCTGGAGGTGGCGGTGGTGGAATATGTTGGATATATCCAAATTGTCTCAAACACCTCTCTCTGGCAGATATGCCACTACTGTGCTGCATAGTTAGAGGTGACCGGTGTATAACATGATATCATCAAAGGGAATGACATCCTTATGATTCTCCCATGGTCTCCATATTACTTCAGCAGGTGTCAGTGCATCAATCATATGTCTGTACTCAGGGATCATGTGCTTGCCTTGTTTATAGATCCATCTATTCATTCGAGCAATGCACGCAATGTCAACTCCCTGGTCACCTCTTTTACAAATATTTGAAAAATCTTCGTAAATCCAACATTGTTGCAAATAAAAATAAATAAATTAATGATAAACATAAAAATTAATAATCAAAAATAAATAAAATAGTTATAAATATTTAATATTTGTAGTAGTGACATATATCCACCTAGCTGTTTGGTGTCGTAACAACACGCATATGAGAGGTAGTCATAAAGGACTACGAGTGCAACAATACTCTAGGTGTATCTACCAATACCTTCTAAATCTCTTAATAAAGGAAGGTACTTCACATCAACTAGTGTATGACTTTTATCTGCGAAAATGATACTCCCTACCAAATTCAGCAGATACGCCATAGCAGCACAATCAAATCTCTCTGCTGCACACTGTCTTCTGAATACCTCTTTCAACCAATTCAATCTATAGTGCGCACCTCTACTTTTTCTAGTCTCTTCCCAAATCTCTTCACATGCACTCATAATAAAGTTATGGCAAGATTACATGCCATTACTTTTTCTACATCAGGTGGTGGACTGTAGAACTCACCCCTGATATGAATGCCTAATAGATTGGCAACATCATCCAGAGTAATTGTCATTTCACCAAATGGCATGTGAAATGACGATGTCTCAGAATGCCATCTTTCCACAAATGCAGAAATCAGGTTGTTGTCAATCAGCTTCAAACTACCCTGTTGTAATGGGGCCAATCCCAACAAATTCACCTAGCTCTCTATGGTTTACAGGAGTACCTGTAGGGTAAATTGTTGTAGTTTCTTTCCACGAGCAACAATTTTAAGCATTGGTCGCTCATGTATACAAAGAAAATATATGACAGTAAAATTAAATATAGAACAAAAATAATAATTAATTTCAATATTTTTAATGAACCATAAATAATAATTAATTTAACATACCTGACCAAACCACAATCTAGCAGAAACATGGTGTCGGTATCGTGTAAGGACGGACAAATCATATGGTCCTCCAAGATACCGTGTCAGCTCCCTAGGTCCCTCTTGCATATGCTCTCCCTCGTGTACTTCAACCACCTTATCCTCATGTACTATAAGATGATCTTCCTGCTAATGGATACTAATATCAGCCTCCGGGATAAACAGATGATCCTGCTCTCCCTCGTCATCATCTTCAACTATCATCCTTCGTCTCCTCCTCGATGCTATCGGTCGAATCCTCAGGAGGATCTATCATGGATGATGAAGTATCAGCGTCACATGATGTTTGTATTATTTTGCCATCTCTTTCTTGTGCACTAGCGCCCACTAAAAAATTATAAAAAAAGTTCTAATTAGTTAAAAAATCAAAATTAAATAAATTAAAAAAAGTTAAGAAAATAAATAAAAAATAATAGTTCTAGAAAAAACTTTTTTGCAGGTTTTTTGGTAACTACCAAAAAACTTAAAAAAAGTATTTTGGTAGTTTGATGCCTTCCGGAAATGTTTGAATCAAGTTTTCCGGTAGTTCCGAAAAACTTGAAAAAGGTTTTCTGGAGTGTATTTTGTGTACCGGAAAACTTAAAAAAGTTTGACGGTAAAATATGAAAAAAAATACTCACTTTTTACTGGAAATGTCAAATGATGAAATGGTGAAAAATTACAAGTTTTATGATTTATACTGGGGCAAAAAGATCATTTCCTTGCATTTGTAGGAGTAAATGTAAAATTTGGAGGGTATAGGGTAAATTTATCTTTATGATAGAATTAGAGGGACTAAAGAGCATTCTAAGCCCAATTCTAAAGTAATCCAACAACTAAAAATAAGACCTTATTTAAATTACTACTTTTGACTAAGCGCAATTTTGGAAAACCCTACCACTCAATTACCTTTACAAGTCCTATTTTCTTCTTTTCAATCATTTGTTGAAGAAAACAAAATTAGATGGAAAAAAATGTAAGGTAAAGAGAGAGGGAGTCAAACGAGAAAGAAAGTGAGACAAGAAGAAAGAAGAAAATGGAATAGAACTTCCTCCTTGCATGTTCCCCAAACCAATCTCAACATAGTACCTCAGTTGCGTGTGATAAAACCAACTGGACTATGTTCCTCTGCCTTAGACACAAAAGGGTAACAAGAATAAATATGTCTCTATCTCTAACAAGTGTAACGAGAATTCTTCTGTCTCTGACAACTGTAACAAGAATTATGTTGCCTCTGACAAGGACAAACGTGACAAGCAAGTTACTACCTCTCCCTTTGATAATCTTATCATGCGTCTGATCGTATGACTCTGAACTTTTATGTATCCTCTGATAAAGTCAACACCTCTGGTAAAATAATGTTCTGACAAAATTTAATGATCTGCATGTGACCTTCTGATAATTGCATCCTCTGTCTGTGCGCATCCTCTAACGATCATCCATAATCTGCTTGCCCTGATGGTATATAAGACAATACTCTAACTATCCTATCCTCTGATCCCATAACCTCTGCTTCCTTTGGATTCCATTCAAATTTCAAGGAGTGATTTCTGGGAGTCAGTTCTGAGCTCAACGGATAGATTTATCTTCAATGATAAAATTACTGAAAGCAATAAAGATACAAGTTATCTTTCTACAAATGAAGTACACATGCCTGAACCTAAAGTACAAAGGCCATACCTAAAATACCTCCAACAAAAATATCTTAATAGACATTTCCTCCGTGTATTTAAGATGAAATGGTTATGTTAATAAATGAACGAAAAATATAGAACGAAAAGGGTAGTTCTGAAAGAGCCAAGAACACATAAAAAAGCATTAATGAAAATAAGTCAACGTGTTTTCAAACACTTGAACTAATATAAGCTTAAACATGTAACATCCTCTCAATAAGAGTAAGAATCCTAGAAACTTACTTTATGTCAAATCAGACTCAAACCAAAATTGATGTACATCCACCCGATAGTTGTACAACTCTCTTCCTCAAAGAGGTACCAGAAAAGGTAAAATGACCTTCATGAACCTCAATGGCAGGATGCCAGTATGTTGAAGAACGGTTCTTAGAACGAATGTCTAGAGAGGCTAGAGAAAAATACTCAAAGTCTGAAGAGGTAGAGTAAAAAATACTTGTACAACTGTATATAGAAATAGTGGATTAAACCCTCGACTGTACTGAGGCAAAATCTCTCAATAAGAGGAAGACTAGAGGTAGCAACTGTTTGTTGTGAACTAGTATAAAATATTTGTGTTTCCTTTGTTCCCCTTTTAACTCTCACATCTTAGCTCTTTATGATTCAATCTTACCTCTTTTAAATCTCTTTTAATAGCAAGTTGAATGTTGTGATAAAGAACTATTTTTGAAAGAAAATTTAAATAGTATTGAAATGGCAAACACAATTCAAACCGTCATTTCTTGTGTTTTCTAGGACATTTACTTAGTATTAGAGCTTGGTCTCTAAAGTTAGCAGTTTACCATGTTAGAGCAAAGATCCTTGCAGGCAGGATTTACTAAGAAAATGGTGTATTTTTTTAATCTTTTCTTAAATGTATTTATCTCCTTCAAAACTTGGTTTGACAAAGTTTGGTTGAAAAGATTGTTGGAACCAAGTTGGTTCTAAGTACTTAGGATTTTGATGTTTACAAAAGCACTCCATGTAATCTTATTTTGTACTTAGAGTTATTATATTAAATGCCACCAAAAGATGAAGTTACCAGAGGCAGAAGATGAAGTCACCAGAGGCAAAAGATGAATTACCAGAGGATCAAATCAGACCAGAGGATACACCTCCAGAAGATACTAGATAATGCATCTAGAATGTACCAGAGGATGCATCCTGAAGGCACAAGAGGATACACCAGGATGTCAAAACACCATCAGAGGATATCTTTCCTGGCCCAGATCAGAAGGAAGCAGAGTCTAGAAGGAGACCTGAACCAGACCAGAAAGAAGCCTGCCAGAGGGAGACTTGTTCCAGACCATAAGGTATCATAAGTCAGACTTGGTCCAGAATTAATTCTGACCAGAAGATAGCCTGGTCGTGAAATGATAATCAGTCCAAACTTGATCTATACTTAATCAGAGCATAAATTAATTGGTCCAGAACAAGAGATTTAATCTAGATTTGTCCCAGACCAAAAGATAGCATGGTTCAGAGTATGAAACTCAGTCCAGATCAGAAGAAATGATGTCCAGATATAATCCAGATCTGATCCAGAGTAGAAGGTAATTATCCAGACTAAAATATCATAAGTCCATATTTAATTTCAGTTCAATCCAGACCCAGTCCAGAATTGTTCCAGATCAAAGGGAAGATATTCAGATCAATGGTCCAGATTTAAGCATCATGGCCCAGTGTTGGCCGAGATAAGAAGATCAGAACATGTTACCCAGTGTTGGCCGAAATCAGAAGATCACAACATATCAGATTATACGGCCCAGTGTTGGCCGAGATCAGAAGATCAGAACGTGTGGTCCAGTATTGGCTGAAATAAGAGGATCTCAGTAGATCAGTTTGTATGGTCCAGATGTGGACGAGAGCAGAAGATCAAACGGTCAAGATTTAATCATAATGATAATCAGTGGAGACTTGATTAAATTTGATCGAAGTATTAAAAGGATTTGATACAAAAATAAATTGAAGTCTTGTGGAATTCAGAAGCTATTGGCGGGAAGAAAGATTTGATCCAGAATTAATTAAGAATAGGATTGGCCAAAGTTATTTTCGAATGCATATCTGGAGCTAAAAAGATATGTTTTTCATTTAAGAGAAACCCGATTGGCCAAGTTATTTTTACAAGAGAATCCAACATGATACAGCTCGAATTTAAGCTTGGAAGATACCCTAATTCACATCTATAAAAAGGAGGCTCAAGACTGAAGACTCAACATCGAAAATACTTGAGAGTCATACACTTCCAAAAGCAACATACTTAAGTTTTCAGTGAGGTCAATTGTGAGTATCCGCTTTCCAGAAGCAAGTACTCTAAGTTTTTCTTTCCCTTGTGTTAGGTCTAAGTTGTTGAAGTAGAGTCCAGAATTTGAGGGAGTCAGAAGGAGTAGCAGATTACTTAGCAATTAGGGTTCTTTTCCTCAAAAGTCTAGGGTTGTTAGACTTTTTGAGAAGACTGACTTGGAGGGTCAGTGGTACTTTGTAATTCAAGGTTTTTGAATTAGTGAAATCCTTCAAAGTGAAGGGACTGGACGTAGCCTAATTAACGGTGAACCAGTATAAAATTCTGAGTTTTATATTTACTTTATATCTGCTGCTAACTCTGTTTTAATTCATACATAACAGGTTTTGTTTTAAAACTAAAAAGTATTCAAGTTAGTCAAACACAATTCAACCCCCACTTCTCGTGTTTGCACCTTCAAAGATTGTTATTGCTTTTCTGAAAAATTAGAAAAGCGTTCTTGCGGAACATCTATTTTCTCATATGTCAACTTCATCTTCTTTTCAAAGTTTTTTTTAACAAGGCTTTTAGTATTAATGTTGCCCTTTTTTAAAAATCACTCTTCAATGTCATTTTGAGTAGTAAAACAAAATCTCTATATTGGGACAAGTGAATACTCAAAGAAAAGAATAAACATGAATAAGGATTGTTTCTCTTTGTGTCACTTGAAACAGGGTAACCATCTCAAAATCATATCCAAGAAAAGACCTATTCGTGTGATCAACTTTTCTTTTGGACAATATATTAATACTCCCTGTGTATTTCCTCTTTTTCTTTTCTAGTTGTTCTCTTCTTTAAACTCTTCAATGACAATCTGGACTAAACTTGCATACTTCGGTAAAACATATTAAGTTACTAAGCAAAAAGAGTTTTTTTTGCTAACACTGATATCCATCTTGTGATAGGAAAAAATATTAGTAAATACAATAGAATGAAAACCTATGTAATTGTGAGCATGTGCTTTCTTTTCTATCTAATTGTGAGCATGTTTGTCTTTTCAATTTTAGTATGTGTTATCTTGTACTCGTTCTTATCATTTTACTCTCATTAAAACCTATGTTTTTAATTTCTCCTCTCTTCCTATTAAAACCTCTCTCCTAACCAATGTTTTTCAAAACCATCCATTTCTCATAGGTCTTTATATCCCAAAAATTGTTCTTTTCTTTAAACTCTCCTAACTTAAAACCCTCTAGGAAAAACGAAATCTATACATTCCTCTTTATTAACTCTTCATCTTCCTAAATGATCTTCTTCTTACATTGTACTCTCCGAAAAACATTAGAGTCTTCTTAAAACATGAACTGCTCAACCTGAAGGATAAAATGTTCAGAAATCTAGAATTTGTTACATCTGTGAACTACAGCCAATAAGATGGATTATCCAAGAAGGTTCACAAAATGCATTCAAAGGTTCACTTTTGGAACACTTGGGTACCGATTTCTCCTTTGTTTGAATCCTCTAGATTGGATGAAAATCTAAAAGTAATAATGAAGAAAGTTTGGAGCACCTACAATTTGATCAAAGATTTATCTTTCTAAAATTATGTCTCCAACTCTATGTTTAGAAAAAGTCCTATCTGACAAATTAAATTGCATTATCTCCTTTTTTTTGGTTGTATCTGACAAGTCAGAAGGTGGGCACGTGAATATGAAAGACTTTGCCATCACTAATTAAGATGCAATTTCAAGGAAGAAAGACTCCTTTTGAAGATTTTAATAAATGAAATTAACTTATTTATGTATTAGGAATTGGCGATTCAATCCGGATATGTAATATAAATTAATGGATTTGGCTTAGACAGCCTTAGAAAGATCTTAGGATCTTTTTTTTTTTTTGCACTTTTGTAACTAGTATTGCAGTTGTAATGTATTTTGTATGTGTTACAAGTGTAATGTAAGTTATGTATTGAATAATTTTTTCCCCTTTGTTTTGTTCTTTCATCCGTCTTTCTTCCTTTCCACTATTCTTCAAAACTTCTCATTTTATCCTATGTTCATTCTCTCATTCTTTCTATCTTCAAAATTATCCTCTTTCCTATTTCAAACAACAAATTTTCACCCCCTCTTCCGTTTTTTTACGTACCTTTAAAACTGACCCACGAGTCCCTTAGTATTTGTCACACGCTATCTCACTATTCGCTTTCCCACGCACTCATCATTACAACTCACTTTCCAATAATATTTTTGTTTTGCTTCTCGAGATATTTGGCTATTTATACCCCAAACATTTTTTCGTTCCTCCTCATCTGTGTGCTCTCAATCCTCTCTCCATAACTATGTTTCTTGTTGTGTTCATCCCTCCTTCTCTACTACTCTATCTCTCTTCCATGGATACTGATTCGTCTTTTGGTATGAAAAAGAAGCCACCTTCCTCTCCCTAAAAGAAAGAAATTCCACCAGTTGAAGTGACTTCGATGGTGAGTGACATTCTTCTTGAAAAACTCGAAGTTAGGATTGTTCTACAAGAAGTCGAGAACAAGGTGGACCTTTTCATCTCTCAAATGGAGGAAGCAGCTGAACTCTTGAGACGTGTCCTTAGATGTCTCTAGAATGTTTTTAGGAGTAGTTTTTGTTTTTATGGTTTTGTTGTTTTGTTGCTTTGTTGTTTGCATTGTAATCATGCTTTCTTAATGAAATTACTTCTTATTTACTTTTACTCTTGTCTATATTTTCCTTTAAGCTTTCATTTAATTTGTTCTTGCTAATCTTCTGTATATATGTTTTGTGACCTCTTAAGCTCTTCACGTGTTTCTTATGTTTGTTTGGTTTAATGTAAACTCTATAAACTCACCTTTTTGATAACGACTAAGAGGGAGAAAAGTAGAAGATGTAGTAATACAACTAATTGCATGTTTGTTCTGCATCATATACATCGTATGCATATATTTGTGTCTACGTCATCTGTATCATATACATTATTTGCATCATCTATATCATCTGCATAAGCTTGCTGCATCTTTCTGCCACATTACATCAACCAATACTTGAATACCTCATTCAAGGGGAGCATTCTTCTTAAAACCTTACTTTTTGAAATAAAATTGTACATTAAGTGTATAGTTATTTGTTATAATAAAAAATGGGGAGATTGTTAGTGCAAAAGTATTTTTAAATACAATCCTCTAGTTGATATATTGATGATAACAAATATAAACAAATAAAGAACAACTATCCTCTAATTGTATATGCTACGTTGGCAAATTAAAGGCAAGATTTATGTTAACAAATATGTTAGAGATCTTCTAATAGAGCAAGATATAATAAAGCAAAAGAAAAACAACAAAAACAAGCATAGCGGAGAATGCGTTGCAATATAAGTTTTATCCTCTAATGACTGGACAAAGGCAAAAATTTCACTTCAGTTTGACAATGTAAGTCTGGTGATATGCGCCCTTATTGTCGCAAGCTTCAATTGCATCTTGGATGAGAGCAAGGTAGTACCTCAATTTCCTCTGATAAACCCAACGAGATTATGTTCCTCTATCTCTGATACATAAGCGTAACAAGAATTAATTTGCCTTTGTCTCTGGAAAACGTAACAAGAATTCTTCTGCCTTTGACAAGCGTAACAAGAATTCTATTGTCTCTACCTCTGACAAGCGTGATGAGCAAGTTGTAAGAACAGAGTTGCACCTAAGGGGGGGTGAATTAGGTGTTGGACAATTTTTCTGTTTTAGAGATCAGAAGATTGTTAAAGGACTGTTTTAACTTTGTTTCAAATATTTGCTGTGTTTGTAAATGAAAGCAGTAAATGGCAGAAGATAAAAACACACAGAAGATTTATCATGGTTCCCCTTACAACCAAGGGTACGTCCAGTCCTCTTGCACACCACAAGAGATTTTCCACTTTGTATGAATATGTTACAAGTCTAACCCTAAGACTAAGTTACAGATTCACAAACATTTAACAGAAGATAGTACACCACTATTTCTGTTAACACAACTTGAAGAATCTACACTAAATCCTTCAAGTGATACAATGATTTTGTAATGATGTTCTTGACTAAGAACAAGGTTATAATACTGAGTATTTGATACTTAATCAATCACACTTCCAAGTACAATTGAGAACCTTTCTTAATGATATGAAAATGAAAAGCAAGTACTTGAAAATATGAAAGTTAAGTTTTGAAGTGTTTGATGTTTCTGAAAATTGATTCTAGAAAGTCAGTTGAAAGTTATTAAACGAAATCTGAAACGTTTGAAGTATTTATACTTCATAGGTAACACTTCAGATCAATGGTAAAGGTTCCCAAACGTTTTTAATGAACATGTGCAATGTTTCAAAACTGAAAAGTTGCATTGTTTCGAAGTTGTATTCGAATACAGTCTCAGTGTATTCGAATACACCTCTAAAACGTTCTGATTATATTTGAAATTTGAACTATGTAGTCGACTACGAGAACGTGTATTCGAATACAGATTCGGAATTTTTGCCACTGACTTGAGTTGTATTCGATTACACAAGGTTGTAGTCGAATACAGATGTTTAAAAATAGCTACAGACTTAAGTTGTATTCGATTACACAAGGTTGTAGTCGAATACAGAGTCGAGTTTTTGCCACTGACTTGCAATATGTATTCGACTACGATATTTCGTATTCGAATACATAAATTTAGTTTTAGCTTCTGACTTGGAGTCTGTATTCGACTACGATACCTCGTATTCGAATACAGATTTCCAGTTTTGTAAAAGCTTTATTTTCAACATGTTTAAGTCATTAATTATTATCATAAAAACATTTTAATGCATATGCTCAGAAGGTTCTCATAATATTGTACTTTTAAACTGTGTTTTGATTTAATATCAAAATACTTTTACCTTAATATAAATGAAAAAATAAGTTGCTTAATAATCCTTCTTCTTTTTGATCAAAGATCTTTTTGTCTTCATAAAAAATGTAAGTCTTTAAATTTCATTCTCCCCCTTTTTGATGATGACAAAAATCTTGTTGCTTGGATTTCAAAACGTCTTGATTTCTCCCCCTAGATGTGTGCTTACTCCCCCTTGATAAATGTGTTTCTGCTTCTTAAGTGTTGGAGGAACTGTTTCTGCTTCTTAAGTGTTGGAGGAACTTTTTCATCATAAAATGCAACAGCAACACAGCAACAATATATATACACATTTTTCTCCCCCTTTTGACATTATCAAAAAGGAAGAGGATATCACATAGCAAAATAAGATATGCACATATGTAATAGATAAACAGAGGCAATCACAGGATTATCTAAAGAAAACAGCTTAAATTAAATATGTTCATAATTTACAATTACACGAATTCTGAAAAGTTTAACAAACACAAATACAGAAAAGTTAAACAGTAGAGAAATATAAATAACAAAAAAAAAAACTACAAGTAGCCAGATTTAATCATCTGAGTTGGGTGGTATATGAAGATGGTCAATCTTGTCAGACAGGTCACTCAGTTCTTGATGAAAAAATGAATGTTGTGTATGGATGGTATTTCCCAGATCTTGGAATTTTTGGTCAAAGATAGCAGTTATTGTCTGAGTTCGATTACTGAAAGACTCATTCAATTGTTGGAACTGATCTGTGACAAAGGATTGAATGATGTTAAGTTTGTCCATGATCATTCTATTGGTGATGATGTCTTCAGTATGTGATGGTTCTGCAGCTGTTGCTGCTGCTTCTGGTTCTGGGTCTAGTAATGCTACAGGTGCTTCAGCTATTGGTGCTTCTGGTTCATCTTCTGGATTGGCAGTCGATGAACTTTGTCCAACATCACCCTTATGAACATAACTTTGAAGTGATTCACTCCAAACAATTTTCATACTGGGCAGAACAGTTAAATCCAGTAGATTGTCCTTGGTGGTCTTGTATAGCACTTCCCCTGAGAAGTCAACCTTAAAATGATCCATTATTCTGGTGACTTCTCGTGCATATGGTAAGGCTATAGCATCTTTTGAGGCATATAGGACAGAATGAACAAAGTATGCCCAATCTAACTCAGCACCTTCTGTCATAAAAGTCATGACTTGTAGTTCAAACTCAGAGATCTGAGAATAGTTCCCTGCCTTTGGAATCAGTATGTAACATAAGAAATAGTGTAGTAATCTGTTGTCAACAGTCATATTACCAACACCATATCTTTGTCTTGCATACTCAGAACCAGATTGTGTCCATTTTCTTTCCATAGTTCCTTTGTCAAAACGGCACAATGAAAGATAAGCATCATACTTAGTTGTATTAACCCATTCACATAAGTGTCCAGGGCACAACTTCTGACCTTCAGAAGGTATTTGCAGAATTTCCCCAATAATTTTAGTGTCTAACTTGATAACTTTTCCCTTAACTTTAGACACCAATTTATTGCCATCCTTTTCTAAGTTACAATAAAAAACCCTAACTAGGTCAGGATAAATGGGACCATTATACCCAATAAATTCTTCCAATTTCTGAGCCTTCAGCAATTCAGGAAATTTAAACTTAGAAAAAGAATCAAGAGTACCAATTTTGGGTGTTACCAGCTTTTTATCAGAAAAGTGAGTTCTGAATTTGTCCAGTTCTTCTGGGGAATGAAGCAATCTGGATAGATCAGCCATATTGTCCTTTCTCTGCTTTTTTGAAGGACCCACAGAAGCTACCTTTGTTCTTGGTCCTCTTTTGCGTGCATCCATTTTTTTTTGAGAAGATGAAGTTTACGGGTTTGGAGATTTAGGGTTTTGATTTTTGATCTTACAGAATCTTAGATGCAATGGATGATGAGGGGAAATGTTTAGGTATGACAGTATGAAGGTTTTTAGGAAAAGGTTTGGATGAAGATTTTGAGGATCAGGAATCAGAAATTTTGAATTTGTAATCGGCTACCAGATTTTTTTTTTGTATTCGTAACCTAATACTGTTAACAATCCCTTTTAAATATAAAATTTTTCGAAAGTGTAGTCGACTACAGACCTTGTGTAGTCGAATACAGATTTTACAGGGAACATGTATTCGACTACAACTGTCTGTATTCGAATACGACAGTAAAGATTTTGATTCTGGATAAAAATTTTAACATTTAAACAGACAAAAAATATTTCAAACAGGTAGAAAGACATACATAGGTATCACAGAAACATATATCAAGTAACAGAATGATGAAAAAATTTAGAATTAACAATGATATGACTTACAGATCTTTCAAACCTTTTCAGAGATCACTCTCATTTAGAATGCCTAGTTCCCTTCGTATCTTGTAAAATGATTCTCTGGGTAGTGGCTTTGTGAATATATCTGCCAGTTGATTATGAGTGTCCACGAAGGTAACTTCAACATTTCCATTTAGAACATGATCCCTCAAAAAATGATGACGTATGTCGATATGTTTGGTTCGAGAGTGCATGACTGGATTATTTGTGATGTTGATGGCACTAGTATTGTCACATTTCAGAGGAATACATCCCAGATCAAGTCCATAGTCACAGAGTTGTTGCTTAAGCCAATGGATTTGCGCACAGCAACTGCCTGCTGCTATGTATTCTGCATCTGCAGTACTTAATGCCACACATGCTTGTTTCTTACAAGACCATGAGACTAGTGCATTTCCCAGAATGTGACAGGTGCCACTTGTGCTTTTTCGATCCGTCTTACATCCTGCATAGTCAGAGTCAGAATAACCAATGAGATTGCATATGCTACCTTTTGGATACCATAGGCCAGCATTGGTTGTTCCTTTGAGATATTTCATTATCCTCTTTATTGCTACCAGATGTGATTCCTTTGGATCTGCCTGAAATCTTGCACACAAACAAACACTAAACATAATATCTGGCCTACTGGCCGTTAGATATAATAAAGACCCAATCATACCTCTATACCTGGATATGTCAACTGATTTACCATTTTCATCTCTATCAACATACATACCAGATCCCATGGGAGTTGCACTTTCTTTGCTGCTGTCCATCTCAAATCTTTTTAGTAGTTCTTTACAGTATTTTGACTGATGAATAAAGATGCCATTCTCAAGTTGCTTGATTTGAAGTCCTAGGAAATAATTTAATTTTCCCATCATGGACATTTCAAATTCTCCTTGCATCATTAATGAGAATTCTTCACATATTTCATTGTTGGTTGATCCAAATATGATATCATCCACATAGACTTGAACAAGTAAAGTGTGATCCATTGTTCTTTTAATGAACAAGGTTTTATCAACTTTACCTTTTTCAAATCCATGTTCACATAAGAATTTACTCAATCTATCATACCATGCTCTTGGAGCTTGTTTCAACCCATAAAGTGCCTTCTTTAATTTGAAGACATGTGAAGGATTTTTGAAGTCTTCAAACCCAGGTGGCTGTTTGACGTAGACTTCCTCATTAATATAGCCGTTTAGGAACGCACTCTTGACATCCATTTGAAAAAGTTCAAAACCCATGGAGCAAGCATAAGCAAGTAGTAATCAGATTGCTTCTAATCTTGCTACTGGAGCAAATGTTTCATCAAAATCAATCCCTTCTTCTTGATTTTATCCTTGTGCGACCAATCTTGCCTTGTTTCGGATAACTATTCCATTTTCATCTAATTTGTTCTTAAACACCCATCTGGTACCAATGATGTGTTTATTTCCTGGATTTGGAACAAGTTCCCAAACTTTGTTTCTTTCAAACTGATTTAATTCTTCATTCATGGCAAGTATCCATTGATCATCTTTGAGTGCTTCACCAATTTTGGAGGGTTCTATTTGAGAAACAAATGCCATATTTAAACAAGCATCTTTGAGATTCAGCCTTGTAGTGACTCCTTTGTTGATATCACCTATTATGTTATCAATCGGGTAATCACGATGGGTTTTCCATTCTTGAGGAAGATCAGTGTGTTGATCTAGTTGTTCTGTGTTGATTTCGTCTGTTTGAGTTGTTTGATCAACTTGATTTTCTGTACTTGTTTCATCATCATTATCATATATAATTCTATCCTCTTTCGAGGGGTTAGTTTCATCAAAAGATACATGTATAGATTCTTCAACTATCAATGTTCTTTTATTAAAAATTCTAAAAGCTTTACTAGATAATGAATACCCAATAAAAATACCTTCATCGGCTTTCTCATCGAATTTGCCGAGATTGTCCTTACCATTATTTAACACAAAGCATTTGCATCCAAATATGTGGAAGTGAGAGATGTTCGACTTTCTTCCTTTATAGAGTTCATATGGAGTTTTCTTCAGCATTGGTCGGATTATGACTCTGTTGGATACATAACAAGCTGTACTTACAGCATCTGCCCAGAAGTATTTTGGTAGACTTGAATCACTCAGCATTGTTCTTGCAAAATCCACCAATGATCTATTCTTTCTCTCAACAACTCCATTTTGTTGAGGTGTTCTTGGTGCAGAAAAATTATGGAATATCCCATTTTCTTCACAAAAATCTACAAAAGATGCATTTTGAAATTCTCCTCCATGATCACTTATAATTGATACAATTTTGGTTGCTTGTTCATTTTGGACTAGTTTGGCATATTTTTGAAAGGCTTTAAAAGCATCATTTTTATTTTCCAAAAATAAGGTCCATGTGAACCTTGAAAAATCATCAACAATAACTAGTCCATATGAATTTCCACCAAGGCTTTTAGTTCTTGATGGTCCAAACAAATCCATGTGTATTAATTGAAGTGGTCTTGAAGTTGATATAATATTTTTGGGTTTAAAGGAAACTTTAGTTTGTTTACCTTTTTGACAAGCGTCACATAATTTATCCTTAATAAATTTCATTTTTGGTAAGCCTACAACAAATTCATGCTTGACTAACTTGTTTAAATGATCCATATGGATATGTGCAAATCTTTTATGCCATAGCCAAGCATCATTGTTGTCACTTACCATAAGACATTTCATTTTTAAGGATAAATCATCAAGATTAATTTTAAAAATATTTTTGAAACGCTTACCAATAAACTGAGTTTCATTTGTTACCTCGTTTTGGATAATGCAATCATTTTTGTTGAAAGTGATTTTGTAACCTTTGTCACAAAGTTGGCTTATGCTTATGAGATTGTGTTTTAGCCCTTCAACATAGAGTACATCTTCAATTGAAGGAGACGGAGCCATGCCAACTTTTCCAATGCCCAATATCTTTCCTTTGTTATTATCTCCATAGACCACATGACCTTTTGACTCAAGAGTTAGTGCTGAAAATTTTGTTCTGTCACCGGTCATATGCCTTGAACATCCACTATCCAAGAACCACATATTTGATGTCCTTTGTGTGTCTTCCTACAAAACAGAATTTATATTTTGTTAGGTACCCAAAGTGCTTTGGGTCCTTTAAGGTTAGTTCCTTTCTTTACCCACACAAACTGTCCTTGTGGAACACCAATGTTCCTAACATGACAATAATTTGGTGTGTGACCATTTAGACCACAATAAAAACACTTTGGACTCTTTTTGGGAAAGTATGGTTTCTTTTGAATAATATTCTTCTTAAAACAAAGATGATTCTTTTGAACAGCCATTTCTTTCTCTTCTTTAGATTGGTTACTTGCTTTTACAAAGATAGTTTTATCAATACTTGGTTTATCAAATTTTGAATAACCAAGTCCTCTTTTGTCATTTGAGTATCTTTGCATGCTAAGTATATTCTCCAATCCAAATTGTCCCTTTTCATACCTTTCTATGACTCTATTCATTTGGACAATTTTAAAGTAAAGCAAATCGCATTTAATGCATGTTGAAATCTGTTTTTGTTTTTCAAAATTTTGTTCCATAGTGTCAATCTTTTTATTTAGAGAAGAAATCTGTTTCTTTTGATTTGACACTAGTTTGTACAGATTTTTACATTCATTAAGTAGTTCTTTAATGGCTTGTTGTGCATCATTATTTTCAGAACAAGAATCATCATTATCATAGCAAATAATATTACTACTAACCTCTTCTTCATTATCAGAATGATGAGATGCCATCAAGGCAACATTTGCACATTCGTCACTTTCTGAAGTTGATGAAGAACTTACTTCATTATCTTCCCATGCAATGTACGCCTTTTTGAATTCTTTTCTCTTACTAGAACTCTTCTTGATAATATTTGGACATTCTACTTTCATATGTCCTGGTTTTCCACACTCAAAGCAAGTAAAATTCTGATTTGCAATAGAAGCATCTTTCTTCTTGAAATTTTTCTTTCTTGTAAACGTTTTATTGCTTTGAAGAAATTTGCCGAATTTCTTGACAAGGAGGGTGATGTTTTTCTCTTCATCTGAGTCTTCTTCATTCACTAATTCCTTTGATTATATTCTTAATGCTATATTCTTCGTCTTCTTCTCAGAATTTTCATTCTTTTCAAGTCTTTCTAATTCTATTTCGTGTTCCTGTAACTTTCCAAAGAGTGCTGAAAGTGACATCTTTGACAAACTTTTCTTTTCAGAGATTGCTGTCACTTTTGGCTGCCATGCTCTAGTTAATGATCTTAGAACCTTTAGATTCAATTCATCATTAGTAAAATTCTTTCCTAGTGCTGTTAAGTGGTTGGTTAAGTGGGAAAAACGTATTCTTTCCTAGTGCATGTCCAGGATTGCTTCTCCTGGTTGCATTCTAAACAATTCGTATTCTTGAGATAAAGTGTTCAGTTTTGAACGTTTTACCTCAATTGTTCCTTCATGGGTTACTTCCAATGTATCCCATATCTCTTTTGCTGTTTTGCAATGGGATATGCGAAAGAATTCATCCATACCCAATGCAGACTGTAACATATTTTTTGCTTTCTTATCAAACAGTACTCTTCTCTTTTCATCATCTGTCCAAGAGGCTTTTATTTTTATCTCCTCTTTATTGTTGATAACTGTTGTTGGAACATATGGACCGTTTTCTACTGCTTCCCATATGTCGTCTCCTTGAGCTTCAAGGTACGCTTGCATACGTATTTTCCAGAAGTCATAATGTTCACCAACAAAGCAGGGTGGTTTGTTACTGCTACCACCATCTCTAAAAACAGGTTGTGCGGAAGCCATGGATCTAGGAGCAAATTACCAAAAACCTGCTCTGATACCAATTGTAAGAACAGAGTTGCACCTAAGAGGGGGGGTGAATTAGGTGTTGGACAATTTTTCTGTTTTAGAGATCAGAAGATTGTTAAAGGACTGTTTTAACTTTGTTTCAAATATTTGCTGTGTTTGTAAATGAAAGCAGTAAATGGCAGAAGATAAAAACACACAGAAGATTTATCATGGTTCCCCTTACAACCAAGGGTACGTCCAGTCCTCTTGCACACCACAAGAGATTTTCCACTTTGTATGAATATGTTACAAGTCTAACCCTAAGACTAAGTTACAGATTCACAAACATTTAACAGAAGATAGTACACCACTATTTCTGTTAACACAACTTGAAGAATCTACACTAAATCCTTCAAGTGATACAATGATTTTGTAATGATGTTCTTGACTAAGAACAAGGTTATAATACTGAGTATTTGATACTTAATCAATCACACTTCCAAGTACAACTGAGAACCTTTCTTAATGATATGAAAATGAAAAGCAAGTACTTGAAAATATGAAAGTTAAGTTTTGAAGTGTTTGATGTTTCTGAAAATTGATTCTAGAAAGTCAGTTGAAAGTTATTAAACGAAATCTGAAACGTTTGAAGTATTTATACTTCATAGGTAACACTTCAGATCAATGGCAAAGGTTCCCAAACGTTTTTAATGAACATGTGCAATGTTTCAAAACTGAAAAGTTGCATTGTTTCGAAGTTGTATTCGAATACAGTCTCAGTGTATTCGAATACACCTCTAAAACGTTCTGATTATATTTGAAATTTGAACTATGTAGTCGACTACGAGAACGTGTATTCGAATACAGATTCGGGATTTTTGCCACTGACTTGAGTTGTATTCGATTACACAAGGTTGTAGTCGAATACAGATGTTTAAAAATAGCTACAGACTTAAGTTGTATTCGATTACACAAGGTTGTAGTCGAATACAGAGTCGAGTTTTTGCCACTGACTTGCAATATGTATTCGACTACGATATTTCGTATTCGAATACATAAATTTAGTTTTAGCTTCTAACTTGGAGTCTGTATTCGACTACGATACCTCGTATTCGAATACAGATTTCCAGTTTTGTAAAAACTTTATTTTCAACATGTTTAAGTCATTAATTATTATCATAAAAACATTTTAATGCATATGCTCAGAAGGTTCTCATAATATTGTACTTTTAAACTGTGTTTTGATTTAATATCAAAATACTTTTACCTTAATATAAATGAAAAAATAATTTGCTTAATAATCCTTCTTCTTTTTTATCAAGGATCTTTTTGTCTTCATCAAAAATGTAAGTCTTTAAATTTCACAAGTTACTTCCTCTGCCTCTGATAATCTTATCAAGCGTCTGATCGTCTAACTCAGAACTTTTATGTATCCTCTGATAAAGTCAATGCTATGACAAAGTCAATGCCTCTAGTGAAGTCAACGTTATGACAAGAGTTAATGATCACATGATCTATAAGTCACACGCTAACCACTATATCCTCTGTGTGTGTGCATCCTCTGATGATCATCCAAAATCAGCTTGCTCAAATGTCTGTAAGATAATACTCTAACTGTTTTATCTTATGATCTTGTAACCTTTACTTCATCTGGTTTTTATACAAATTTTAAGGAGTGATTTCTGGGAGTTAGTTCTGAGCTCAATAGATAGATTTATTTTCAATTTTTAAATTGTTGAAACCCATAAAGATACATGGTGTCTTTCTACATATAAAGTACACAACCTGACCATATAGTACAAAGGTCATACCCTAAAGTACCTCTAACAGAAATATCTCAATGGACACTTCCTCCTTGTATTTAAGATTAAATGATTCTATCAATAAAGGAGGGAAAAACATAGAACGAAAAAAGGTAGTTCTGAAAGAGCCAAAAACATATCAAAAAGCATGAATAAAAAATGCTCTCAATAGAGAGTTATTAGAGTTGATGAAAATCACTAAAAGTGTTTTCATAAACTTGAACTAATATAGGATTGAATATGTAACATCCTCTCAATAAGAGTAAGAATCCTAGAAACATACTTTGTATCAAATCAGACACAAATTAGAAATGATGTAAATCAGCCGAATAGTGTCACAACTCTTTCTTCCTCAAAGAGGTACCTGGAAAGGTACAACGACCCTCATGAACCTCAATAGTAGGATGCTAGTATGTTGAAGAACAATTCTAGGAATGACAATGTGGAAAGGCTAGAGAAAAATACTCAAAGTTTAAAGAGGCAGAGTAAAGAATACTTGTACAACTACATATGGAAATAGTGGATTAAACACTCGACTGTACTAAAGCAAAATCTATCTGTATGGGGAGGACTAGAGGTAGCAACAATTTGTTGTGAACTAGTATAAAATATTTGTGTTTCATATATTCCTCTTTTAACTCTTGCATCTTAGTTCTTTATGATTCAATATTACCTCTTTTAAATTTCTTTTAATAATAAGTTGAATGTTGTGATAAAGAACAATTTTTGAAAGACAATTTAAATAGTATTGAAAACGGAAAACACAATTCAAACCCCCTCCATTTATTGTGTTTTCCAACACCTTCATAGGTCGCTCGCCTAAAGGAGATAAAGAATCCTAGGCACTATACCTGTCAAAAGAAATATCCCACCACAAAGCTTTACCACCTGAAATGACCATCCAACGCCACAAACCCAATAGGGATAGGTTAACAAGATCGAGATCCCTAACCTATAGACCTCCTCTACTTTTAAGCTTACAAACCTCTGACCACCGAACCAAATAAAGTTGGCTAGCTGTCTTCGAACCACCCCAAAGGAAGCGTTTTTGCAACGTGGCAATCTGTTTTCACACTTTAATGAGCATTTTCATGAAGTAGAGTTTGAATATACGAATAAAATTGAGCACAAAGTCAATAAGGATATTAATCTATTGAGTTAGGCATCCATTAACCAGGTCCGACTCCCAGAGAACACACCGGTATGAATTCAAGACCGCCACCTTTCATCAAACTTCAACATCCTCATCATATATTCCAAAAAAAAACCCAATTAATCGAATTGTAGGCTTTTTCAAAATCCACTTTAAAAATGAAGTAGTCCATCCTAAATTTCTTAGCCACCACTCCATCAACCTGCAACCTCTCTTTCTCAAAATCTCATTCACAGCCACCACTCCATCAACCGACAACTTCCCATTAATAAAAGTCGAATGATTAAGGGAAATAATTTTATCTATTACAAATGCCAACCTTCTTGCTAGGATTTTAGCCACTAGTTTATACATGCCCCCCAAGAGTGAGATAAGCTGAAAAATCTTCGAGATGAAGCGAAGAGTCAACCTTTGGGATGAGGGAAATAAAGTAAGATGAGAAACTTTGTAGAAATTTTGCATGAGTGTAAAATTGATCAAACATAAACCCAACATATTCCATTCCCTAAGTTGCGGACATAACCTTTTGTTAAAAGAGAAATTGAATCCATCCAGACCCTGGCTCTTATTCCTGTCATCGCATCTACCTTAGATAATAGGAAATGTGCTGAAAAAGCTGACTTGTCTTCAAGGAAAAGCCTATGGAACTCGATACCATCCAAATATGGGAGGTCCTACATAGCCTTTGAGTAGTGATTAGAAAAATAGCTAACAATTTCCCTTACTTCCGCAACTTCTTCAACCTACCTATTCCACACTTTCAACTCCAAAATAGAGTTCCTCCTCCCCCACCTCTTCAAACAAGAATGGAAATAATATAGATTTGCATCGCCTTTTGTGACCCACCTCGATCTAGAACATTGGAACACCAAACAATCTTTACTTTTAACGAGCACCCACGGGTCAATGACGACATTACCCTTCAATGCTACCTCCTCCAACGATATAATGGCATCTTCCAACACCTTTATCTCCTCCACATGGCCTTCAATCCAAAGGTTAACGTTTCCATAAACCTTTTTGCTCCAAGTTTTGAGAACATGAAGTTGCAATTTTGGCTGCTTTTGACTATCTGTTCTCCAAACATCTATCTGCTATGTTGGCATACGTGCATAACAAGGGTGAGAAGAAATGACCAAATTGGATTGGTGAAAATGTTTGGAGCGCTTGGTTGGGGAAATGGAACACATGCTTAAAAACAGAAAAGCAAAAAAGCAAATATTAATAGAGCTTTTGAGCAGGGTACTTGTACTCACAAGGGAGGTTCCATGTCTGCTAGAGAGATCAAATACTATATGGTAATTGTTATAAATATATATTTATTAATTTTATCAAATATATATAATTTTACTAATTAAACTTGACAATTCATATTTTAGCAAAAGGAACTTGAACGAGAGGTCAAATAGGTTAATCCTAAAACAAATGAGTATATTGCTGAATTCTTACAGAAGATTCAGGTGTGTGTGTGTGTATATATATATATATATATATACATTAATTGATTAGTTCTTACATTTAATATATATTTCATTAACTACGTACTAATAATTAATTAAATAGTTTCTCTAAACTATTATACATTAATTAATTTTAATTTTATTAATTTATTAATTTATTAATTTATTTCTTTTTTATACAAGAAAAACTTCAACAATTAATGAAAGAATGGAATGATCAACAATGGACTCTTCCTCCTGCTCAGTGAGTTGGTCCATTAGAGCGGAAACAATATGAGACTGCAAGTTTTATGAACGTTAGTGATGACAAGTACAAAGGACGTGTGATGGGCGCTGGTAGTTTATCATTATCTTTTGTAAAGGGCCCATCAGAATATATTCAAACCGAATCTTCTTCTACTTATCTTAGTACGGCTCGATCTCATCATTTGTCGATAGTTAATGACAATATTGCGCAATAAATGAACAATGGATGATTGAGCAAGAAAAAAAATAGATTATACAAGCTGCTTTGGATAAATTAAATGCATAATGGAAACAAAAGTTGGTCTCGACATAACATCATCGATTTTCATCTCAACAATTGCCTCTTGCTTTTCACTAGCAGTTCCCACCTCAGCAATAGCAGCAGCAATATCCACCGTCTCAGAACTTGCAGCAACTACCACCAATGTTTCAACAACAACAACAATTCTCCCAACAACAACATTGGCTTCAAAAAAATTAATAGCAACAACAACCTCCAAACTCCTCCTTTCGGCAACAACAACTAATGTTCTAGCATAAGCAATCTTTTAATAATTATTGGTATGTGTCGTCTCTTTCACAACAACTTCCTCAACCTCTAGTTGATCAAACTCCATATTGACCAACTATGCCAACACCTAGCTTGATCATACCAGATTTAAATCAGCCTCAACCAGCTATGGCACCGTTGACTAGTCGCGATGTACTTGAAAATGACATGCAATATCAAAACATGATATCATCACTTAATATTTTTGAAGGACATTTTACATCGGACAATATTCCAAAATAATGATTAAGGGAGTGGAACTAATGCGAGGAATTATTATGATGATTGATGTATTTAATAATATTTTATTTTTTTGTTTTTGGTTTGTATGAATACTTTAAATATTATTATTTAATTATGGAGTGTTTTATTTTTAGTTTGCATGATATAATTTATTAACTTTGGAATATTTTATTTTTTATAGTATTAGTAATTTAACAAATTATTGACTATTTTTAATATTAAAATTATATTTTCATTTTTATATATATTAATTTTTTAAATATGTTAATATTACTATTATAAAATTTATATATTATATATATAATATTAATTTCGTATATATTATATCTTTTTCTTTTTAAAAATGTTACCCATTTGTGGCAGCCACAAATGGGATTTTTTTTGTTTGATACACTTTGTGGCGGTCTAGCCCGCCACAAAATGTTTCTGTTTTCAACACTCTTTTGGTTACCGCCAATTAAACTTAGTTGTTTTTCCTAAGGATGAAGTCATCCACCTTGAGGCGAGTTAGCTAGACCAATTCCCTATAGCCACCTCTGAAAGGCCTTGATGAGTAAGCAAGTAATTATTGAACTAGAAAGGCTTCGACCCTCACACATGTGATGAGTATTGAACCACTAAGGGACACTGATAAGAGATGTCCCGAGGGAGGGCCCATTGACTAGCAATCCCCCATTCATTCAACCACCCATTTGACACGAGAATACGATCAAGCAAACTATAGCCAGCCATTAGGCTGGAACCATGTAAATCACGTACCTAAGAAGGGAAAATCTACAAGACCCATGCGCAAAACAAAGTTACCTAACTCATGTATCTCAACGACCACACCCTTCCCCACCCCTCATGTATCTCAATGACAAGCTTTATTGTGGTTGATTGAGGCTGCCACAAATGTGATATTTGTGGTTGTTTTTCCCCATTTGTAGAGGTTTTTGGCTGCAAAAAATGGGGTGTTTTCCTGTAGCGTCCTTTAAGCGCTTTAAACTTCTTGCTAAGGATGAAGTCATCCACCTTGAGGCAAGTGAGCTAGACCATTTCTCTATAGCCACCTCCGACAGGCCTTGATGAGTAAACAAGTAATTATTGAACTAGAAAAGCTTCAACCGTCACACCTGTGAGGAGTATTGAAGGATCAAGGGACAATGGTCAGAGATGTCCCGAGGGAAGGCCCACTGACTAGCAATCCCCCATTCATTCTACCATCCATCCAACACGAGAATACAATCAAGCCAATTGTAGCCATGCCATTAGGCTAGAACCATGTAAATCATGTACCTAAGAGGGAAAGATCTACAAGACCCATGCGTGAAACAATGTTACCAAACTCATGTATCTCAATGACCTCACCCCTCCCTTTATCCCCAACTACACCTTTTTGCTCACTCTCTGTGAACACGAAATTAAAATCACCCAACACACACCACATATCTTGTCCAAAAGAACCCTTATACTCGACCATCTTACTCCCCATCAACCTTTTGTTCGATAAATAGCATTTAGAGCATACATTCACAACAAAACAAAGCGCGCTAGGAACCCCTCACTCAAGATACACCCTAAAGAAAGAAAACACAAAACACCCTTGATAACATTTCAACAAGTGTATTGAATCGTTGCAAGTAATAATTAAAATTGTAGAATCGAGTGTCGAACACAAGGATCGCGTTATACTACTTAATTTCGCTTTAAGTACTTAATTGAACAAGATATTTCAGAATTGATTTAAGATTTTTCAAACTAGTAAAAGTAGTAGAGTTGAAACTTATAATGAGACAAGTGTCGAGGATGCTTCTAATCCAGCCTTGGTTTCTAACTTGATCCTAGTTATTGGATTTCTTTATTAAATTATTATCGAATTCTCTTTACTGTTAATCTTTGCACTATTTCCTTAGTGACAGTGAAAAAGAGAGAAATAGAGCGATAGTGATGAAGAGCAGCAGCGAGACGGCACGCAGAAACCATCTCTGCAAGGCGATGACAAGGGAGTCCAAACTTGCGACAGAGAGAACAAATGGAGAAAACAAGTGAGAGAGGAGGAGTGCAAGTCACGACCCTCGACAGAGAGGGAGGCGTAGCCAACGACGACAACGATTAGGTTTCAGAGGGCAGCTGCTATTAGTTCATTACCTTTAAGTAGATTACTGTCTAAAGCAAGATTTTAATGGATATGCACTGCCAAAGTAAAATAGTTTTACATTGACATGCAATTAGAGTTATCTAATTTGACATGTCTTACCATTAAAGTGGCATGAAATGATATGACGGAATACATAAATTCTGTTGGATGTCAATGTAAAAGTATTTTACAATGTTATAAGTATCTTTTTTCTCATTAATAAGGCCAAATAATGATTCGTTGAAGTACAACTCCACAACATTAATTTACATGTGTCCAACATAAGCAAAAGCCAACAAAAACAGAATTAAATGCACTATGTTCTAACGGATTTAATCGATGTTTTGTCCTTTGTTGTGTTTCTTCTTTATATCAAAGACCAACAAGACTATTTATTTTTCAAAAAACTAAAAAACAAGACTAATTTAAAAATAAGTTGTCTTTATTTTCCTTCTTCCACTTCTAATTATATCTTTAGTTTTCATTCATATTATATAATATTTGCACTTAATTTCTCCAATATAACATACAAAGTTTATAATTTCTTGTAAAACACTATTCAACCTAAAACTTTAAAGTCACGTACAGTTAGTATAAAGAATTTTATAAACAAAATTATAGTAAAAGTCAAATTTAATATAAAATAATCGACTGATAACGTAGAACAATATGTTTACCCTCACAAACAATATATATGAATTAAATTCAACTATATATAGGATTATTTGTTTTGAAATACTTACTGTACAACAATATCAATAGAAAAAATTGCAATGATATATATCATATAATTGTGAAAAAGTAAGTCTCAAATTGAAAATTAAAGTAAACTAAATTCATTACATAACAAGACTATATACAAATCAAATCAACATATAAATGAAATCCTACAAACAAACATCATGCAGACATACATCCAATACCATGCCTTGAAGTAGGAAAAATAAGAAACAAACCGCTACAAATTATTCCAACCATTAATGGAAAACTCTCCATAACTTGATCCATCTCCCTTTCATGTCCAGGAAACAAACAATTAGTAACCCTATAATCTGAAAACGCTATAGCCGCAAACACCATAACCGACATAACCGCATGAACGAAATCTTGAAAACCAACCTTATATTTGTCATCATTAGGAACTAAAACGGCAAGTCCCGATTTAAAAACTGATAACCCTTTTTGAGTAACAAAACCGTAGTAAATGTTACCATCAGCGCCGTGAAAACTGTCGGTAAAATGAAAGAAGAAACAAGAGAGTGCACACATTATTAACAGAAAATGAATCATTATTATGTGAACGTGAGTGCATTGTCCGTTTCTATAAATTGAAGGAAGAACCATTTCGAATGTGATGAGTGTTCCGGTGGGAAGAAAGTTTCCGAGTATAGAAGTTTTTGAGAGTGTTTTTTGGACTCCTTTTGCCATTATTGCACGGCGTTTCTTGCCTGGTTCCGGTGGATCGGATGGTTGATGTGTGACTGACATTTTCTCTTGTGGTGGTGGTGGTGGTGTTGCATTGTAGACTTTGATTCCAATTCCAAGTTCTTGTTGTGTTTCTTCCATATTTTGTTGTTATTTATTTATGAAGATAGTGAAACAGATTTAATGATTTAAAATTTTGTTTCTAAAATTGTTTATATTTTAATGTGGATTTGAATTTTTTTTTGGCGGTTATATACGGTTAATTATGACTTGCAACCGTCTCCGGTTCAATCAAATATGAAGAAAAAAAACACAAGTTTTTATTTAGATAGAGTATGCTAGCAACACAATAATTTTATATTTTTACTCTAAGTAAGTCACTCTACTTTTAATTTTTAATCATTATACATATAATTTTGGATAAACAACAGAACTTCTTACTTTTAAATAATAGATTTAAGAAATAATTATTATAATAATAATAATTTTAAATAATAGATTTAAGAAATAATTCATAGAATTCACAACTTAAAAGGCTCCAAGGAAGAGTGTCCATCAAGTCTTTTTGCATAATAATGAGCATAGAAATCTTTTACTGTAATGTCTTTGTAGATTGGTGGATTTTCTTCTGAAGTGAGTTCCTTAATAGCATCATAAACCTTTGAATTACCTTCAATTGGGTCATGAGTATTCATAAAGGAACATGCTACAGAAATTATTGAGCCTATCTTCTGTGATAAGATTCTGTGATAAACACTTACAAACCTGTCATTTGAGATAAGCTGCAACAATATAAAATATATTGGTAAAACTATTTTGCAAGTTAGAAAAGAGTAATACTAATATATTAAAGCGTACAAATCACATCAACAACTTGCTTCATTTTTATAAAGTCTGATTATAAATATTTAATTTTTTATTTTTAAGTTTAAATATGTTTTTAATCTCAAAAATTAATTTATTCACTTTTAATCTCTATTTTGATTTTATAGAGATTTTTTAGAGATTAAAAGTATAAATTTTTTACACGAATATTTCAAAACAAGAATTAAAAATAAATAAATTTTTTTTATAAACTAAAAGGAGGAATATTTTTTTTACAAAAAGTAAAAGTAAAATTTTATAGGAAGTAAAAATTTATTTAAAATTTATTTGTATAATACATGTTTTTTATGATGTGTAGAATTTTTCAACTATATAGGTGTATTTTTTTTTTTTTACATTTGTACTTGTGCCAATTAAATGACATGTCTATTTCCAATGCAACATATTTAAAAAATATAAAATTCATTTGACTCAAAAAATATAAATTGTGTTTTATAATGATATAAAAAGAAAAAATTGTCTAATAAAATCTTGCTTTTTTAAAAGGATTAAAGTTTTTGACACAATGAAAATCTTAAAAGAACAAAAAATTAATGATAGAGACAGAGTAATATTTATCAAGCTACTAGCTAATGAAATATTGTAGCAATTATAATATTTACCTGTAGAACATCACCTATGTTTACAACAAGAGCTCCATGTACAGCAGGAACATTGACCCATTTACCCTCATGAAGAACCTGAAGGCCACCAAGTTGGTCTTGTAGAAGCAATGTCATGAAATTACCATCAGTATGTTTGGTAGCTCCTATAGTTAATTCAGGTTCAGGGCATGGTGGATAGCAATGACCCATAATATAGAGTCTATCCCCACAATTCAAATCATTGAGATAAGAAGGATTAAGTCCTAGTGCCTCAGACAACAACTCAAAGATAAAGAAACCCAATTGCCTTATTTTTTGTGAAAATTCAACCACAATATCTCTGTAAGAATTAATTCAATCAAATCATCGATGATTAAAATATTTCAAATCAACAAGATCTATAACTAAAATCAATTGTGAAATCTAAGAAACTTGATTTTGTTATAAGTAATAAATAAGAAGCAAGAAATTTAACCAAAAATAAAAATAAAACAAAGAAGCAAAACCAAACCAAGTAGTTAGTTTTATTTATAGCATAAATTTACCATAATAAGTATAAAGATTAAATTAAATATATTTATTCTCACAAAATAAGAAACTAGGACGTTTAGTCTCTCAATCTTTAAAAGTTGTTATTTGTCTCTTATTTTATAAAATATATGGATCGTGGGCTTAAACTCGATTCTATTTGTTAGATCAAAACATCAATAAATTCCACCAATGAAATTGTGATCAGGGACCACGACTTAAGCTTTTTAGAGAACAAGATTAAAAAATCAATTTTCAAATTTTGGATTTAAAGGTATATATTTCACTATTTTTTTACCTCCATATCAAGAGAAAATACACAATTCAAGCAAGGTATAAAATTTAAAAGCAAGGTAGATGACTTTGTTTTTCGATGTACAAGATCATGGAATAGATCTCATTATATAGACTAACTAAAAAACGGACAACCCGTCTATCTAATTTTTTTTAATGTCTATCCATTTTTATTGTATAATATAATATTTTATTTTAATTCGTTTGTTTCACCTTTATTTTATATATATTCTAAAGTTCAATACTAATATTTATGATATATATATATATATATATTTAAATTTGAATTGTGAAAAAATTTAAATATTATGGAATTTCCTATAATTATGCTATGGATTAGTTCAAATACAAATTTTGAAAATAAAAAATATAATTTTTAAAAGTAAACTTGTCCATAAAAAGGTCCAATCACATTTAAGAATCTTTTATACAAAATTAAGAATTATCTTTATATAAAATAGATGTATTTTAGATTCGTTGAATAGTTGTCATGTGTAAAATAAGTTTGAGAAAATATATTATTTTTTTTTTAGACAGACAAAATGTATTATTTCATTTTAGTAACTATTTTATTTTAAATATATATATAGGTAAGAAATTGACATTTATAATTTCATCACACACAACTCCGATTCCACATAGAACGCTTTTAAAATAGTAACTAGTACAACCCTTATAATATATATATATATATATATATATATATATATATATATATATATATAT
>JBBPBO010001986.1:56935016-57122871 GCA_037974295.1 Cicer cuneatum | reverse complement strand
GTTACTTGTTTTCAAAAAGTGTTGTATTAAATACATTTTAGATTTAATATTTTTAATAAATAAGAAGTATTTTACTTGATATTTATTAAATAATAATATTTTATTTTATTTACTATTGGAAGTTCTTAAATTTTGTGTTTCAATTGACTGTATATTTATATATGTATTTAAATATTGTTTAGTTGCTAATTTTAATTTACTATTGTATTAAATACATTTTAGATTTAATATTTGTATTAAATACAAAGTCTATTACTCAATATTTATTAAATAATAATATTTAATTTTATTAAATATTAGAAATTATTAAATTATGTGTTTCAATTGACTAAAATGAAAGTATAGAAGTTTTATTTTATTTTTTTGTAGTTATGTATATGTCGCCTAGTGTTTTTTTTTTCTTAATATTTTTTAGCTTATATGACAAATAAGTAACTAAAATGAAAGAATACAATTTCTCAAGCCTACTTTATAAATTATAGCTATTCCAAAAATCTAAAATTCAAAATTTAGATTGTTTAAATAGTTGTTATTTGCAAAATACACTGCAGTTAGAAAGTTTTGTTAGTTAGTCACTTAAGCTGACGTTTAGTTAGCTCATGGTTAGTTATGAGCCAAGTGTGTTACTTGCTATATAAGCCAATAAAATTGTAAATAATTCATACGATTTTAAAGGCAATAAAAATGTTATTGTTTCATCACTACAAACAAACAAAAAGTATATATTGTAACACTCAGATTTTGTGATTTTTTTTTATCTTGTCACTAAAGTTACTTTTAGCTATAGTTAAGGTGTCACTATTTTTAAAATTAAATGCAGAAAAATAGTCTCCCGTTTTCATTTGCTAACGATTTTCTCTTTCTCCCTATTTCTCTCATATTTCAATAAACCCATTTCCTTTACTATGCAATCAATAATCAGATTCTCCCACTCACTTTCACCTTCAAACCCCACCGTCACCCTCGCAACCCCTCTTGTTTCTTTCAAACCATCAACGCCAACCCTAACTCTGATTCCGATGACGATCTCCGCAACAACTGCACCACTCTCACCCTCAGCTTCCACCCGCGCCCTTGCCTCTGCCATTCGTAAAGTCTCCACCTCACCCGTTGAGTTCACTCAGCGACTCGAGAAACATCGCACAACCGGACTTGTTCTTCCTAGCTCTGACTTCCGTACACTTTGTCTTCAACAGCTTCAGCTCTTTCGCATAATCGTCCCCGAAGCTCTCCTCTCGGTTCGTACCTCATGAATTGTTTCTTTTTATGTCTTCAATCCTATGTCAATTTTAAATTAGGGTTTATGGTAATGTGATTACTGAACGGTGTCGTTTGTGTTGTTTTGTTCTGTGTTGTACAGGTGTATGTTAGACTGGCAGGTAGTTATGTGATGGATCGATTGGAGCTGCGGAGGGTTGCATTGTATCCTGGAGGAGATGATGAGTCAAAGGCAGAAGGAATTCTCATTCTTATTGGTCATTTTAATGTTCCAGCCGGCTTGCGAGCCGCCAAGACCGCTCTTTCCGAATTGCAAGTGTGTTGCTGATTCTGCTTCTGTTATATTATGGTGTTTCTGTTCCATTATTATTGTTATTGAACTACCAATTTAGTTCCTCAAGTATCAGTCTCTCATCTATTCAATCAATGAAATATATATTTTATATATATATATATATATGAAAATAATTAGTGCCTTGGTATTATTATAAATTTATAACTATTCCTTCCATTCCTAAACTTTGGTATTTTAAGGTATTTGTTCATTGAAAAAGAAAACATTTAATTGATGTGTATTGAACCAAAATACCCTTATTCTAATCATTAAATATTTTAGTAATTTCTATATTTATGTATCTAATCTACTCCCATTAGTTGGAAGAAAAGGATCAATTATATCTAGGATTTCTAAAAACCCAATGTTTGAAGATAAAATTAAACTACTTAGACTACCAAAGTTTAGGAATGGAGGGAGTAGTCCCTACTGTATATGAAAATTTCTCACATTAATCCCTGGTATCCTGTCAATACATAAACAGCTGTGACTAAAGGGACCAGTTTTCATATACTTTAGGGACTATTTATAAAACTTTAAGTACTACTTATTATTTTCAAACACTTTAAGTACTGAGTAGGATAGAGAGTGATACTTGGGGGACTAAATTGAGGATTTTCTCTTATTGTTGTTGGTTAGGATAGATCAAAATATCAGTGTGGATGTTAATTGTAGGTTAAGGTTGTCCCCGAATGTAAGGTTGTAGTTCTTCCCATGGTTAAACACCCATTTGTTGTTGGTTTCTTGGTTGCTAAGCTTCCACTGGTGGAGCTCGAAACTTGTGAGAAGGCTCAAAGTGATAGGTCAGATAATCATGTATCTGGGGAGGAAGCTTATTCACTTCCTCCATTTTTGGATTTGGATAAGAAGTCTTGGGAAGTTCAGAGGCTTCGAGTCAAGGATGAGCCGGTTGGTATGCGCAACTTCACGTCCGATCAAAGATCAAATGCTATCGACATTTCACAGTCTCTGGCTATGGCATATGTTATGGATCAGGTTTATATACTTCATCTGGCTTTTTTTTTCAAATAATGGCTGGAGCTCATTACTCTTTGAATACGAAATGCTATAGAGATGTGCTTGTCACACTGCTTGGATTTTATGGGAGTTGCTTTCACTTTTGTATTTCTTAAAATATCCTTTTTTTATTTGTGCTTTTAAAGTTATTTCAGTTTAAAATCATTTAATCTATCGCTTTTAGTTAGACCAACTGACTGTTTTATTTTAGCATGCAATGCAAGTTCCTTAAATTGATTTCTCTTTAACTGTTTGTTGTATGATTTCATGACAGTTATAAGGATAGTTTTTGATACTTGGCATGGGCCTAAAGTTCTGGCTCATGAGTGTCTGTACTCCTTTTGCAGAAAGCAATGTTACTTCAGCAATCAACATGGCAAAATAATGTCAGGGTGAGTAATCTGGTTGAGCAAGTATGTGTTATCAGCTGCTATTGCATTTCTGTAATCTCTTTATTCTTAACCTTAGCCTGTTCTAATTTTTCTTTCTTCAAATTACACACCAGATCCGTGGTCCACTTTCAAGCATTCAAACCTTGAGTAAAATCCTATCTACACAAACAAAGAAAAGCCAGGTTTGTAAAATATCTAAATAGAAGAGTTTATTTTTTATTATAACCATAAAAACTATTTCATTGCCATATATGCCAGCTCATAAGTCACTCTTTCTTTTAAACCTGACTAAACTTTACTGTGTCAGTTCTATTAAGAGTGGTTAGTAAGCCAAGCCAACCGATAAGTTGACGAAGTTATTCATACCTTATGTTATTGGATATCAACAATGTCCTAAAATAGATACTTTTGCAGATTTCGTATGACATTGTTGAGGATATCTTGATGCTAGGTGATCATCTGAGTGATGTTCTCCAACAACTCCAAGATGCTGTATATTTGACAAAAGTACTTCTCTCTCTCGCACTTATTAATTTTATATACCAATAATCAATTAATGTGCATTGGACTATTTATCTCCATTTTATCGTATGTTGTTCTATGTACTTATAAGATGGTGTTTGATGTGTAAACAAAATCTTTTGGTTGATTGATACACAAGAAAATTGTTGAAACATGGTGAAGCAGTCATGATAACACTAGTAATTATTCACAGTAAGAGGTCCTTTTCTAGGCTGAATTACAGCCAAATCATATGGCTACTCGCGGCCTGGCTCTTGGTGTCCCTCTCAGAAAGGAAGATGCAGCATTGGGTTATTATTTCATTATAGGAAAAAGCCTATTATGGCTGTTCAGCTATATTTTTGTGTACTAATTTAGAAGCCCCCCTTGGATGAATACAAAAATATCCAATTTTTTGAACCCATAATTTTTATAATTTCCTCTCATATCACTAGCTTGTTTTACTCCAAACTCTAATCATCAATTAAAAACATAGCTTGTTTTACTCCATTATAATTATAATGATGTTATATACGGGTGTTCATTATCCAAAAGGTAAAAATATTTAGATACATGCTTTATATCCCTGTCAGTATCTACATGCGCTGTAACTTCTGAGTTTTGGCATTTTTATCCTGATTGATGAGATTCTCTCTTCAATTTTAACATCTTCGGAAAATATTTCAGTGAAATGACATTTCTGCTGAATAGTTATCTATTGAGGGAATATGTGCTAAGTATTTTAGAAATAAGAAAATAATGCAGGCACATGGTTGTAGAAATCAATGTCTGATGTACAATTTTTGTTCAATGTGCAGGCTAATATTATGTGCTACAATGAAGAAGCAATCAAGAAAATGAATGGTTCTAATCACATACTTGCTGAGTCAGAAAAAACTCAATTGCTAGATAGTTCTTCAAGGGATGGCTCTGCAAATAAAATGAATAAAACTGGTGTTGAGCCATTTTCTCTTAGCACTACTGCCCAGGATATAGAGATGCCCCTACCACCTTTAGCTCTTGCTCCACTGCGACACGGAATCAGGTAGATTTGGTTGGTTGATTAATGAAAATGCCTCTTTTTTTATAATGTTGTGATTTTGTACCACCTATGTAAATATATATTCCATTATGTTAATTTTGTTGTGTTATAAATTCAAACGTTGCATCAATAATGTCATATATGTTGATTTTCTCTCATTGCATTTTAGGTATCTTCTTTTTGGCGTTTAGTTATATATGCTTTTCTCTTTCCTTTAAACATTCAGATGATTTCTGCATGTCCTTATGCTTTTTTGTTGATGTCAGGAAAACCGTGCAATGTTTCTGAAGTATTGGCAGACATGGTTGATACAATCAGACCTCTTGCTCAGAATAAAAAACGTGTAATAGAACTAAATCAATTTTCATCACCTTTGCTAGCTGCTGTAGAAAAACCTTCTTTGCGCCAGGCTTTCAGCAACCTTATTGAAGGTGCTTTACTGCGTACATGTGTTGGAGGAAAGGTTGGAATTGTGTCTACTACTGCACCAGCCGGCGGTTCCCTCGTACTTATTGATGATGATGGGCCTGATATGCACTATATGGTAACTTCAGTTCACTCCCTTTATCTCCTCTGCTTATGCACTTTCCTTTTTAACAAACTAGAAATTGTGTCATCCACATAAATTGTAAAGTAGATTAGAAAACATCCTCACGACCCGTGGGGAAATTAGGAACATTTAATTCCTCGGGTTAGATAGACAGAACATACAACTGATCCCATTTGAGGGAGTTAGTGCATTGTTTTTAGGATGTATTAATGTGAGAAAAAACTGCAGCTCTTCCGCACGTATTGTTTGCAACTTTGCATGCTTCACAGTAATATCTTAGTTAGGTCTATGAAGATGTGGGTATCCATAAAATTACCCTAATATCCTAGACATTCAAACATTTCCTTTATGATACATGGTAGCTTAAAGATTTAAACTTATTATGATGATATCTTTCAAACCTAGGAAGCCCTTCACCTCAAGCCCACCCCTTATTCAAACAATTCTTTGATTGAGTAATTTGTTGCAAGGAGCATGTAAAAATGGAAAATAATCGTTGCTTTTGAGCTTGTCTACAGACACAAATGCATTCACTCGCACCGTATGGACAAAACTCTTAGTTGAAGATATGGTTGAAGACAATATGACATGGAACTTTGTTGCTGGGCTTACTATTGCTCGTGAGATACTGGAGAGTTATGGTTGTGTTGTGCGCATTATATCACCCCGAACCAAAGATGCTCCGCTTGGAACCGGGGGAACTCTTGTAGAACTTTGGCTTCCTATGGCAGTTGTTAAATCTGATGTATAGAGCATGAGTTTGAAGTTACGTGAAAGAGAAATTGATACACTCCCAAATAGTGCCACCTCACAGCATCTGAGAGTTGAGAAACTGGCCAGAATAAGAATGTATGGTAAATATTACTAATTAATATTTGAATCACATACATTTATATTTTATGTCTTCAATCCTATGTCAATTTTAAATTAGGGTTTATGGTAATGTGATTACTGAACGGTGTCGTTTGTGTTGTTTTGTTCTGTGCTGTACAGGTGTATGTTAGACAGGCAGGTAGTTATGTGATGGATCGATTGGAGCTGCGGAGGGTTGCATTGTACCCTGGAGGAGATGATGAGTCAGAGGCAGAAGGCTGTTGGCAGGTTGTACTGCAGTGGAGGAAGTGACATTGCCGAAGAGGCACAGAATGGAAGATGCAAGCAATCGTAGATGATACACAGCAACATCTAAGAGGTTGAGAAAAATGGTTGGAGTTGTTGCAGCTAAGGATTTACCAGCAGAGCCTTCTGAGGAAGAGTTTAGGCTTGGTTTGAGGAGTGGGATCATTCTTTGTAATGTTCTTAACAAGGTTCAACCCTGTGTTGTATCCAAGGTCAGTTTGGATGCTCCTGATTTTATTTACTTTATGTTTTTTGTTATTGTTTGTTTACTAATGTAAATTATGTTTTTGGTTATTGTTTGTTTACTTTATGTCTTTTAGCTTTTGAGGTAGGAGGTAATAGATTTGTGATAGTCTTCCATCTTCGTAGTGTAATAACACACTACCAGCTGTTGTTAAATTATTATTTAAGTCACAATATTTCTTTTATGATTTTTGTTCATTATATATATTTTTTATTGTGTGATAGAGTTTTAGGAGTTACTTATTGGTATTAATAATTTAGAATTACAATTAGTAGGGAGATAAAATAAATTTAATTTAATAAATAATGATAAATAAGTTTTAGTGACAGACAATACCGTAGGAATAGATCAATTATTTATTTACATATATCTAGTTTTTAGTGACAGACAATATCGTAGAAATATATCAATTTTTTATTTATATTTATCTAGGTTTTAGTGACAGTCATTGTGGTAGGTAGAAATCAAAAATTTGTTGTGACAGTCTTCAAAACATGGACTGACACTCCTCAAAGTATAGCAAGACGCCCCCTAAAAGTGACGGTAGATTTGAGTGTCACTCAAAGTATTATTGACCTATACCTACAGTTTTTGACTTTTAATAATAAAAATGTTTATAAATTACTTGATAATTTAGAACAAATATAAAATTAAAAAGAAAAAATTCAATAAAAAATAAATAGAAAATTCAAATCACCTTCTTTTTTTTTCTTTTCAAAATGCATGAACAAATGTTTGGAAAATCAACTTTTAAACAAAGTCAAGTGTGTATTCGACTACATATATGTGTAGCCGAATACAGTTGAAGTTAATAGCAAAAACTACACATCTGTATTCGACTACAGCATATTTTAGCCGAATACAAACTCAAGTCACTAGCAAAAAGTTCTGATCTGCATTCGACTATAAGATGTCGTAGCCAAATACACTGTATTCGACTACAGGATGTCGTAGCCGAATACAAAACCAAGTCAGTAGCTAAAACTGCACTTCTGTATTCGACTACAGGATGTTGTAGCCGAATACAAAATCAAGTTAGTGGCAAAATTCACTCATTTGTATTTGACTACAAGGATTCGTATTCAAATACATGCTTAAAATTGTTTGAAAATTTTGAACGTTACAGAGGTGTATTCGACTACACATTGGTTGTAACCGAATACAACTGCAAAACAATGTGATTTTTCAGTTCATATTGATTCTGGATCATTGCATATATTCATCAAACCTCTAAGAAAGATTGCCACTAATCTGAAGTGATGTCTTAGGAGTATAAATACCTCCTAGGCTCAAGTTTAATCTCAGACTTTCACAACACTTTCACAACAACTTCAGAACTTTCTTTGAAAAATTTATAAGATCCATTAAGAGTCAAACTTTCATATTTCAAGTGCATATTGCTACATTGTCATATCATTGCAAAGGTTCTCCTGTTGCACTTAAAGTACAATAGTATTGGATTATTATCATTGTACAAAGAAAGCATATCAACTGTATATTCACTTAAGTTATTGAAAAATCATTCAAGTTATTATTGAAGAAAGTGGTGTACTTTTCTTCAAGTATTGTAAACTAAGATAGTGGTGTGCTATCTTAGGGAGAATGTTAGGAATCTGTAACCGAAGTCTTAGTGTTAGGCTTGTACTTATTCTAACATTAGTGGAAATCTCTTGTGGTGTGCAAGAGGACTGAATGTACCCTTGGTTATAAGGGGAACCAGGATAAAATCTTTGTGTTCTTTATTTTTCTGCCATTTACATTTTACTTCACTAATCATATTCAGAAAAATAATCCACTAAGTCTATAAAAACCAAAAAAAATTTAAACACCTAATTCACCCCCCCCCCCTCTTAGGGGCACCTCTGAACTTACAATTGGTATCATAGCAAGTTTAGTTTTTAGAGATTGTGGTAGTAGCAATAAATCACCCTACTTTGTTGGAGAACACTATGACTTCTGGAAGATACGCATGCAGACATATCTTGAGGCACAAGGAGATGATATTTGGGATGCTGTAGAGAATGGCCCCTATGTTCCAAAGACAGTCATCAACAGTGAAGAGCAAACAAAGATAAAAGCCTCATGGAGAGATGATGACAAAAGAAAAGTGTTGTTTGACAAAAAGGCCAAAAACATGTTACAATCAGCACTTGGAATGGACGCGTTCTTCTGCGCGTCTCATTGCAAAACTGCCAAAGAAATCTGGGATACTCTTAAAGTAACTCATGAAAGAACTATTGAGGTAAAACGTTCTAAACTTAATACCTTTTCTCAAGAGTATGAACTTAATACCTTATCTCAAGAGTATGAACTATTTCGTATGCAACCCGGAGAACCTATTCTGGACTTACAGAAAATATTTTCTCATCTAACCAACCACTTGACAGCGCTTGGCAAGATCTTCACAAATGATGAATTGAACCTTAAAGTTCTAAGATCATTAACAAAGGCTTGGCAACCTTAAGTAACGACAATTTGTGAAAAGAAAAGCCTGTCAAAAATGTCTCTTTATGGGCTTTTCGGAAAGCTCCACGAACATGAAATTGAACTTGGAAGGCTAGAAAAGAATGAAAGTCAAGAAAAAAAGCCAATGAGCATTGCCTTAAAGGTGGAGTCAAGAGAGCAAATTGATTATGAGAATTCAGATGAAGATGAGAACATCACCTTCCTTATAAAGAAATTTGGTAAGTTCCTTCAAAATAATAAAAAATTTAAGAAAAGGAAAACTTTCACGAAGAAAGATGTCTCCACTTCAAACCAAAACTTCACTTGTTTTAAGTGTGGCAAGCAAGGACACATAAAAGCAGAATGCCCAAATATTGTCAAGAAAAGTGCTCACAAGAAGAAAGAATTCAAAGAGGCCTATAATTCGGAGAGTGACAATGAAGTCAGTTCATCCTCAAATTCAGAGAGTGACGAATGTGCAAATGTTGTTTTAGTGGCTTCCCATCAATCCGACGAAGAAGAAGAGGTTAGTAACAAAGATTCTTTTTATAATGATGATGCTCAAAATGCAATAGAAGAATTACTTATGGAATGTAGAATTCTGTGCAAAACAGTGTCAACTCAAAAGAAACACATTTCATCTCTTAAGAGAAAAGTGACACTATGGAAAAAGATTTTGAAAATATAAAACAGAATTCTACATGTAATAAGTGTGATTCTCTTTCTTTTTGAATTGTCCAACTAAATAGAGTTATTGAAAGATATGTAAAAGAAAAAGTTGGATTGAAAAATGTTCTTAAAATGCAAAGATATTCCAATGACAAGAGTGGCCTTGGTTATTCAAAATTTGATAAACCAACCATTAGTAAAACCATCTTTGTTAAGGAAAATGACCAATCTGACAAAAAGAAAGATATAGTTATACAAAATGATCATCATTATTCTAAAGAGAATTTTGTTCAAAAGAAATCTCTTATGTCTAAATATAGAAGTAAATCTAGTCCTACATGTTTTTATTGTGGTCTAAATGGCCACACACCTAATGCTTGTCATTTTAGGAATGTTGGTGTTCCAAATGGGCATTATGTGTGGATCAAGAAAGGTACTAACACTCAAGGACCCAAAGAACTTTGGGTACCTAACAAACTATGATCCTGTTTTGTAGGTATGCATAAAAAGTATCTCTAATATATGGTACTTGGATAGTGGATGTTCAAAACACATGACCGGTGACAAAAAAATTTCAGCACTTACTATGGCATCAAAAGGATAATTGATGTATGGAGATAACAACAAGGATAAAATTTTGGGCATTGGAAAAATTGGTGCTGCTCCATCTCCTTCAATTGAAGGTGTTCTATATGTTGAAGGATTAAAGCACAACCTTATTAGCATTAGCCAACTTTGAGACAAGGGTAACAAAATAACTTTCAACAAGGATGAATGCATTATCCGAAATGAGGTATCAAATGAAATCCAGTTTGTTGGTAAGCGCTTTAAAAATATTTTTTATAATTAATCTTGATGATTTGTCTTTATGAATGAAATGTCTTATGGTAAGCGACAACAATGATGCATGGCTATGGCATAAAAGATTTGCACATATCCATATGGATCATTTAAACAAGTTAGTCAAACATGAACTTGTTGTAGGCTTACCAAAGATGAAATTTATTAAAGACAAATTATGTGATGCTTGGCAAAAGGTTAAGCAAACTAAGGTTTCCTTCAAATCCAAAAATATTGTATCAACTTCAAGACCACTTCAATTGTTACATATAGACTTGTTTGGTCCATCAAGAACTAAAAGTCTTGGTGGAAAATTCATATGGACTAGTAATTGTTGATGATTACTCAAGGTTCACTTAGACCTTATTTTAGGCAAATAAAGATGAACAAACAGCCAAGATTGTATCAATAAGAAGTGATCATGGAGGAGAATTTCAAAATGCCTCTTTTGTAGAATATTGTGAAGAAAATGGAATCTTCCATAACTTTTCTGTACCAAGAACACCTCAACAAAATGGAGTTGTTGAGAGAAAGAACATATTATTGGTAGAACTTGCAAGGACCATGTTAAGAGACTCAAGTTTACCAAAATACTTTTGGGCAGATGCTGTAAGTAGAGCTTTTTATGTATCCAACCGGGTAATGATTCGGTCAATCCTAAAGAAGACTCCATATGAACTCTATAAAGGTAGAAAGCTAAACATCTTTCACTTTCACATATTTGGATGTAATGCTTTGTGCTGAGTAATGGTAAGGAAAATCTTGGTAAAATCAATGAGAAAGTTGATGAATGAATTTTTATTGGTTATTCATTATCATGTAAAGCTTTTAGAATTTTCAATAAAAGAACTTTATTAGTTGAAGAATCTATGCATGTATCATTTGATGAAACCAACCCCTCGAAAGAAGATAAAATTGTTTCTTGTGATGATGATGATGAGGATTTTTTAAGTAATGATATAAGCAAGGAAAATCAAGTTGATCAATCAATTAAAAGGAAAGAAATCAGTATAGAACAGCAAGATCAACACAATGATCTCCCTCGAGAATGGAGAACCCATCGTGATCACCCCATTGATAACATTATAAGTGATATCAACAAAGGAGTTACTACAAGGCTAAATCTCAAAGATGATTGTTTGAATATGGCATTCATCTCTTAGATAGAACCTTCTAAAGTAGGTGAAGCCCTTAAGGACGATCAATGGATACTTGCCATGCAAGAAGAACTAAACCAGATTGAAAGAAACAAGATTTGGGAACTTGTTCCAAATCCTGGCGATAAACACATCATTGGTACTAAATGGGTGTTTAAGAATAAACTAGATAAAAATGGTATAGTTTTTCGAAACAAGGCAAGGTTGGTCGCTCAAGGATATAACCAAGAAGAAGGGATTGACTTTGATAAAACATTTGCTCCGGTAGCAAGGTTAGAAGCAATTCGTTTGTTACTTTCTTATGCTTGCTCTATTAATTTTGAATTATTTTAGATGGATGTCAAGAGTGTTTTCCTAAATGGTTACATAAATGAGGAGTTCTATGTCAAACATCCACCTGGCTTTGAAGACTTCAAGAATCCTTCACATGTATTCAAATTAAAGAAAGCCTTTATGGTTTGAAACAAGCTCCAAGAGCTTGGTATGATAGGCTAAGTAACATTCTATGTGAAAGAGGATTTGAAAAGGGAAAGGTAGATACAACTTTGTTCATTAAAAATACTAATGATCAAGCTTTACTTGTTCAAATCTATGTTGATGATATCATATTTGGATCAACCAATAACGTATTATGTGAAGAATTCTCATTGATGATGCAAGGAGAATTTGAAATGTCCATGATGGATAAGTTAAATTATTTCCTTGGACTTCAAATCAAGCAACTCAAGAATGGCATTTTCATCAATCACGCAAAGTACTGCAAGGAATTGTTAAAAAGATTTGAGATGGAAAATAGTAAAGAAAATGCAACTCCTATGGGCTCTGGAACTTATGTAGATAAAGATGAATCTGGTAAATAAATAGACATATCAAAGTATTGAGGTATGATTGGTTCTCTTTTATATCTAATGGTCAGTCGACTAGATATTATGTTCAGTGTCTGCTTATGTGCAAGGCTTCAGGCAGATCCTAAGGAATCACATCTTGTAGCAGTGAAGCGAATCATGAAATATTTAAAAGGAACAACCAATGTTGGCTTATGGTATCCAAAAGGTAGTATATGCAATCTTGTTGGTTATTCTGACTCATACTATGCAGGATGTAAAACAGAACGAAAAAGCACAAGCGGTACTTGCCATATCTTAGATAATGCATTAGTGTCATGGTCCTGTAAAAAGCAATCATGTGTGGCTCTAAGCACTGCTGAAGAAGAATACATAGCAGCAGGTAGTAGTTGTGCACAGATTATATGGCTCAAGCAGCAGTTATGTGACTATGGACTTGATCTCGAATGCATCCCTCTAAAGGTGTGACAATACCAGTGCTATCAATATCACAAAGAACCCAGTCATGCATTCTCGGACAAAACATATTGACATACGCCATCACTTTTTGCGCGACCATGTTCTGAAAGGCAATGTTGAAGCTATGTTTGTGGATACACATAATCAATTAGCAGATATCTTCACAAAGCTATTTCCCTAAAGATTCAATCTATAAGATACAAAGAGAACTTGGCATTCTAAATGAAAATGATCTCTAATACAAGGTACTAATGCTTTGTAAGTCATTCCATTAAAATGACTTAGACATGTTTCATTTTTAAACTATGCTTTTGATGTTATATTCCCTACCTTGTGATCTATTTTTGTTCCCTATATACTTTGTATGCTTGGAATATTTGTTTGTTGTTTTCTTCTTTTTTGATCATGTCAAAAGGGGGAGAAAATTGGTATGTTGTTGTTAAAGAATTTGTAGGTTTTCAAACTTTCAACACATGATGGCATGAACTCAAGTTCAAAGGGGGAGAAAATCAAAAAGATCAACTCTTTAAAGTTTCAACAACAACAAGGTTTTGTCATCATCAAAAAGGGGGGAGAATGTAAATATGCAAGAATACTTATGTTTATTATGGAGACAAAGACCAAGCAAAGTGATCAAGTAGCAAATTCAAAGTGAAGTCGACAATCAAGTAAACTATTGTCAATATGCTAGAAGACTTAGAGTTTAAGGTATATGATTCACTCTAATATTGTTATATTTCAAATGCACATGAAAACCTTATACTTTTACACATGCATCAAAAAAAAATTCAAAATGCATGAACAAATGTTTGGAAAATCAATTTTTAAAAACAGTCAAGTGTGTATTCGACTACATATATGTGTAGCCGAATACAGATGAAGTCAGTAGTAAAAATTGCACATTTGTATTCGACTACAGCATGTTGTAGACGAATACAAATTCGAGTCAGTAGCAAAAACTTATGATTTTTATTCGACTACAGGATGTCGTAGCCAAATACATTGTATTCGACTACAAGATGTCGTAGCCGAATACAAAACCAAGTCAGTAGCTAAAGTTGCACTTCTGTATTCGACTACCGGATGTCATAGCCGAATACAAAATCAAGTCAGTGGCAAAATTCACTAAATTCAACTATAAGGATTCGTATTCGAATACATGCTTAAAATTGTTTGAAAAATCTGAACGTTACAGAGGTGTATTCGACTACACATTGGTTGTAGCCGAATACAACTACAAAATAATGTGATTTTTCAGTTTATATTCATTTTGGATCATTGCATATATTCATCAAACCTCTAGGAAAGATTGCCACTGATCTGAAGTGATGTCTTAGGAGTATAAATACCTCCTAGGCTCGAGTTTAATCTCATACTTTCACAACTCATTCACAACAACTTCATAACTTTCTTTGAAAAATTTATAAGATCCATTAAGAGTCAAACTTTCATATTTCAAGTTCATATTGCTACATTGTCATATCATTGCAAAGGTTCTCTTGTTGCACTTGAAGTACAATAGTATTGGATTATTATCATTGTACAAAGAAATCATATAAACTGTATATTCACTTAAGTTATTGAAAAATCATTCAAGTTATTATTGAAGAAAGTGGTGTACTTCTTTTTCAAGTATTGTAAATTAAGATAGTGGTGTGTTATCTTAGGGAGTGTGTTAGGAATCTGTAACAGAAGTCTTAGTGTTAGGTTTGTACTTATTCTAAGATTAGTGAAAAGTCTCTTGTGGTGTGCAAGAGGATTGGATGTACCCTTGGTTATAAGGGGAACCAAGATAAAATCTTTGTGTTTTTTATTTTTCTGCCATTTACATTTTACATCACTAATCATATTCAGAAAAATAATTCACTAGGTCTCTAAAAACAAGAAAATTTCTAAACACCTAATTCACCCCCCTCTCTTAGGTGCGCCTCTAAATTTACATTTTTCATGGTTTTATTATTGATTTACTATTTTAAGAATCTAATTATTTAATTAACCGATTAGACTAAGATCGATTTTTATCTCAATCTTTTTTTTATAACAATGAAACCTTAATAAAATCGCAGTTTTAGTCTATTTATTTTCATCAATTCATGAAATTGATCTCTTATTTTAAAAACCGGCAATTTTAGTCTTTTCCTCAAAAAATTTAATTAAATATTCATGAAGTGACATATTTTAAATAACAAAATATATGATTAATGATATAAAACTATCTAAATACATTAATTAAATTAAAAAAAATTAATAATTTTCAAAATTTAAAACTAAAATATTTAAAATATTTTATTACAATTTTATAAATATTAATTGTGTAAATTAATAAAAATAAAGTCAATCCATGAAATTACGAAAGAAACAATATTGTGTCGCAACCATCCATGTTTGTCAGTTTAGGAAAGGTGTTGCAGTCCTTGCTACTAAATCTTATTACACGGGTTATAAGTGCAGTGCCAACTAGGGGTGGACAACAACCCACGACCCGATTCAAACCGAGCAGCCTGTGGCCCAATTTCTGTAATGGGCGGGGCAAAAACAGGTAGACGGATCTACGGGTAAACCAAAACGGGTTCATGTGGTTTATAACGGGCGGGTTCGGTTAAGGATTTTAAATACTAGACTGTTGTAAAAAAAGGCCTAGCTTTCCCCAATCCAATAAAAAAAGGCCCAACACCAGTAAACCCATTACTCTTTAAGAAATCCTAAAAAATTTATCTCAGCATTCTCATTTGCAACTCATACCTTACGACCACCACCATCTCAATGTTTCTGTTTCGAAGCCACCACCACCCTCCATTGTTTCTGCTTCGAAGCCGCCGCCACCATCTCCATCGTTTCTGTTTCGAAGCCGCCACCACCCTCCATTGTTTCTTCTTCGAAGCCACCACCACCATCTCTATCATTTATGTTTCAAAGCCGCCACCACCACCCTCCATTGTTTCTGCTTCGAAGCCGCCGCCACCATCTCCATCGTTTCTGTTTCGAAGCCGCCACCACTGGCGCAAAGCCTCAACACACCTTCATCATGTCTGATTCTAACTAAACAAAAAGTTAACCACCGGTTCCGTCGACGTTAGTACCCTCTTTTCCCCTCCTTTTCTTGTCATCAATTGAAAATGGAGAAAAGATACTTCGCAAACGCACATAGGTACATCGTACATGCAACATGATATGATCTGAGTTCTTGATTTTGATTTTAACGATGGACAAAAAAATGTTAAAACGAACAAAAAATATTAATTGCTTCTAAAATGGGTAAAAAAACTGGCCCAAAAATTGGGTATTATAGAAAAATAAAAAATAAACGTAATTGGGCCAGATATTTTCAATGGCTCAACAATTGGCTCAAACCGAATTAACCCGCCCGTTTTATCCGAAAACCCGTGAACCCGCGACCCGTCCAAACCGTGTCAATGGGTGGACTGATTTAGGCATGTGTCACTTACCTGTGGCTTGGGTCGGTTGTTGTTTTTGGGCTCGAACCCGCCCAAACCGACCCAATGTCCACACCTAGTGCCAACGGCACTTATATGGTGTATGTAAACTTATATGGTGTATGTAAGTATTGCTCAATAATAAAAAGATGTAGTGCATTGGGTTAGGTCGATTTTGACACAAAATTTGATACTCGAAGCGATCGATTATCTTTAAGTTAGGTTTGGTTCTAAATTCGTTTTTTTTTTTGCTTAACCCGAATCAAATCGATCCGATCAATAACAAGTTGGGTTGGGTTGGCGAATTTTTACCTATTTTTTATTTTACGAGAGAAACATAAATAACAACAATAACAATTTAATTAAATGAAAATATATTTAATACTTAAATGTCTCAAAAACTATAAAATTTCAATCACATCATTCAACTCTTTAAAAAAAAACCAACAATCTCTCACACTCAAATAAATCCAACAATCTTCAAATACATAAATAAATTCAACAAGTTTCAAATACATAAATAAATTCAACAAGTTTCAAATACATAACTAAAGCCAACAGTAAATTCAAATACATTACTTTCATCATTATACACAACCCACCAACTATTTTAGTTTAGTAAGCTACCATAATTTTTTTAATAATAGTGCTTCTATTTTTAGAGTCCTTACTATTTTCAAATAAATACTAAAAAAAGTGTTTAATATATTTTAATGTAAAAAATTTAAAATAAATTTATAGTAAGAATAAGCTTTTACATAAGTATTATTTTTGCTCATAAATAATATTTAATTCAAATGAATAGTATTTAACTCAAAAAATTTGTATTTAACAAATGTAAAAAATTTAAATTAAATTCACCATAAATATATAAACTTTCAGTTCATACCTTAATTATGCAAAACTATAACAAAATATAACATTTAAATAAATAATATTTAAATCAAAAATTAGATTGTTTTTTTTTGAAAAAACAGTTTAAAAATTATATATAAATTTTATGAGTAAACATGTACGAGATTACAAGGCCAAAACAAATTAAAGAGTAAAGTGGTGTCTGTTTCCAAAATTACAAGACATGTGGAATAGAAGAAGGAGGAGGTGGATTGCAGCTCCTAAAAATTTGAAGAAGAACAAGAGTAATGAAAACCTATTGGGGGTGTTGGGCTGTCGAAAAATATATATATATATATATATATATATATATATATATATATATATATATATATATATATATATATATATATATATATATATATATATATATATAACTAGTTATCAGATTTACGGATCGACAGATTCAAATAATTGAACTCATTACCAACCAAATATAAACGGGTTGGGTCGGACTCAAAAGTGTCGGATACAAGTAAAAATCGGGTTGGGTTGGGTGATCAAACTCGTGTGGTACTTTTTATTTATATCCTCTTTTTATTCAAGATTTTCTATTATAGCTTACGTTTGAAATTATTATATTAAAATATCTTTTTTATAAGATGATTAATTATTAATTTAATAAATAAAAACTAATTAAAAAATTAAATTATATTAATAAAATTAAATAAAATACACTTAATAAAAAAATATATTAAATTAATACGATTGAGTAGATATGTCAAAACAAATATGATATCTTATTTTAACAACTCCTCTCTCTCCTATTTTACATATAAATTAGCAAATTCATTCTATTTAATTAATAATTTTTTTCTATTTTTTCACTTACTTTATCACAATTATTTCCTTTTACATTCAAAGTTATATAATTGTGATAAAATAGGAGGAAAAAATTGGAGAAAGTTGTTAACAAGATATGATATGGTTACTAATTAGCAGGCTGCGAAAAGAAGAGAATTGTTAAATGATATAGTTTGTTTTGGCACATTTATTAAACTTCATTTTATTACTATAATTTGTTTTTTTAATTATTTTTTTTTATTTTTTATGTATTAAATTAATAATTAATTATTTGTTATAAACGAAGATATAAAAATAAAATATTCTCGATCTAGTCTCGTCAATCAATGTTAACTAAACAAGCCTCACCTAGCAAAAAACAATATTGCTTCTCCATCAAAAACATGAACTCAACCTCAAGACTGATACCTAAAATGAATTTAAATATGATACTTTAAAATAAATAATTATTTATTAGATATTTTAAAATAAAAAATTATTTATTAAATTAATATAATCAATGTTGTATAATATTTTTTTATATAATGAAATTAATTAATTTAATATTTGTTGATACAATATTAATTTTAAATAAATTTTTATAAAAATTTTAGTTTTAGAAATATTAAAACATGAAAAAAATTTGTTAAATATAAATTTTTGTAGAAGGCTTTTTTATTAAGTAAAAAGTTATTTATTTTTAGAGGTTTATAGCAATTGTTTACGTAGCTTTACATTGCGCTGATCAACCTTCTCATGAATGATTAGGTGCCACCAACTATCAACTTTTGTGACTTATTTGTAAATCACAAAATGAAAATTTTTATCACATCGCAATAGCTTCTCTTTTTCAATAGTTTTGATCCCTTTCAACTCTTCAGTTTTTACTTCTATGTTGCACCATCTATATTGAGACCAATCCATCCCCTTAAATGAGTCCTCCAAGCTAGGGGTGTGCATGGTCCAAAAACTAAACTGAATTGCACCATATTAATAGTGCAGTTTAGTTTTTAAAAATTACTTTAAAAAAATCGGTTATTTTTTAAATCAATTACAATTCAGTTATAAATCAGTTTAAAACTGATTTATAATTATAAACCGGTTTAGTATGTTTAAACCGGTTTTTATTAAAACCACTTCGAACCGATTTTTATTGAATTGTTTAAAATCGGTTTTTCATTGAATTTTTTAAAAGATTGATTTTAAAATCAGTTTTAAGTGATTTTTTTATAAAAGAAAAATTGGTTCTAAAACCAATTTAAAAGTATTATTTGTAACAAAAACTTATTTTTTAAGTGATTTTGAGTCAATAAATAGTGAAGTATTGAATGATAAATTTCAAAAACACATTTTCCTTTTTTGATAATGACAACTACAATTAAGTTTCAATTCTCAAATGATAAATATATTTATATATGAAGCGATAAATATATTTATATATGAAGATTCCTCAAAAACATAACTAATCAAAAGATTCTTGCAATATGTATCAAAGCTAAATAATTTTAATAGTATATATGAAACAAAAGCGAATATTTTCCAGCATAACATAATGTGAAGCCACAAAAGTCATCCTATCACTTTGTCTAAAACCTTTAGCTACAATGTGAGTTGTGTATTTATCAACAGTTCCATCAGGTTTTAGTTTCTTTTTCAAGATCCATTTAAAACCTATCGGGTTGCAACCAGGAGGCAAGTCTACTAAATATCAAGTCATGTTAGACTTTAGAGAATCTATCTAATCGTTTATAGCTTCTTTTCATAGATCTACATCCAAAACGACAAAGCTTCTTGACGATTTGCATGATCCTCTTCTAAAGTATAGGTCGTATAATAGAGTCCATAATTTTTAGTAACTTTGGCTCTCTTACTTCTTCGAGGTTCTATTTCGCGTTGTTTGTTACTTCAACAACATTTGACTCTATGTTCACTTTTGCGTTTATGTCATAAAACTTATACGCTTTGTTGTATTACTGCATACCCAATCAATGCACATTCATAGGCTCTACTGGCGAGTTTAACTCGCTTGGGATCCAGGATTTTGACATAAGCCAAACAACCTCAAGTTCGAAAATAAGACATGTTCGGTTGTCTTTTCTTCAAAATCACATAAGGAGAAGTTTGTTTTTAGATTTAGGATCTTTATTCAAAACATAGCAAACGGTCAATACAATTTCCCCCCACCAATGAGATGCAACATTAGAGTTAAGCATAATAGCAACAACTAGCTCAGTAAAAGTTTTATTCTTTCTTTCATCTTTACCATTCATTTCAGGTGAATATGGTGCAGTTGTTTCATGTATATTTTTATTCAATTTATAAAACTTGTTAAACAAACTACAATCATATTTGGTTCCTCAATCACTATAAAACCTCTAAATCTTTCTACTAAATTGATTTTCAATTTCAGTTACAAAGATCCTAAAACATGTCAAGCGCTTCACTTTATTTTCAATTAGATATACGAAAATATAGTCAAAAGAATCGTCAATTAAGTGATAAAATAATGTTTCCTATTTTTAGTTAAAGTCTTATCAAGTTCACATATATTAGTGTATTAAATCAAAAGGCTCAAATTCTCTAATTACTAATTTATGTGAACTCTTTGTTATTTTAGCTTGACTACAATAATCACATTTTTCAAAATCATTTAAAGATAACTTTGGAATTAAACATAAGTTACTTAAGTTTGAAATTGTTGGAACCGAGTTGGTTCTAAGTACTTAGAATTTTGATGTTTACAAAAGCACTCCATGTAATCTTATTTGGAACCTTGAATTATTAAATCAAATGTCACCAGAAGTTGAAGATAGCAGAAGCAGAAAATGCATTCTGGAATTACCAGAGGATACACCAGGATGTCGAAACACTACGAGAAGATATCTTTGCTGCCCCAGATCAGAAGGAAGCAAAGTCAGAAGGAGACCTGGACCAGACCAGAAGGAAGCCTGCCATAGGGAGAGTTGTTACAGACCAGAATATGTCAAATGTCAGATTTATTCCAGAAGTTATTCTAACCAGAAGATGGCCTGGAAGTGAAATAATAAACAGCCCAGACTTGTTCCAGACTTAATCAGAGGATGAATTGATGGGTCCAGAACAAGAGAATTAACCCAGATCTGACCCAGACCAGAAGATAGCATGGTTTCGGGTATGAAACTAAGTCCAGACCAAAAGAAATGATTTCCAGAATTGATCCAGACCTGATCCAAAATCAAAGGTAAAATGTCCAGACTGAAATATTATTTGTCCAGATTTAATTTCAGTTTAATCCAGACCAAGTCCAGAATTGGTCCATACCAGAGGGAAGATTTTCACATCAATGGTTTAGATTTAATTATTTGGCCTAGTGTTGGCCGAGATCAGAAGATCAAACCATGGCCCAATGTTGGCCGAAATTAGAGGTTCAGAATGTGTGGTCCAGCAATGGCCGAGATCAGAGGATTATAGCATATCAGGTGCAAGTCCAGGATGGCCGAGATCAGAAGATCAGAGGGTTAGGAAGTGTGGTCCAGGGATGGCCGAAATCAAAGGATCACAGCATATCAATTAATATGGTCCAGATGTGGACTAGCACAGAAGATCAAATGGTTCAGATTTAATCAGGAGGATTAACGGTGGAGATTTTAATTTATTTTAATGAAAGTATTAAAAAGATTTGTTACAAAAATAAAAGTGAGGTATAGTGGAATTCAGGAGCTGTGGCGGGAAGCAACTAAAGACTTGATTGGCCAGTTATTTGTGAAAGAAATCTGAAGCTTAAAAAAAGATATGTTTTTTTATTTAAATAAAGCCCAATTGGTCAAGTTATTTTTACAGAGAATCCACCAAGATTTAGCTCGAATTTAAGCATTGGAAGAGGCCCTAACCTGCATCTATAAAATGAGGCTCAAGGCAGAATACTTAGCATCGAAAATCACAAAAGAGTCATACACTTCCAAAGCAAACACTCAAGTTTTCAGTGAGGTTAATTGTGAGTTCCAGCTTTCAAGAAGCAAGCACTCGTGTTATTTTCTTTCCCTTGTGTTAGATCTAAGTTGTTGAAGTAGAGTCTACAATCTGAGGGAGTCAGAAGGGGTAGCAGATTACTTGGCAATTAGATTCAAGGCGTTGTAATTCCTTCTACAATCTGGGGTTGTCAGATTGGCAGGAGAAGACTTGACTTAGGAAGTCAAGGTGTTGTATTCCTCAAGAGTCTAGGATTGTTAGACGGTTTGAGAAGACTGACTTGGAGGGTCAGTGGAACTGTTGTAATTCAAGGTTTGAATTAGTGAAATCCTTCAAGGTGAAGGGACTGGACGTAGCCTCGTTAACGGTGAACCAGTATAAAAATTCTGTGTTTTATTTTTATTTTATATCCGCTGCTAACTCTGTTTTTATTCATACATCAAGTTTTGTTTTAAAAGTGTAAAAACAAGAAAAGTAATCAAGTTAGTCAAACACAATTCAACCCCCCTTCTCGTGTTTGCACCTTCAATTGGCATCAGAGCTCGGTCTCAAGGCTGAGCACTTAACAGTGTTTGAGGAAAGGTCAACAAGGGGTTCAACATGGCAGAATCCAGAGAAGAATTGGGAGGTAACATCCACAGACCACCACTGTTTGATGGAGAAAGGTTTGAGTATTGGAAGGACAGAATGAGAAGTTTCGTCATATCTCAAGATCCTGAACTATCAAAGATGATAGTCAAAGGATACACTGCACCTACTGATCCAGAAGATCCAACTAAACAACTAGACATGGATGATATGAAACCAGACCAGAGCAGATTACACAAACTCCATCACAAGTCTAGAAACATCATGATTAGTGCCATCACATTCAAGGAATTTGACAGATGCACAGATAAAGAAACAGCAAAGAGCATATTCGACAGTCTGGTTCTGACCTATGAAGGAAGCCAGCAGGTTCAAGAAGCAAGGACTAACATACTGGTCAAACAGTATGAGATGTTCCAGATGGAAGATGATGAAAACATAGATGGAATGTTCTGCAGATTCCAAACTCTGATATCTGGACTGAAGGTCTTGAAGAAAAGCTACACAACAGCAGATCATGTCAAGAAGATTCTTAGAAGCTTACCAGCAAAATGGAGACCAAAGGTTACTGCAGTACAGGAAGCTAGGGATCTGAATACCTTGAAGCTTGAAGATATGATTAGCTCACTCAGGTCTCATGAAATAGAACTAGAAGCAGATGAACCAAAGAAGAAGAAGAATCTGGCCCAGAAGTCGAAACAGAAGAAAGCTGCAAGGGCAGCATCAGAATCAGAGGATAGTGACAGTGACTGTGATGATATGGCTTACTTAACCAAAAAGATGGTTAAGATTTGGGAAAACAGGAAGAGGAGAGGTTCCAAGAAGAAACATAACAGCAAAGATAAGGAAGAATCTGACAAGAAGAACATCATCTGTTATGGATGCAATGAACCTGGACATATCAAGTTAGAGTGTCCAAATCTGGAAAAAGGCAAACAGCACAAGAAGAGTTCCAGATACAGAAAGAAGGGTCTGATGGCTGCCTGGGATGTATCAGAATCAGAGGAAGAATCGTCTGATGAAGAAGAGGCAGAAACAGCAAAGATGGCTCACATCAGGTATGCTTCTGGACCTCATAAAGGCATGATTTCAGGAAGGAAAGCAGGCAGAAGGAAGAATGAACAAATCAGTCATTCAAGCAAGTCTGGAAGCACATCAGAGGAAGCAATTCTGTCTCTGATGGCTCATACCAACTAAAGTTCTGGATACAGCTCAGGCTCTAGAACAGAATCATAAGATGAAGACAATGAGGTATTTTCTGATCTCTCTAAATCTGAATTAATTGATGCTGTAAAAGACTTGTTAAATGCAAACAATAAGATGTCTTTAAAACTGAAAACTCTTAGGGAAAATAAGAAAAATCTAGCCAAAGAAGTCCAAGTTTTAAAGAATCAAAATTCTGAGTATGCAACTGAAAACAAGGATTTTAAAACTGAAGTTGCAAGACTCAAATCTGAAAACCAAACTCTCAAAAGTAATGTTTGTTCCACTTCCAAAACTGTTTGTGAATCTGATATGCATGAACAATTTTTTCAAAACTTTATTTCTAATGAAATGGAAAGAAGTAAATATGCATATATGATTTATGGAAACAGTAACATTGCAAAGAGAGGTCTTGGTTTTACAAAAACTATTGCTGAAACTAAAATTGTTCATTCTGATGTTTTATGTATTGTTTGTGCTAAGAAAGGTCACTCTGAATTATCTTGTCCAATGGTAAAATCTGAACAAGATCAGAGAGCTGTTACAACTAACAAACCTGGACCCAATCAGTCTGGGTACCAAAAGATCAAATTGTCTATGTTGCAGATATTCTGAGCAACCAGAAGGAGACACCAACAATGGTGCCTGGACAATGGATGTTGGCAATGCACAAGCAGAAGAAGGTTTATGTTCCAACATCTACCAAACAGAAGCCAAGTGACTCTGGTAGAAGAAGAACCGGTCAACACAATACCTATCAGAATCAGAACCAGAACCAGAATCATAGGAGGAACAGGAAATATCAAAGAAATCACACATATCACAGGAATCAGAACAGGTACTGGAACCAGAATCAGAACTGGAATCAGTATCAGAGGTACAGGAACTGGAACCAGAACCAACACTGGAACCAGAATCAGAACAAGAACTGGAACCAGAACTAGAACCAGTATCAGAGGCACAGGAACTGGAACCAGAATCAACACTGGAACCAGAATCAGAAACAATACCAGAACCTGAACAGGTATCAGTATCAAAGGTTGAGGTATGATCATCAGAATTACTTTAATTATCAGAATCAGTATGATTACCAAAATCACCATAAGTTCCAGAATCACCAGAGGAACATGGTGTATCAGCCAAAGCAGAAAGAGAGGAATCAGAATCAGGAGAGTTCTTCAAACACTCCAGTGAGATTCATCAAGACTACAAACCTGGAAGGGAATTTAAATCCCTTAATCCAAACCATGTAATCACAGAACATACAGATTCGAAATCTGAAAATCAGAAGCAAGAGGATTTTCAAAGTAAAACTGAAACTGCTGACATAGAGGTTACATCTTGCTGTAAATACTATTATTATTTGATATTTATGTTTACTGTGATAACAAGAAGCTTGATCTTAACAAATCAAAGCTAGATAAGTATTCTACAGGTTTTCAAACTGTCAGAGGAACCAGGTGATTCACACGAATTGAACACCTCAACAGAAACAGCATTCCAGTGGTTTCAAAAACAAGCATAAACCACCAGAAGCAGAATTAATGGTTCACCAAAACCAAAGGGAGTAGAAGCAGAAGAAAAAGAAGTACCTGGAAAGGTAGAGGACACAAGCAAGTCAGCAACACATGACAAATCTTCAAAAGATAAATCTGAAGAGAAATAGGGATATTTACCATAACCAGAAACTGATTTATTAGAATCAGAAGCTGTTACAGATTTACCAGAACCAGAAGCTGATTTATCAGAATCAGAAGCTATTACAGATTTACCAGAACCAGAAGTTGATTTATCAGAATCAGAAGCTGTTACAGATCTTCTAGAAACAGAAGTTGATGCAGACCAACCAATGTTGATGAAGATTTGGCAGAAGAAGGTTGGATACTTGCAATGCAAGAAGAGCTGAATGAATTCCAAAGGAATGATGTTTGGGATCTGGTACCCAGACCAAACAAAAACATTATTGGAACCAAGTGGGTGTTCAGAAATAAACTAAATGAAAAAGGTGAAGTGGTAAGGAACAAAGCCAGACTTGTAGCTTAAGGATACAGTCAACAGGAAGGTATAGATTACACTAAGAGGTTTGCTCCATTGGCCAGGTTAGGAGCAATTAGAATTCTCTTATCATTTGCTTCTAATCATGATATAATGTTGTATCAAATGGATGTTAAAAGTGCATTCTTAAATGGCTATATAAGTGAGGAAGTCTATGTCAAATAGCCCCCTGGATTTGAAAATTCTGATTTTCCAGACCATGTTTTTAAACTTAAAAAATCTTTATATGGTTTAAAACAAGCACCAAGGGCATGGTATGACAGACTTAGTAACTTTCTGCTTAAGAATGAATTTAATAGAGGCAAGATTGATAATACTCTATTTAGGAAATCCATTAAAAATGATATTTTGATTATTCAAGTTTATGTTGATGATATCATATTTGGATCGACTAATGGCACTTTGTGCAAAGAGTTCTCTGACCTAATGCAGAAAGAGTTCCAAATGAGCATGATGGGAGAACTCAAGTTCTTCCTGGGAATTCAGATTCACCAAGGTAAATCAGGTATACTCATTCACCAATCTAAATATACTAAAGAACTTCTTAAAAAGTTCAAAATGAGTGAATGTAAGCCTATGGCCACCCCCATGCACCCAACCTGCTCACTTGAGAAAGATGAAACCAGCCAAAAGGTAGACCAGAAAACATACAGAGGTATGATTGGATCCCTTCTTTATTTAATTGCTTCTAGACCTGACATCTTGTTTAGTGTTTGTGTCTGTGCCCGATTTCAAGCTAACCCTAGGGAATCCCATTTAACTGCTGTCAAACGAATTCTGAGATACCTTAAAGGAACCACCAACCTTACCCTGTTATACAAGAAAACCCCCACCTACAAACTCAGAGGTTTTTGTGATTCCGACTATGCTGGAGACAAGCTGGAAAGGAAAAGTACAAGTGACAACTGCACTTTCTTAGGTGATAATTTGATCTCTTGGTCAAGCAAAAGACAAAGCACCATTGCCATGTCAACAGCTGAAGCTGAGTATATATCAGCAGCAGGATCCAGTTCACAATTACTCTGGATGAAACATCAACTTGAAGATTACAACATCTTCAAAACCAATATCCCTTTGTTCTGTGATAACACTTCATCCATAAACCTAACCAAGAACCCTATCTTACACTCTAGAGCCAAACACGATGAAATAAAACACCATTTCATTAGGGACCATGTTCAAAAAGGGACTTTAAGCATCCAGTTTGTGGACACTGATCATCAATGGGCTGACATCTTCACCAAAGCATTACCAGAAGATAGGTTCGAGTTCATCAAGATGCATCTCAGCATTACCTCCATATCTGACTAGCTCAATTAGTCATCTTAGGAGTTTTTAAATTTCTTGTAATTTTATTTTTTGTCTTTTATTTTCTGTTTTACTTTCTGTAATTTGTAAAGAGAAAAACAAAAAATACAAAAATAGTAGGACCTCTCGTGTTTGCACAAGTTAGTCAAACACAATTTAACCCCCCTTCTCGTGTTTGCACCTTCAGAAATCACATGTTTGTTCACATGACAAAGTATAGCATGTCAAATATTGAAATCATACAACATGTAAGTAGAAGAAGACATTTTATTAATTTCAACATTTAATTTAAACATGTCATCAGTGGTGTACAATGTCCCAACAAAAATACTATTTTCATAAATGGTGTACAAATCTTCCCCTATAGACTAAGTAAATCATTTATTCAAAAAAATACCAGAAACATGATTCTTTCTTATCTTTAGAGATAGATTATCAGACTCTCTAGAGAAAATTCTTTTGTTTTATGCTTGAGATATTTTTTTTGAAATCCTTCCAAGTAGGGGAAGTTTGTCAATAATATTTGAAATTGTTCATCTAAAGTCATACCTTCAGAGATGATTACATGAACTATATTCAAATTTCATGGGATTGAGCCTCCACGGATTTGTCATCTGATACTTGAGGTAGTGGCTCACAGCATACTTTTTAGCCTTAGCTTCCTCGGTATCATATTTCTTCTTCAGAGCATCCCAAACAACTCTACTAGTATTGTTGGAACTATAGTAATCAAACAGCTCATCAGCAAGTCCATTAAGAATATATATCTTACGAAGGTAATCATTATTTTTCCATTGGGTTAATTCAGCAGTTTTCTTATCCTTTTCTCTTTGTTTAGATGTTTTTGGAACAATTGGAATGTCATCCTTTAGAACGTTGGCAACTTTTTTCATAGTTAAGAAAAATAGCATCTTTTGTTGCCATTATTTGAACTAACATCCCTCAAACCGAAACGGTTTATTGAAATCAGAAGCAACGAAACTAGATCCAGTAATCTCTTCAGTTGACATGGCAGAAAGAAATGTCTTAAAATTGTTGTTTTTGAGTTTTGAAAATTTATTTTTAAAATAATCTTCAGCCACCGAAGATATTATTGGGTTGAGTCGCACACTACGTCGTTCTTTTTAAGATGTTTCGCAGCATTTTGTCCAAAATTGTACAAGACAGACTATCAACCACGATGTCGCTAGTTTAAAATAGTCCGATTAAAACTGTATTGATATTCTACTACACCATAGAAAATCGTTCTAGAATTATACCATTAATATGGCTATAGTGGTCACTCTAAAAATATGGTACTTAAAACCACTCATACATCGAAGAGACTATGGCACAAAAATCGAGTATTAGGATCACTCAAAAAAAATCAAAGTGACAGAAGAAAAAAAAAAGGATAAATGGCTTAGAAGCACATTTGAGGAAGAAGCGAGAAAGTTGAGAATTCCATTCAACTTGTGTATCCTATTAACAAGAGTTTGACACTCTTTATATAGTGATATAAGCAATCCCGCATATGTAAATTATCCAATGTGAGACTTTAATATTTGTAGAGTTGAAAACTACTAGATGTATAAAAGCTTTTCAATGTGGGACTTTAATAATTTTTAAATTCACACACTAACATACTATCTATATTCCAACAATTGGGAAATAAGAGAGAAACACTCAAATCAAATTTATAATGATTTATACCAAATGAGCTCATGAAGATGATTGAAATTTGGAGTTCATTCTCAAACAAATAAACTTTCTTGGCCACATCCTTAGAGGAAAAAATTAGATACCTACACCAATTTTGGTAACATGTATCTTACTTATAATTCTAAATTGTGGTTAGCAATTGTAATTACCGTTGCAATATAAAGACTTTAGAGGTCACTATTACATTAACATAAATGTAATTGTGATTGCATTATTCTACAATATTCAAAATTTACAATATAACTACAATCTCAACTGCAATTCAAAATCATTTAGCGAACGATTTGTTGTCCTTTTGTGCTTGCCATTATTCTTTTTATGTAATTTACATATTTATATATACATGTGGTTCATTACTATATGTGAAGAATCACATGAACTTCAACAAATATTTTCCTAAGTTTCTTTTGAATAATATCAATTTCATTATATTTTTTTCTCTTCTTCTTCTCTATTTCCATCATAGGTTATGGCTCCTAGATATGATAATTAGGCTGAACCTCCATATACACGAGTCACAAAAATGTACAAAATTGATGGACATGCATGCAACAACTACTTTATTATTTATTCTTAATCATTTACCAATTATAATCTATGAATTTATTAAGTTTCTTCTACTTTGATGTAACCTTTTCCAATTTTCAATTTACAGGATGTAGAAGTAAGATATTTTCAAGCTATATTGATGGTGTAGACTTTGCTTTTATTGAAAGTACAATTTTTCATCATCTAGAACATAACATTTAAGGAGGAAGCAGATTAGTAATAATCTATTTTTGGTTGAGTATCAATGCTATGTATTTCATTTTTGTCATATAATAATATTATCTATTACATTATTTCTTAATGCCTTGAAAAAAGTGGGGGCAAAAAAGAAGAAAAAAAACTTTTCTTATTTTGGATTTCATGTTGGAACTGCATTATAAAGTTACAGATCTCAACCATCGGATCTTAAATTTAAGGTCGAGATCATTATATAATCTGAATGTTTCGATCTCAAATCAATGATGGAGATTTATTATTGCGTGTAACTATGTGATAATTTTAATTTAGAGAATTTGGTTCCTTATATTCTGAGCTATTAGTTTCCACCAATATTAGCCAAATGATTATGCAAGATATAATAAATAAAAAATACATTATGTTTATGTTTCAAAAGGTATCTTACAAATTCATCTTGCTTTGAAAGTTGAAACATATTAAAGACTTGTGATTTCTTTTGTGGAACAGGATATTCTAAAACGTATGGTGTTGCTTTGCAAGGCAGCTGTTGAGGTACATAAACTAAAATGGCTTTGTAATTTGATCAATTATGTGATAGTACTCTTGCTCTATAAAACACAGACACAAACACATAACACGACACCGATACGCATACAGTAATAATAATTTAAGAAAATTGAAGTGATTAAATGAAACATATGTCAGTGTCATAGATTGTCGTATACTCAAGACATGTCCTCAACTTAAATTTTGCATATATGCTGTTTTTGTTCTAAAAACAAACATATCACAATTTTCAAGTTCCACGGCATGTTCCATGTGGTGGTGTTTGCTATGGACAGTCGGTACGGTTAATAGATACTGGTGGTGCCATGGTGGAATAAAACTACAATAATCTCTCTGTCGTCGAAGTTGATCAAACTATGTGATCAATCATTTGTGTTTTGTGTGCGTTTATTTATAGAGTCAAATTTGTTGTTCTAACAAAACATCTTACTTCAAAAGAAAACATGTTGAGTATGAATTATATTCGTTAATAAGTGGACAATTGGTACAGTTCATGACTAATCTTGTAATATGAACCATAGTATTTAATCATACTTTTATACTCTATAACCCTAAACATTGCATAATAGAAGAATTCAACAGTTTCTTTGTTGTCAAAGATATAAGCACAATTGGTTGAACTTTGTGATCTATCGTTTGTGTCTTGTGTACATTTACTTATTGTTTTCTTTAGAGCTAGATCTGTTATTCTAACAAAACTCATACCTTAAATGAGAAAGGTTGATTACCATTTTCGTAATATCTAGATTCTAATTGCCTTTTTTCTCTTAAACTTGGATGGAACATTGACTAAAACTTTGCTTTCAAGGTAGGGAACCAATTGATGATTTCTTCTCTATGGACTTACCTGAACATTATATAGACCTTTTCAAGTTATATGACCCCATTAGAGGTGACCACTTCAATATCTTCACAGTCGGATTAAAGGCGGCCAACCATGTCTTCATCGTTAGTCATGGATATGCATGGGAGCTCAAAACTTCACAAGGTAGTTGGGGTTTGCTTGCAATCATAAATGAAAATGACTGGAAATTAAAGAGAATTGTGAATGGAATTGACAACAAAGATTGGAACCTTTTCTTTGATATTCACTTGAAATCAGATGGATACACTAACTACTCCCTTGAGACACTACTTAGCAGTAAGTCTCAATGTAAATCAGCCTTACAAAAAGAGCTTGGTCTTCCGGTTTGCAAAGATGTCCGGGTAATCGGTTTCATCGAAAGGTTAGATCAACAAAAAGGTGTTGATCTCATAGGCGAAGCAATTCCTTGGATGATGGATCAAAATGTGCAACTAATCATGTTAGGAACTGGAAGACATGATTTAGAACAAATGCTTAGGCGATTCGAAAGCGAATATAATGATAAAGTAAGAGGATGGGTTGGTTTTTCCTGTGAAAGTGACTCGTAGGATAACTGCAAGTGTAGACATATTGCTAATGCCATCAAGATTCCTATTGTACATGGTGTTGGATGGACTTTTGATAGTTCCGATCAAGATTCCTATTCAGGTAAGTTACTGCATGTATTAGGGAACTGTTTGTGTACTTATATGGAGTATAAGAAGAGCTGGGAAGGGCTTCAAAGAAAAGGGATGAGTCAAGATCTTAGTTGGGATAATGTTGTTCAACAGTATGAGGAAGTGTTTCTTGCTTCCAAATACTGACTCATATGTTTTAGATTGAATGTGAGTCCAGTATGTCAGCGTTGGACACTGACTCATATTGTTACATTCAATCACTTCTATTTTCTTAAATAGGTACTCATGTTTGTATGTTTGGGTTTGTATTGTGTTTGGTGTTTTTTTTTTCCTTCATAGGTTCCACCAAAGTAGACTTTTAATGATGAGTTAGCTCATTATGGCGAATTGTTTTCAATGTTCTAATTGTTGGATTAGGAGATGAAATGTGCTAGTTGAACATAAGCTTACACTAAAAATTCCTTCATTATGGGAAATGTGAAGACCAATTTTTTGTGCTGCACATGTTATATGACACAACACAATACAGTTCACCCTTTATGCCATGTTAAAGGATCATACCAAGTGTTAAGCAACTCAATTGTGCTTGTAATGATATGCAAACTTGCTCTTCCAATGTAATTTTTAACTTACCTTCCCACTAGTCACCACAACCATTTGCCCATATAGAATCCTTTTTTATGTAGAATTTAACAAAGTGCAAGTGATTGGTGCGGAGTGTATGAGTGTAATAAACTTCAGAGTAGTGAGTATGATTTCTACTCATAAAATATTTTAGATTTATTTGCAGTTTTTATCTCTTTATTTTCACCAATTCTAATAATTAGTACTCCTATTTTAAAACACGACAATTTTGGTCCCCTCAGATTTTTTTAACTAAAAAAATTATAATTTTATGTATTTTAAATGACGTGACATACAATTTTATTACGTAAAACCATTTAGATGGATTAAATATTATTATATTATTAATTTAATTACAAAAATGAATCAATTTTGAAGTTGAAACTAAAGTTTTAAGATTGTTTTTTAAAATTTTATGGATATTAATCAGTCAACATCATTATATCACATGTCACATCGTTTAAAATATGTCATATCCCTAATTTAATTAAAAAAATTGACAGATAAATCAAAACTGTTATATTTTAAAATAGGAAAACCAATTCAAAGAATTGGTAAAAACAAGAGGACCAAAAATGCAATTACCCTAACATTTTAAAAAAAAAAACTAACTACAAGCATGATGAGGACTTTCTTTTTCTCAAAGACCTTTTCTCATTAATTACTATACATAAAAGAACTTCACAGGGTACTTTTATAAACTTTTCAAAATATGCACTTTCAAAACTTCAAAGTATTATTTTCCCAAAAAAAAGAAAAAACTTTTAAGTATTATTACATATGAAAAAATAGAGTCAACTACCATAATTCATCAGCTACATGCAATTACATAATTATTATAGTTGATACAAAATAAAATGCAACTACCAAAAGCAATTTGTATATATACTTGAATAACTATAAAGAGTGCTTCATTCATCTAAAGGAAGCTCTCCTCTCTCTACGAAACTGCACATAGGAACTAGTTGAGAGTAGTCCTGCAAATCCTTTTGATAAACAACCTTCAACTGCACATGGAGACTTTGATGAACTACTTTGTCTACTAATTTCCATACATTCCTCATGTGGATTGTTCTCCCAATCAACTACACCATAAGCTCTTCTTTTTTTACAGTTTGAGAAATCCATGTCATCATCACATGTATTGGAATAATCCATATCATCTTTTCTTGTTTCCTCAGCTAACTTTCTCTTTATACCAGTAAAACTTTTCAGTCCTGTATGAAAAAAACAAAAATCAGCTAAAAATCTATAATTATAGGCTTTAAAAATATAGATTTAGTCCCTCTATTTTGTGTCATTTGCAATTTCGGTCCAAAACGCGGTTTCTGTTCCTCTTTTTTAAAATGTCCACATTTTTCCACCTTTACAATTGGGGTTGATTTTTTATTATTTGACAACTAAGATACTTATGTGACAACTAAGTTAATGTCATGGAGATGAGTTATTATGTGAGAATGTTTTACATCAAATTTGGTTGTTTTTGTGATTTAGATTAATGTATATGTTGATGAAATATAAATTAATTTTCAAGTAAGAATCCACGTAAGACAGTTTAACGTTACCGACTAATTGCCACACCACATCCTCAAAATTCAACCTCAGATCATTTTAAAAAATAAGGACTAAAACCAAAATCGTGAATGAGGTAAAATAGAGGGACGGAAACTGCATATAAGCTTTTGTTATCAGTGAATGGTAGTAAGTAGTAACTTCAATAAACTGACCAGAAATTGGTTCCTCCAAAACACATGACAGAGATTCAGAATCACCACAGTTACAATGGAAGTTGGAATTATCATAATACGATCCCTGTATCCTGCATGACAATAAACTAAACAAAGTTCCGATATGCTGATAAAGTAAAATCCAGTAAGTTCAAAATTTATCACACAAAGAATGCCTAAAATTTGGTTGTTGCAAAATTTCAGAACTTGTAAGGCAAATTAAACCCAGCTAAAAATGAAACAGCATACAAGTCTTTAATTTTAACTATAACACAAGACTTCAAAGCAAGGTTTGTTAATTCAATGTATGCAAGTCACTTCACTGAGATGCACCTATAGAGTTTAACAAAACAAGATTATTAAGAAGCATTATGAAAGAGGTTTAGGGTTCAATCTTTGCTACTAACATTTTTCTCTCTCCCTAACAGAGAGGTTCCAATATCATGTTGAAGATGAATTCTCCTAAATGCTTATCTTTGGTTTTGTATCGTTAAGTATCTAACACCTCCAAGACTCTCATCACTAACCTATGTGAGTGGTCAAGGAGCTCCCTGTTCTTTTCTATCTGATTGAAAAAATTTCTAAAATTCTTATACGATCTAGGAAATCTAAAATTCACTCGGAATCCAGGCACGAAATTAATCAGTTGAATGGAAGGTCAAACTAATTGCACAATTTTGTCAAGAGAATCAGATTAGAAATTTAATGTTAATTGTCGTACCACTCCTCATTCATGCATTCAAGCATCTGTGACATAAGTGACTCTATTTTAATGAACATGAAATGTCAAGTGATCAACATCTGGAACAAATGTTGTCAAACTCGAAATCCTACTTAGGATTGGAGGGGGACAAAAGATTGTAAATCAAGGATTGTAACACGGATCATAAGATTCTACAAAGCCTACGCAAAATACAAAATTATTTGAAATTAAACTTATGCTCACACACATATATATGCATAAAAAATAAGATATATAAAGAAAATAATCTCTAAATCATGATGTTAAACTACACTTAAATTAAAAAATAATCAAAAGAGATATTAAAATACAATATATATATATATATATATATATATCAAGAAAATAATTAAGTTAGAAGCAAAAAAATAGTTTAGGACAATGGGTCATAATGACAAATCCCCTCAGGAAAAGAAAAAAAAGTGAGAGGATTTGGGCCTGCTTGGCCCAGTTAGAAAACCCTAATTATACTGATTATCAAGAGGAACACAGTAAACATAGTTCAGCCGTCGCCGTTGCATGCACATAGAAAGCAGATAGGCAGAGATAAAGACACGAACAACACGACATATGACAGGTCACAGATGACAGCACTGCTGAGGGAGCTTCGGTTGCAATCGGAAGAAAAGGGATCACGAAAAAAAACCAACTGAATCCCAAACCAGACGCAAAACCACTGGTAAATTATTATTCCTTTTGTAATTCATCAACATAGGTACCAGTTTCTATCACCATCCAACCCAGTTCATTGTTACATCCTATCCCACGATCTTATGGAAAAAAAGCGCAATCCAGCAGCAATTTCTTCATCTCCCGATCCTAGCTGCAACGGAGCACGGAGAAAGGGGCAAAGATTGTAGGATCGTGTGATCCTACGAGAAAAATTGTGATTTTGACAACATTGTCTGGAACTTAGACACGCCTGAATCTGCAGCTCTTATAGATATCAGGATCTCTAGCTATTGTCGATCCTAAGAAACTTGCTTACATGTCCATAACATGCTAACAACAATCTTAAAACTTAGGTCCCCAAAAGTGTAGCCCGGTGATAAGGATTGGAACGCTGAATGAGTATTAAGAATAAAAACGAAGTCCAAGGTTTGATCTTAGTCGCTAACAAATAACCCCTCCCCCGGCCCTAACTAACTATTAACATTTGCCTATAAAAAAATCTTTAAGCATACTTATATAAAATAAAAATCTGAAACATAAAGACGACAGATGAGAACTGGTTTACACTTTTTTCATGAAATTAGTTGACCCAATATTTTACTACCTACAAATTATAGATGGCAACAACCAAAAAAATATTTAATTAATCCACCATTTGTATCAATCAATGCCATCAGGCTCTATCAAAACTAAATTTTCAGCAAATCTAACAATAATAATTTTATCATCAAAATCGTAATAAGAACTCAAGATGCCTTGTTTGGCCATAAAGAAACCAAACCTGTACATATGCTCGACAAAATCATCTATTAAAACTGGCCAAGCACCTGCAAGTACAAAAATAAAAAAGATCATTTCTCAAGTAATCATATTCAACAAACTTCTAATCTAACCTTCCATCTTTTAAAGGTCACAGTATTTTCTTTCCCTTTTTTCTTGATATGACTATTTAACTTGATGAGAGTACACTTTAATATCATTTCCAAATAGTAATGATCCAAATAGACATGCAGATGCAGCATGAGGAGCAGAAATGAGATGACCATGCAAGTAATAATGCATAGAAAAGAGCTTTAATTATGAAGAGAGGTATATGAGTACAAAATTATGCATCTATATAGCTAATTGTAAAAAGTAAACGATGAGAGCAGTACCTTCAGGATCATATGCATCTAGGCTATCACGTGTGCACAAGCTGAAAGATAAAACCTGTTGCCACGTATCCTCAGATATGTTGTATCGTTGATTTTTCTAAACAAAAAGTAACAGACCACTTTTCAACAGAAATTAAATGAAAATAATATGACCCTATAATAAATGGGCCTTAGTTTGAGATTTAAATGATGCACGACAATTGTTATGTGGGCATTGGTTAGGTTAATCAGAAATGTTTTAGATACACTGACATTGACATCTAAAAAAGAAGCTTTGATAAGCTTAAAAATCAAATCATCTAATTTTTTTTTGTTAAATTATTCCAAGCACTTAACATTTCATAGGGGTAGAACAAAGTGCTTTGTGTATTTCTATTTTCATTTTCAATAAATCTTTCCAAAAAAAAAAATGTTTCCGTTCCGATCTCTGGAAATAGGAAGTTGAAAAAGCGGTGTCAAATTTTTAATTATAATAAAAACCTGATAATTGAAACATGTTACCTAAAGTTAGAAAATATGAAATATGAAAAGCATTATCCAAAGGTGAAATCAACCAAAGTCTTTTTCCTCTAGTGCAATCGGTTATATAGATCAAATGAATTTCATAACATTCTATCATGAATCATCGTGTCTAACGATAGACCATTTAATTCAAAATTATTTTCAATGATTTCCCTATAGTTTTTTTTTGGATCTCCCCTACTCCCAACTATTGAACTACCCTCCATCTGATCAACCCTCTTGGTCAGTGCTTCTATGGGCCTTCAACATGCTAAAACCACCTAAGACAAGAATATACAAAAAATGGTGTTCGATGGAATAAGCTGATCATTCCCAACTTGTTTCATATCATTTTAATCAATACACGAAATAATAAAACCTTGAGAGACATTCAACTTAATTTTTTTATAACTTTACAGTAACAAAATATTGACATTAAAAAATGGCAAATAATTGAAGTGTGCACATGAACATTTTTTATGAACATTCTAGTAATAGCACCACCTATTGCTCATGAGATATAAATACTTCTAATTCAACAAGGATGACAAATCTCATTTCTCATTTTGTAAATTAATTAGGATATGCTGAGAAAATAAAAATTAAAAACATTCTAGTAACGGCAGTGTTGTCGGACAGTGGAATATGGTGGAAGGCCGAAAATCTGCCATATAAACATGCCATTGCGGCCTATGGCGCTGCCATAGTGAACATTCCTTCACAAACTGCCTATGGCAGTTATCCAAAAATCTGCCACGCCATGGCGGAATGACGGCGCCATGACCGCCATTTATCAACACTGATTCCAATGAGCATGGAATCCTAATCCCACCTCTCAATGGAATGGATTCAAAGCTCTTTGTGGTGGAATGCGGCATGAAATAAAAAATAAGTTATTTTCTCTCCAAACTTATGAAGCCTAGATACGTCATAGTGATACGACATCGGTATAATATGACACCAGTACGATACGACATAGATATGGGGTTGCAGAAGCTATAGTTGCAACTTGCAACGCCTCCCTTTCCCTTTCAAACAGCACACCAAGAAAAAGAAATCTCATAAAAGTTTCTCAGCCCTCTAAGGCCTAAACATTATTGTACCTCAACAAAGTCACACCATGGACAAAGCAGTGGAAACCACCCATGAAGAACTAATTTCCAAGCAGTAAGGGCCTTGGTTACAGCTGTAAATTATCAAAATTTTACAAAACAAAGGATAACCAGTGAGTATTACATTCTACTTCACCATTAAAAAAAGGATTTAATAGAAGACTGTACATAAATCATTTATCTGGGATACTTACTGATGTTCTTTTGACCATTTTCACGACACATGAAGAAAACAAATTCATAGAACCGAGAGAACTCTGAAAAGTTTACCTAGACAGAGAAATAAATAACGTAAATATTTAAATTAAAGATGAGGAAGAGGTAACGTAATATATTGGATAATTGGATAAACATATGCATGACTGAATGTGGTATTAAATTGAAACTCACCATCAAATCCAGCCGAGACATGAGCATTGAAAGTTCATCAAAAATTGTTACCCTGAAAATTTGGCACGTCAAAAAATTTAAAATCAGAGAAGAAAGATGCTCACTAGGTGTAAATTGTAATGGTGAAATTTTATGAACATTTAAATTTCATTAATCTATACATGATAAAGAAGTGCACATAACAAAGACAATGACAATAAGGTGGAGTAGAAAAACAAATTTGTTCCTTTAGAAGCATAACTTCGATGCAGATTGCAAATGTAAATCACAAAAGATCCAAACATGTCTATGAAAAAACTGCCAGGCTTTAGCCGAGGCCTGCATTCATTTTTCCAATATACCGAAACCACAAATTGTAGAAAATCCCACAGATAGAGTAATAAACACAGGTGAACATCACATAAGAGAACAAGCATTGATTGAAATTGAAACTTGAAATTATTGGGAAACTACAAATCTAAAGGAAGACAATATATTAAACTCAGATCAGCTGGTCCAACCAGTTTAACCGGGAACCGTACCCATAGCCGGTCCGGTAATGCATTAGGATCGTTTCTGCCACTAAACCAGTCATGAGCCAGTTGAGTCGGTCAAAACCAGCTGATTTCAGTTCAAATGAAACCGGCGATCTCGCCTTTCAATATTTGATGCCACTTATAGTGTGTTTCAAGATGCGACTTTTCAGTGTTTTTTAGTAATTAATTAATAATTCTTTTTTCTGAATTCAATGTGTGCTGCTTTTCCGACTTTTCAGCAAGTGACGTCAGTAAGTGCACTTATAAGCAGCAGCAGCATTGTAGTTAATATTCTAGAAAAAACCTAGACATAATTTTTCTATAAACATCGGAAACTTTGCTGGTAGGATTTGATCCCACATCCAAAGTCTCATTTCATTTAAATAATTAAATCAGAACCGCCATGCCACATAACTTCTTTATCTTTGTAGGTGATTCTATTCAATAATATTTAATAGTGTTTTACTATTACTGAAAAATAAATAGCTTGAGCATGCACTGATCACGTGCGCTGGTAGCGCCAATATATACGATATTCGCTTCATTAAGTATATGACAGATACATCATAAATTTTTTTAATTAAATTTAATATCACGTATGCCGTTGGCGCGAAGAGAACATATACAAACTCATGCAAAACTATGCAGCAGAAGAACACAGCAGTAATAACCATAACTCACAAATTCCCAATAAAAGAAATCAATAAATTAGTATCAAACCTTAGATCAATAAATTAGAATCACAAAATTCAAAATGAATCATATTAATGCAACAAACAACTATTTAGTTTCAAGATTATCCCAAGAAAATCTCTAAGAGAGAAATAGAACAGAACATACCCTGTACTAACTCTGGACTCCACCAATTTTGAGAGGTGAGTTAGTGCATCCCTTAAGAACTTAGCCTTATGAAGGTCAGTGTCTTGCCTATACCCTTCATCAACTCCTGAATTCATATATGCATTTCCTGATTTTATATCTTCACAAAACAAACTCAAAATCATAAATAATAACACATAACATATCAAAATCCACAATCACAAAAATATGTATATAAAAATTAGAACTAAAAAAAAAATGTCTGCTTCAAATTCTTTTTTTTCAAGTTTTTTTTTTAAGAGATAAATACTATGGTGTTCAAATTAAACAATAGGATTAAAATCAAGAAAAACTGAAGTTCAATTCAACGACCCAAAAGGAAAAGGATGGGAACTTTAAAAAGAGAAACAAAAATCGGTGCATGATTTTAAGAATTGGAATCTTGTAAGTGAAGTAAGTGAGAGAGAATTACCACAAAATCTTCGATAGATTTCGAAGATGTCAAAGCGAGATGCATCCATGGAGAAACTTGCCCTACCGAAGTTGTTCGAGCAAGTAGAGAGGATGCAGAGGAGAGAGAGAGAGACGCAATGTAATTAAAATTTATGAGACCAAACAAGATTTTTATGAGACCACTTTTTAATTTCAAAATTTATTTCACAAATAAAATTTCGCAATCTAATAAAATTTATTTCAATTTATTTAGTTTGTCAAAAAAAAATTCAATTTATTTAGTATTTCAAAAATAAGCTTCTAGGTTATTGTTAATCAAGACAAAATAAATTAATCATAAATTCTATGTCATTTGAGTAAAGATAAAAAAACTAAGAAATATTGATTATGTATTAAACTATTCGAGTCTCAAAGGCACGTAATCAGCTATTATCATAATTGAACTATAACAGCTTTATTGGTAAAAATATCTATTCATAACAAAGAAAGTGTTCAACAAACATATCGTGAGGAGCAAGTTTTTATCAAATAGAGTACAGGCTCAATGAATAACAAAGCTTACTAATATTAAAGAATACTTTAATAGTATTTATCAAAAGACTAGCCACAACGGCTCTATTCATAAGTGTATTTGTTCAAATCAAAGTTGACGATCCATCAATTATCATGATTGTACAACCTACAACGGCTCTCAAGTTAAAATGAGCTTGAATAAGTAGACCAATCAAAGGGCTAAGATCATCAAACAAATTGAGATCCAAAACTACTATAAATAAGGTTCAATCCCTCGTGTATATTAACCAATCATACTAAAATAATGTTATCACCATTACTTACTTTGTCATCAGAGTATCTTTTTAAGTACACTCACTCATTGGAATAACAGCAACAGGAACAGGAGTGTACCAGAAATCTAAAAACTAGCACTGATTGATTATCATCTCGAAGTGATCAACTTTGAGTTCTCATGTATGACACTTATCGTAGGACCAAATAAAATGAAGTGGAGAATGTCTACATCGAACTTGAAGAAGAAAGTAATTGAGATGAGATGATGGATTAATTGCAAAGTGGCCGTATAATCTATTCTTGGATATATCTTCATAAAATCAATTTGAATTGTTGATCCCAATGCTTATATATGTAGTTATGAGTGAGGGGCTTTTTCAGCTTCCAAGTTTCCTTTACTAGCTCATTCAATTGTCACTTATATTACTCCTTCAAAAAAATTTATGATACTAATCAAAGTTTAAATTAAGCATGAGAAACATCTTTCAGGATGTTTTCCTTTTCCAATCTTTGGAGAACAACATATCATTGTGTTCAATGCACGTTGATTTATAATTTGCATAAAATGAGATTTTATGTGATTCGACTAGTTTCGATGATCGAATTGTATTTTACTAGTAGCTAAATTTTGAATGATTTGAATTCTCTAAAATAAGAAGTTGAAAAGAGAGTCAATCAATGGTTGATATTATAACCATTTGTGATTGATGAATTATTGTTGCAGGTTATCACATGGACACTGATTGACATTGATGCAAAGTGTATTACCAAATTAGGTCAGTTGTTAAAGAACTTTTCAGAAAAGCCAACATGGAAGTTTTACCATATTTTCAGCAAAGTTTTCGGCATAGAGAATAAATTCTTAAAGTGATACCATTAAGTGGAGTATATTTTTTATGGTGGAGTATGATAATTCTTTTGAACTATGCATGTGCACATAATATTAATTATTCATTTGATCGTGATTGATCTTACTCATTTTATTTTCTAAAGTGAGTTGAGTTTTTCATTCTAAAGGAATCAAATTCTTAAAATTCACGGTACATACATACAATCATGACACCGCTCATCAAAGATAAAACCTTGTATTTTATTCCACCCCACGTTTACATACAAATAAGGTCAAATAAAAATTAAAGTTCTCAAGTAGTGTTCTTAATTCTGAATAATTGTTCTCATAGGCATTTATGATATGGTCTTGTTACTCGTATAAAGGAAATGGTTGCACCGTTGAATCACTTTAAATTATCTCATGTCCACCATGAAGTCAATCAAATGATAGATACTTTTACTAAATCTGACCTTTCTTCTTCTCCGATCGATCGTGTTTTTGATACAACTCCATATTTCTCCTTCCTCGCTATTTTAGCCGATAGGAGTTTGGTTATCTTTCTTTAGACTTTTAGTTTTTTTTGTTTGTTTCTAGAGCTTGAACCATCTTATTCACCCAACAAAAAAATCTTATTCAAATAGTGAAGGAAAAATAATTGCATCATCTAACAACATGCGGTCCAATTCGAAATCAACGAGGTTGTTAGAGAAAATGTCCTCTTTTTCCCTTTAAATGAAAAGGCCCAATTCTTGCAAAGGAAAAAGGATTTTTTTTTTGGAGAAAATGGATTAAATTGAAATAACTTTTGTGTTTGACTAACTTGATTACTTTTTCTGTTTTTGCAGTTTTATAACAAAATCTGATGTATGAATAAAACAGAGTTAGCAGTGGATATAAAGTAAATATAAAACACAGAATTTTATACTGGTTCACCGTTAACTAGGCTACGTCCAGTCCCTTCACTTTGAAGGATTTCACTAATTCAAAAACCTTGAATTACAAAATACCACTGACCCTCCAAGTCAGTCTTCTCAAAAAGTCTAACAACCCTAGACTTTTGAGGAAAAGAACCTTGAATCTAATTGCTAAGTAGTCTGCTACTCCTTCTGACTCCATCAGATTGTAGACTTTACTTCAACAACTTAGACCTAACACAAGGGAAAGAAAACTTAGAGTACTTGCTTCTGGAAAACGGATACTCAAAATTGACCTCACTGAAAACTCAAGTATTTTGCTTTTTGAAGTGTATGACTCTCAAGTATTTTCGATGTTGAGTCTTCTTCCTTGAGCCTCCTTTTATATATGAATAATTAGGGTTGCTTCCGTGCTTAAGTTCGAGCTGTATCTTGCCAGATACTCTTGCAAAAATGCCTTGGCCAATCGGGTTTCATTTAAATAAAAAACATATCTTTTTAGCTCCAGATTTGCTTTCAAAAATAACTTTGGCCAATCCTGTTCTTGATTAATTCTGGACCAAATCTTTCTTCCCGCCAATAGCTTCTGAATTCCCACAAGACTTCAATTTATTTTTGTATCAAATCCTTTTAATACTTTGATCAAATTTAATCAAGTCTCCACTGATTATCGTCATGATTAAATCTGGACCGTTGATCTTCTGATCTCATCCACATTTGGACCATACAATCTGATCTGCTGTAATCCTCTGATCTCGGCCAACACTGGACCACACTTTCTGATCTTCTGATCTTGGCCAATCACTGAACCATATGATCTGATCTACTGTGATCTTCTGATCTCGACCAACACTGAACCACACGTTCTGATCTTCTGATCTCGACCAATACTGGGCCATATGGTCTGATCTTCTTATCTCGGCCAACACTGGGCCATGATGCTTAAATCTGGACCATTGATCTGAACATTTTCCCTCTGATCTGGACCAATTCTAGACTGAGTCTGGATTGAATTAAATCTGAACATGATATTTTAATCTGGACATTTACCTTCTGATCTGGATCAGGTCTGGATTAAATCTGGACAATCATTTCTTCTGATCTGGATTGAGTTTCATGCTCTGTATTATGATATCTTCTGGTTTGGGCCAAATCTGGACCAAGTCATTTGTTCTGGACCAGTTATCTGAAGCTCTGATTAAGTCTGGACTGATTCATTTAATTACTACTAGGCTAACTTCTGGTCAGAATTAATTTTGGACAAAGTCTGACTTATGATTCCTTCTGGTTTGGAACAAGTCTCCCTCTGTAAGGCTTCCTTCTGGTCTGGTCCAGGTCTCCTTCTGGACTCTGCTTCCTTCTAATATGGGCCAAGAAAGATATCCTCTGATGGTGTTTTGACATCCTGGTGTATCCTCTGGTGCCTTCAGGGTGCATCCATTTGATATAGACTTCAGGATGCATCCTTTCAAAACCAGGCGGCTGTTTGACATAGACTTCTTCACTTATGTAGCCATTTAAGAATGCACTTTTGACATCCATTTGATACAGCATTATATCATGATTAGCAGCAAATGATAAGAGAATTCTAAATGCTTCTAACCTGGCCACTGGAACAAAAGTCTTAGAGTAATCCATACCTTTCTGTTGACTGTATCCTTGAGCTACAACTTCACCCTTTTCATTGAATTTGTTTCTGAATACCTACTTGGTTCCAATAATGCTTCTGTTTGGTCTGGATACCAGATCCCAAACATCATTCCTTTGAATTTCATTCAGCTCTTCTTGCATTGCAAGTATCCAACCTTCCTCTGTCAAAACTTCATCAACAATGCTTGGTTCGCATCAGCTTCTGGTTCTGTAAAAGCTTCTGATTCTGATGAATCAGCTTCTGGTTCTGGTGAATCTGTAACAGCTTTAGATTCTGGTAAATATCCAGATTTCTCTTATGACTTATCTTGGCTGTTTCTGACTTGATCAGATTTATCTTTTGAAGATTTGTCATATGTTGCTGACTTGCTTGTATCCTTTACCTTTCCAAGTACTTCTGTTTCTTGTGCTTCTGCTCCCTGCACTATTTTTATCTTGCTTTGATTTGTTAAGATCAAGCAGTTTGTCATTTTACATAATGCAAATCAATTAATTTAAAAATGAACTTAGTTCAGTCAAACCATTAATTCTGCTTCTGGTGGTTTCTGTTTGTTTTTGAGACCACTGGAGTGCTGTTTCTTCTGAGTGTTCAACTTGTGTGAATCACCTGGTTCCTCTGACAGTTTGAAGACCTGCAGAATGCTTATCTAGCTTTGATTGGTTAAGATCAAGCTTCTTGTTATCACAGTAAACATAAATATAAAATAATAATAGTATTTACAGCAAGATGTAGCCTCGGTTTTACTCTGAAAATCCTCTTGCTTCTGATTTTCAGATTCCTAATCTATATGTTCTGAGATTACATGGTTTGGATGAGGGAATTTGAATTCCCTTCCAGGTTTGTAGTCTTCACTGGAGTGTTTGAAGAACTCTCTTGATTCTGATTCTTTAATTTCTGCTTTGGCACATACACCATGTTCCTCTGGTGATTCTGGAACTTATGGTGATTCTGGTAATCATACTGATTATGATAATTAAAGTAGTTCTGATGATCATACCTCAACCTTTGATACTGATACCTGTTCAGGTTCTCGTTCTGGTACTGATTCTGATTCTGATTCTGGTTCCAGTGTTGATTCTGGTTCCAGTTTCTGTGCCTCCAGTTCTGGTTCTGGTTCCAGTTCCTGTACCTCTGATACTGGTTCTGGTTCCAGTTCCTGTTCCTCTGATACTGGTTCCAGTTCTGATTCTGGTTCCAGTTCCTGTTCTGATTCTGGTTCCAGTTCCTGTTCTAATTCGTGTGATATCTTTGATATTTCCTGTTCCTCCTATGATTCTGGTTCCGATTGTGTTGACCAGTTCTTCTTCTACCAGAGTCACTTGGCTACGGTTTGGTAGATATTGGAACATAGACTTTCTTCTGCTTGTGCGTTGCCAGCATCCATTGTCCAGGCACCATTGTTGGTGTCTCCTTCTGGTTGTTCAAAATATCTGCAACATAAACAATTTGTTCTTTTGGTACCCATAACTGATTGGGTCCAGGTTTTTTAGTTGTAACAGCTCTCTGATCTTGTTCAGATTTTACCATTGGACAAGATAATTCAGAGTGACCTTTCTTGGCACAAACAATACACAAAACATCAGAATGAACAGCTTTATTTTCAGTAATTGTTTCTGTAAAACCAAGACCTCTTTTTCTAGAATTACTATTTCCATAAATCATAGATGCATATTTACTTCTTTCCATTCCATTGGAAATAAAGTTTTGAAAAACTTGCTCATGCATATCAGATTTACAAACAGTTTCAGAAGTGGAACAATTATTACTTTTCAGAGTTTGGTTTTCAGACTTGAGTCTTGCAACTTCAGATTTAAAATCTTTGTTTTCAGTTGCATACTCAGAATTTCGATTCTTTAAAACTTGGACTTCTTTTGTTAGATTTTCCTTATCTTCCCTAAGAGTTTTCAGTTTTAAAGACCTTTTATTGTTTGCATTTAACAAGTCTTTTAAAGTCTCAATTAATTCAAATTTAGATAGATCAGAAAATACCTCATTGTCTTCATCTTCTGATTCTGTTTCAGAGCTTGAGCTGTATTCAGAACTTGAGTAGGTATAAGCCATCAGAGGCAGAATTGTTTCCTCTAATGTGCTTCCAGACTTGCTTGAATGACTGCTTCGATCATTCTTCCTTCTGCCTGTTTTCCTTCTGGAATTCGTGCCTTTATGAGGTCCAGAAGCAGACTTAATGTGAGCCATCTTTGCTGTTTCTGCCTCTTCTTCATCAGAAGATTCTTCCTCTGATTCTGATACATCCCAAGCAGCCATCAGACCTTTCTTTCTGTATCTGGAACTATTCTTGGTTTGTTTGCCTTTATGAGGTCCATAAGCAGACTTGATGTGAGCCATCTTTGCTGTTTCTGCCTCTTCTTCATCAGACGATTCTTCCTCTGATTCTGAAACATCCCAGGCAGCCATTAGACCCTTCTTTCTGTATCTGGAATTCTTCTTGTCCGGTTTGCCTTTTTCCAGATTTGGACATTCTGACTTGATATGTCCAGGTTCATTGCATCCATAACAAACAATATTCTTCTTGTCAGAATCTTCCTTATCCTTGTTGTTATGTTTCTTTCTGAAGTTTCTTTTCTTCCTGTTTTCCCAGATCTTAACCATCTTTTTGGTTAAGTAAGCTATATCATCACAGTCACTGTCACTATCCTCTGATTCTGCCTTTGCAGCTTTCTTCTATTTCGATTTCAGAGCCAGATTCTTCTTCTTTTTAGGTTCATCTTCTTCCAGTTCTATTTCATGAGACCTGAGTGAGCTAATTAGATCTTCAAGCTTCAAAGTACTCAGATCCTTAGCTTCCTGAATTGCAGTAACCTTTGGTCTCCACCTTTTTGGTAGACTTCTCAGAATCTTCCATACATGATCTGCAGTGGTATAGCTTTTGTTTAATACTTTTGAACCTGATACCAGAGTCTGGAATCTGCTGAACATTGTGTCTATGTCTTCATCCTCTTCCATCTTGAACAGCTCATACTTTCTGACCAATATGTTAGCCTTTGCATCTTGAACCTGCTTGGTTCCTTCATAGGTCAGAACCAGACTATCGAATATACTCTTTGCTGTTTCTTTATTTTTGCATCTATCAAATTCCTTAAATGTGATTGCACTGACCATCATGGTTCTGAACTTGTGATGAAGTCTATGTAATCTGATCTGATCTGGTTTCATATCAAACATGTCCAGTTTCTTAGTTGGATCTTCTGGATCAATAGGTGCAGTGTATCCTCTGACTATCATCTTCCATAATTCAGGATCTTGAGATATGACAAAACTTCTCATTCTGTCCTTCCAATATTCAAACCTTTCTCCATCAAACAGTGGTGGTCTGTTGATGTTGTTTCCCAATTCTTCTGACATATTGAACCCCTTGGACCTTTCCTCAAACACTGTTAAGTGCTCAGCCTTGAGACCGAGCTCTGATACCAATTGAAGGTGCAAACACAAGAAGGGGGGGTTGAATTGTGTTTGACTTAACTTGAATACTTTTCCTGTTTTAATACTTTCAAAACAAAACTTGATGTATAATTAAAACAGAGTTAGCAGCGGATAAAAACTCACAGATTTTATACTGGTTCACCGTTAACGAGGCTACGTCCAGTCCCTTCGCCTTGAAGGATTTCACTAATTTAAACTTGAATTACAACCTTGCTACTGACCCTCCAAGTCAGTCTTCTCAATAGTCTAACAATCCTAGACTTCTTGAGGAAAACACCTGTCTTCAGCCAATCTGACAACCCCAGATTGTAGAAGAAACCACACCACTATGAATCTAATTGTTAAGTACTTGCTACCCCTACTGACTCCCTCAGCTTGTAGACTTTACTTCAACAACTTAAAGTTGACACAGTGGAACGAAAACAACAAGAGTACTTGCTTCAAAAACTGAGACTCAACAATTGACTTATATGAAAAATTGAGAGTGTTTGCTTTTGAAGTGTATGACCCTTTTGTGATTTTCGCTGCTGAGTATTCTGTCTTGAGGCTCCTTTTATAGATGCTGATTTGGGCCTCTTCCAAGCTTAATTTCGAGCTGAATCTTGCTGGATTCTCTTGCAAAAATAACTTGACCAATTGGGCTTTATTTAAATAAAAAACATATCTTTAGATTCTCTTTCAAAATAACTGGCCAATTAAATCTGTTGGTTGTTCCCGCCAATGCTCCTAACTTCCATACTACTCCACTTTAATTTATAACAAATCTTTAATAATACTTTGATAAAAATATCATGAGATCTTCACCATTAATTCCCATGATCAAATCTGCACCCTTGGATCCTCATGCGATAGTCCAGCCTGGACCAGCCTTTTTGATATTCTGTAATCCTCTGATTTCGGCCATTCCTAGACCACACTCCCTAACCCTTTGATCTTCTGATTTCGGCCAGCCTGGATGCACGCCTGTTATGCTGAATTTTTCTGGACTCGGCCATTTCTGGACTTGCACATTCTGTCCCTCTGATTTCGGCCAACACTGGACCATGGTCTGATTTTCTGATCTGGACCATCACTTTAATTTTGAACCAGGTCTGGGTTGATTCTGGAACTCATTTCTTTTGTTCTGGACTTAGTTCCATGCCCTGAATCATGCCATCTTATGGTCTGGGCCAAATCTGGATTGATCCTCTTGTTCTGGACTCATAAACATACCTTCTGGTCAAGTCTGGAACAAGTCTGGACTATGTAATTTTTCACTGTCAGGCCATCTTCTGGTCAGAATAACTTCTGGAGTAAAATTGATATTTGATTCCTGTTTGTCTGGAACAACTCTCCTTCTGGCAGGCTTTCCAATTGTATGATCCATGTTTCATTCTGATTTTTATTCCTTCTGATTTGGGCCATCAAATATATCTTCTGGTCATGTTTTGACATTCCTAGAGTATCTTCTGGTCATTCCAGAATTCATTTTTCTGGAATCCTTTGATCACTGCTTCTGATTCCTTCAGTTTCTGGGGCATTTAACTTAATAATTCAAAGTACAAAATAAGTTTACATTGAGTACATTTGTAAGCATCAAAATTCTAAGTACTTAGAACCAACTTGGTTCCAACAAGTTTTACAATTGTGCATTAAAATATCTCCTTCAATTTGAGCAATACTTTTTTACCACATAAAATACCAAAACACTCCTCTGTGCTAATCATCCAACTTGAATTCTACAATTAACACCTCCTTTTATTTCTCCATGTGTTTATAATATATCCTTTGTGGAAAAATTATTCCATCTATCTTCAATATAAAATTAAAATGAAAGAAACTTTGTCTTTAATTTTTTAATATATTACTCAAACACAATATATATTTGTCTTGAAATCTTATATTGAAAAGAAAAAAAGTGAGAACTCCCTGCTTGAAGAGATAATAAATTTGTACTTTTTTTATATTACATAACATCATCACTTACAAGTGAAGGTTGTTTCATAACTATAGAGCCATCAATTAAGCTTCAAAGTCTAAAGTCCTCTTAAAAAATCTCCCACTAAGTCTTAATATTAAGTCTTCTATTGAAATAAATTTTTTAAAGTTCGGAAAATATTTTGTGAGAAAAATAAATGAAAAATTCAAGAAAAAATTAAAAAAAATTGTAAATAATTTTTTATCGAAAAAAAAAAGCAAAACTTTTTTATCGAAAAATTTTAAGGAAAATAAAAAAAAATTTAAAAAGTCAATTTTTTTTAAAAAAGTGGGCCATAGGCCCCATTAAACCTACAAAATTTGAGGAGTTTTATAATTTTAGGACTTTCTTTTTAGGCCTTTTTAATTATAACTTTTTTTTTTTATTTCTCCAACTTATAAGCTCAAACCTATAATTAATACACTTGTAAAATTCACATCTCATAAGATAACATATCAGTATATATTCCTTCCACGAATTTCTCCTATTCTCGATATGATTATAATTGATACTAGAGACAGATGAATAGTATTTAAGTACTTTTAATGATCAAAGATGCAATACAGAATCTACATATTATCTAAAGAAAAAAGATTTTAACTTTAATACACTATTAGTGTGAAACTTACATTTTGCACTATCAAACAATTGCAATGATACAATAGATCATGTGAGTGACTTTCAAAACAATTATAATTATTGACATTAAAAATAAAATCTTTGTAATGGACGATATATACACCAACTAAATTCAAAAAAAAAAAAAAATCTAAACTAAGGACAATGTATTGACCAATTTTAAGCTCAATATATGATAAGTTAAATAGTGCTAACAATACATCATTTGGTAAATATTTTTCAATACACTTTTTTTTTGCTGGTTAAAATTTATGAGTCAAATAAATTTGAATGGGACTCATACATAATTTAGTGAGACTCATGTAGATTTTAACTAATAAAAGAAAGTGTGTTAGTAATATGTGTTAGGACATCTACGATATGGTATTTCATCTATTTAGCACCAAGCCAAATAGACACCAAAAATAACTTGGGGTGCCTATTAGGAAGGGGTAGAGCTATAAAAAAAGCTCATAATCTCAAAACCTCATTTAATAAATTTCTTATTAAGCCCCAAATTTTAAGCTCCTTTTAATACATTTTTTTTTGCCCCAGCCCCATATTTTTTAGTTTTTGTGGACTTGGGTCGGGGGGCCTATGGCCTATTTCATGTTTTCATTAAAATAGAGACATAAAATGACATATAAGAAATAGTTTAATAAAAAATCATTAATGACATAGTTTAATTTTATTTAAATTTTTTAATTATTGAAAAATTCGTGAATTTGTTAATTTTATTCAGAACATAAAAAAAATCGACAATTTCTAAATCGAATAAAATTTCGAAAAAAATCGAAATTGAAAAATTATTGAATTTTTTAATTTTATTCAGAACATCAAAAAATAAATCAACAATTTCTAAATCGAATAAAATTCGGAAAAAAAAACAAAATTGAAAAATTATTGAATTTGTTAATTTTATTCAGAATATAAAAAAAAATCGACAATTTCTAAATCAAATAAAATTTGGAAAAAGTAATTGAATTTGTTAATGTTATTCATGAGCCTATGGACCCTCTAAGTCCACATAATTTTGTGGGCTTTTTTACAATAGGGCTTTCTTTTAATGGGCCTTTTTATTTAAGGCTTTTTTTGTCCCCTCCAATATGTGGGCCGGGACCAATATAGATGGGGTTTGACAAATTGACAGCTCTAGGAAGGGGTGACAATATAAGCACAATTTCTCTCTTTTATTTTTGTGGACCCCGTTTATTAAATCTTGTTAAAATAAATGTGTCTTGTTGAAATGTATTCATATAGAATTGTTAGTGAAACTCATTTACTAATTAACTAATTATTTTTGAGGTGTTAGATCAGAGGAAATGCGTGTTTAGTAGGTAATAGCGTTAAGAAATTCTTCGGTGAGTGATGTGTACCATTAAGCACCAAAATGAGAGGACTCTATTGTGGATGGTATAGCACTCCTCAAATAATTAACATCAAATAAATAGACAAATTCTAAGTTGGTCTCTTGAATAATTAAGATTCGAAACTCTAACAATGATAGACAACATTCCTAAAAAGTATAAAATTAACAAATCTCTCTATCATTATGTTTGATACAGTGACTTAATTAGTATCAATTCACCCCAAAGAGTGTCGTCGATCTTGATCTTTTCACATATAGTGGATGTAAACTTCGCTGCTACGGTATTTCGAAAAAACAATATGTTCAGCTACCTAACATTTCAACAAATCCACGAAACACAAACCAAATGGGTTTGTTCAGCAAACATGACATTTGCTTTGCAATTACCTTGTGTATATATTTCATATAAAATTACCACCAAGAGTCAATTGTTAGGCTCAAAAGTTGTTAGGCTATATTCATGATGATTGGTAACAAGTTGTATAATAAGAAGTTAAGATCAAGACAACAAATGCAGCAAGTTACTACTTTATATGGTTTGCTTCATATGAAAATTCAAGGCAAATTTGCACCAAAGATCTATTATCTTAATATTTTTGTACTATCAACAAAAATAAATATCTTAATATTTTTGCATCAATGTATTCCTTTCTTTTTTTCATATCATGTTAATCATTTTTTTCATGTCATGTTAATCATTTTTTTCATGTCAAGTTAGTTTTTTATGTTCAAAAAGGTCAACGGCGTCTCATACGATAAGTCTTAACTATTCAAAAAGGTAAACTGCATCCTCGACAAAATAACATCCAAATAACAGTTGCAATCCATAATCCATCAAATTTAACATGTTCTTTTCATTTTTTAATCAAAGATTGTGGGCTCCTTGTTGTCAATTCAAGTCTAATAGGAAGCTGAATAATGAGACATTCTTTATAGAAGATCCTTTATTTACACAAATTTATAACAAAAGGGGATGAAGAATGAAGGTTGGTCCAATGGTTTAAATGTTTTTAAAATATGAAAGACTAACTTGACACTCGAAAAGTGATAAAGACTATTGGCATAAAAAAATATTATAAAGGACCTCATGAAATTTTGCCTAAATTCAATTTTCTAAAAAGTTAATTCTAATAAACAAATCAGAGTTTACAAATACCTGTAGAATATATGTCTTACACTTAAGTTGTCCACTCCATGATTCACATCATACTAGGCAACTTCTCTTAGATGAGTCAGCCCACAATGTCAATGTGATAAAACACTATCCAACAGATGTAGTAGAACTAGAATCAAGAATGGAAAACAATATAAAAAACCTGTGACTCAGTTTCACTTTTAAACAACATTTCTAAGATCCAAACATACCGAAAGTTCAGTTGTATGTTCGTAAAATCAGAACATCTTACTCCATTTCTAACTCAGCACCCTACAAAAATATTTGCAATTGATATAGGAGATTGAAGGTGTGTCCGGTATCCAACATGTGTTAGTGTCTAACATGACTAACACATGTAGTTACATTTAGTTCCATTTCTCAAATTAAGAACGGTTTCAACGTATTGGTGTCCGTGCCGTGTCTGTTGTCAATGTGTAGTGTCTGTGTCTAAAGTACTGCTTCATAGTTGACAATTTCAATCCTGCATACTTATCACAATAACCAAAAGAACAGTAATTTTGTAACCATAATACAAAATAAAAAACACCAAATTCAAAAGAACAAAATAAAAAAAATTGCAAAATAAGTGAAGTAAATAAGATTAAAGTATTCTGATATTCCCAAGTATAAATAACCAAACTGTGTATGATCCAAAGTTCCTTACAACTTATTGCCAAACCAGGCTTATTTAAAAACAACCTAAATCCCTAATAGAATTGATCATCATATAACTATAACCAACCCTTCATCCCATTAGAACTAAATTATGTATTCAATTATTCTCTCATTCCTATGAATTAAAGAGTCTTTTTTTTTCTGTATCTTATTTCTTGATCTTTCTATTCTTCTTAGGACCTGGAACTTCTAACCTACCAACAGAACAGCCACACTTTCCTCTAAGAACAAGAATAGCTCTTCCGTTAATAGGCGCCATCTTCTTAAGCTCGGCTTCGAGTTCGCGATGATGATCACAAGGAAGCTTAAAAAGACCCTTTTTAATTCCACCACCATCTTTACCCGATGAAGGTGAATTCTTCACACAATCTTCAGTTTCTAACTGAATATCAAACTCAGCAGCATTCTTTAAACCCTTACAATTAGGGTTCCCACATTTCCTTGATGTGTAAGACACAAAAAACCATGTGGCTAAAACAGCACAAGAAACACTAACACCAATTGAAAAATAGATCAAAGGTGCAACAGCAACTTCTTCTTTCACCAAATTCATAACCAAACAAAAAAGTTTGAAACTTTCACTCATCACAATTTGAATGTATGGAAAAAACAAGAACCCTAAGGCAGTTATAACTGCTAGAAATATAACCACATCGACCACCGCCGACGATTGAGATCGTTGGCAAGGTGGAATCTGGAGAGAATTGAGTGACTTACGGTTCTTCGATTTTCCGAAATCGAGGGAATTCGCCATGGATGGTGGTTGGTCAACGGAGGAGTTGTAGAGAGAGATTGAGTTATGGAAATAGACCATTTCAATCACAACAACCCCAAATCAATGAAACCCTAAAATTGGATCGACCCAATTCGATTAAAACTGAAAAGATTAGAAATTTTGAGTGATCAATAAGATTGAATTGAAGAATTGTTGTTTTTGGGTTTTCCCTGATGGATCCAAATTAAAGGATCAATTTTTTGGGGGGATTTTTGTTTTCTATGTGATCGATAGAAATCGAAATTGAAATTTTGGAGGAGAATTGTAGAAAGAAAGAGTATGAAATGGAAATTGGGGGTTTAGGTTAAGCCGGCTAGAAGGGTTGCAGAGAGCATAAGCAGACGAAGAAGCATCACTGCTTCATTGTTTTGTTATCATCGCATCTTATTATATAAATAAATTAATATTATTTACACAAAGTTACACCAAGTTTAAATTACAATTTCATTTTTATTTAATAATAATAAATTACATTTTTATTTTTTGAGTCAACTTTCATTTTTATTAAATTCAATAAAGAATTTGTAATAAAAAAAATTAAATGAAGGGTTTCATTTTTTTTACTCAAAATAAACTGTTATTGTAAAACAAATGTTATACCACTAATTTAAAATACTTTTAAGATGATGGGGTAAAATTTTCATATTTCATATTTTCATTTTCTAAATTTGTGCTATTGTGAACTGTTTAACTTTATTCTGATTATTGTTAATTTATAAATTTAAATAGATTATTATAATATTTAAATTTATAAATTAACAATACTCAAATTAATAATAAAATGTTAAAAAATAGGTATGAAATATTAATACCTTATATATTTAAAATATCGCATTAAATACTGCAAAAAAATATTATAAAATAATCATTAAAGTTGTTTGTCATTATTAAAACATTTAATTATATTAATCCACTCACACAAAAACAAAATTATTTATATCAAACCAAATCAAAATATATTAAATATTTACTTTCAAATTTTGTTTAGATAGACTATTAATATGAAAATATTTTACACAAATATCTAAAATTTAATACGTAAATTTTATTAATAACTTTTTAGTGATTTCTATCTTACAAAAGCACATATATCTTTTTTGTATAAATTAATCACCAAATATGTCCTAAATTTTATGTATATAAAAAAAAAAGTAATGCAATGTTAGTGTAAACTAATTTTATGGTGGATAAAAATAATTAATTTTAACATCTCATTGTAACTTTTATTATTAAATAATCACTCAATTAATAGCTTGAATTAATTTTCAGTATAAAACATTTGACTGATAATATATAATCATTAAACTAGAGAAAAAAAATGTTAGTGTGGTGAATTTAATTTATATTCACATATAGTACAAAAATACGTTATATATGTATTCAATTATATTTTACTATGAATATCGTCATCACCTATATCAAAACAAATGATAACCAAATTGACAATGATGTAATATTTGCACAAGACACGTTTTTGTGAGTTGCGTGTTTGATTTAGCAAATTTGGAATGGGCTTTAGACATGTCTAAATTGCATATGGTGACGTTGTGGCATATTTATTGGGCTTGACTAACTTCTCTTTATGGTAAATCCAACAAAGCCAGAATTCGTCTTCATGTTGGTTTATGAAAAGAAAATATATTGTTGACTCAAGAAAATAATTGTGGCAAACCTTCCTTTGATTGTGATCGTTTTTAATCATTTATTTTTATTGAAAATATTTAAGGTAGGAGATGATATTTCAGTCAAATGTAAAAAAGACTTAAGTAAAAAAAATTATATTTGTTTGTCTCTAATAACATTAGTAGGAATCGAACACAAAGTATGTCAAATCCAAGATTGTGATCCTTTTAGTATGTATAGAAAATGATAATATAATAATTGTGTTAAATATGATAGAAGATGGAGTTTAATTTTATAGAAATTATATATATATATATAATATATTAAGTAGTTTGTGATTCGTGAAGTATTTAAAATTTGTTTTGTCAATCTTTGAAGTATATGAAAATTTGTTTTATCAATTTGTATCAACTTGTCAATATATAATAGGTTAAATAACACTCGTGGTCCTTTAATTTAATTTCAGTTAACGTTTTAGTCTTTTATTTTTTTTCTTTTCGATTTGGTCATTTATTTTAATTTTAAGTGACACTTTGATCTTTTATATTTTAAAATATCAGCAATATTATCTTTTTTTTTTACAAAAATTCAAAAAAGCCATCAAAAATTTCAACCAAAACCTATAAAATTAATTATATTCTTTAATATAATACAAATTTTATCAAATTCGTAACTCAAATCTTCAAATAAACTCATATTTTTATTCTTTATTTGATGTTGTTATAGATGAAAATATGAGTTTATTTGAAGATTTGAGTTTCGAATTTGATGAAATTTGTATTATATTGAAGAATATAATTAATTTTATGGGTTTTGGTTGAAAATTTTGATGAATTTTTATAAAAAAAAGGATAACATTATTGACATTTTAAAACATAAAAGATCAAATTGTCACTTAAAATTAAAATAAATGATCAAATCGAGAGGAAAAAAAAGATAAAAACTAAAACGTTAACTGAAATTAACTTAAGGGATCACGTGTGCTATTTAGTCTATATAATAATAACAAAGAGAAATGTGATAAATTTTTATATAGTTTTAATTCTACTTATTAATTTTATATACTTTAAGGATTGAGTAGAAAAAATGTGTGAATTTTTTTTATTTTATTTTACTAAAGAAATATGTGATACTTGAAAGACTAAATTGAGTATTCTCTACGGAAGTAAAATAAAGAAAGGAAATAGTTTATAAAATATTTATTTGTGTTGTTTGGAATATTTATCAATTTATTATGTGATAAGTAGTTGAGTTATAAGACAATCTTTTATGCTGTTTGGTAGTTGATACACATCACAAACACCTTTTTGTTTATTTTGTTTGTTATGCTTATGACCAAACAAAACTATATGAATTTTATTATAATGTTCTTTATAGTATGATATGTTTGGTCTGTATTAGGAAAAAGACACAGAAACATATTTTAAATATGTATCATTAAATTATTTTTTTAATAAAGGTATAATTAAATTATTATCATGCTGTATTATTATATTTATAATTTGTTAATAATCAATGTCGATATTTTTTTTTAACAAAATTTTGAGTGAAAGAATAATGAATATTTATTCTCAAAGATCAATATTTTTTTCAAGAACTCTTCTTTTTATTAAATAAGTGGTTTTCATATAGTTTGTTTTTTGTGTTTATTTCTTTGATTTTTTCGTCTACAATATATGGTGTTGCTTTATTTGTTGTTTTGGTACAACACTATTTGATTTTTCATTTTATTGCGGTGTTAGTTGGTTTTAATTGGTAGAACAACTTCAATCTATGTTGTAGACAAAACCGTGTTAAATATTTTAAAGATATTGTTCTAATTTTAAAAAATTAGACCCTTAATAAAAAAAAGTATAATTTTAATAATTAATAAAAAAAATAAAATAAGTTTTTAGTCCCTATAAAATTTCAAAATTTTATTTTTAGTCCTTATAAAATTTTAAAATTTTATTTTTAGTCTATATAAAAAAATTCTCAACTTTATAATCCCTAATTTGAAAAGCTTTTGTAAAAAATTGATACTTTTAGTCCCTAAAAAAATCTCTATAAAATCAAAATAGGAATTAAAAGGGAATAAATTTTTTTATAAACTAAACTTGAAAGGTTATAATTTTATAGGAAATAAAAATATTTAAACATTCAGCCTCATTTTATTCTATTATAAATTTTTTTGGAATCTTTCTGTTTTGACTATGTCACATTTGTATGCATATTTTTTATTTTTTTATATTATTAACTTAGATGATGTGCGTTTGCTTGCAAATTCTTGATTTCAATTTTATCAATACTGAATTTTTTTTTTATGTATTATCAATTTGAATGAATATATGTTTTTGTAAAAAAAATAATTAGTAACATTAACCGTTTTAAAAGCTAAATATTTTCTCTCATTATTTTATGTTAAAAATTTCATGATACAAAATTAACTATATATATTTGAGATAATTTATACTTTATTAAATGCATTTATTTGTTTTTTTTTCTTTCAGATATATCTTTTATTAATTGTATTAATTTGTCTTGAAAGATGAAAAAGTTCATTAAATATATTTATACACAAACCATAATTTGGTTAATACATAATACTCATACATAAAATATACACATTCGGTAACAACTTTTTTTTTTTATTTGTGAGTGTACAATGGATGAATATAATATCTAATATATATAGAGAGAGTGAGGATTGTTAATTTATACACATAAAAAATAAAATGTATATATTATAGCAACCTACACATTTTTATTTAGACAGAAAACTCCATTATTCCTTTAAAATACTACTTCAATTAATGAATTAATGTCCAAAGAAAAATGTGTATATTAATATACACTTTCTAGATTATAAATATGTGTAATTAGGAATATATATATATATATATATATATATATAGAGAGAGAGAGAGAGAAAAGAGAACAAAATAATAAAAAAAATATTAAACCGGCCCCGATTCAAATTCTGAAACATATGGACTTTTAAAGTTTAAATCCTCCATTACAGTATATTGTCTCTTATATACATCATAATCTATCTCCTCTCTACATTTTATCTTATTATCTTACCTTCACTTACTTTATATTATTATATATCATCGTATTTAGTTATTTTTATTGAATAATATCTAGATCATATTTTGTTGTTAATTCATGTAAAAAAATATAACTTTTAGTTAATATAAAATTATCAAGTATATTGACTATAAAGTATGTTGTGAGATTATGTTAAGGACCATGAATTGTGAAAGATATTTTCAATATATATATATATATATATATATATATATATATATATATATATATATATTTGAATGAAATAATTAACTCAGTTATTTGATATATATACTTTTATTGATGGACAGCAAAATGATGTTGCGTATGGTCTAATGGTTAAGTCTAATTGATGTAATTCACTGTGCGAGTTTGATTATTGAGAATGATATTTTAAATTTTTATCTTTTATTAATAAATTAAAAAGGTTTAAATATGTATTTGATCCTTGCAATTATAATATTTTTTTGTTTTGGTCCTCATAAGTTTTTTTTGTTTGGTTCACATCCCTGCAAATATAGTTTATTTTAAAAAGTTCTTTCATCTAACTTTTGTTACAAAAAATGTAACACTATTAAACCTAAGTATAAATGACACCTTCAACCTCCGTGACCATCTCTCCGTTTACCCTTACACTGGCGGCAGAAAATACCTTAACCTCTCAAAATTCCTCGACAAAACAAGTCCCGTTTTCTTGGAAACTAACTTTTTGGGTTCGGTGGTTTGCGCAATACATCAAACACCTTCTATGTGTTTTTAGAACACTCGGTTTTTTCCTATGTGAAACGACGCCATTTTACAAACTGCAAGAGGAAAGAGTTTTGGGTGTTAGCAATAGTGATCTATTAAAAGAAATCGAATCTTTGTTGGATTTGATTGGAAGTAATTGGAAAAAAGACCCAATACTTCATCTATGAGAGAACAAAAGAACAAGTTTGTTGTTGAGATAGTCGATTTGGTGGAAAATGACAAGTTTATTGTGACGAGTGAAGTTTTGGTTAGAGTTAAGGAGTTTGGGGGGAGGGAGTGGTGGAATTGGTTTAACAGTGTTATATGTTTTGTAATAGAAGTTGGATGGAAGAACTATTTTAAAATAAAACTATATTTACAGGGATATGAACCAAACTAAAAAACTTACCATGACCAAAATCAAAAAACGTTATAATAGTAAGGACCAAAAACATATTTAAACTAATCAAAAATTAAAATTGCAATAAATTGCAATGGTTGAATTTGAACCATGAGCACTAACCTTTTGAACAAACATTATAATGAAACATATCCAATAGTCGTTTCCTTTCGCCAAGTGACATGAGTTACTCTATAAATAGAGACACTCCAAAGACATAAAAAAGAACACAATTTTTCGTTTTACATGAGTCAAATTTACGTCAAAAATATTTTTAAGTCATTTCTTCGTTTCTCTAGTGCACAAGAGTAAATGACTATAATTGATCGATAAGCTTAATGTAAATGTGCAATTCACTTCAATGTTTCCAAAATATCATAAAAGGAATTCGTCAGTTAACCCGTTTGGATCCAATATACATAGATTGGTGGAGATAATCAAATCTAAAGCTTAGTGTGATACACACGCTTTGTAGTTTGTTTCTGCAGCCTTCATTGTCATCAATTTTATCATCTTCTTGTTCATGATTTGCAGCATAGCTCTAACAAAAGATCGAACAATTTTTATGTTCAATATATGATTTTGTAGAAGAAAAATACTCATGTATGACTATATGATAAAAAGTACATACAATTAGTTTATAAGAGAATATGAATTAAATTTTTATACTATAGAATTTAAATGTTTATGCAATTCGGTGCTAATTTTTTTCGTCAAAATTGATTATTATAAAGGATTGAATTTGCATTCGGTGAAATTGATTATTATAAAGGTGAATTTGCATTGCATGTTAATTTTATTCGTCAAAATTGATTATTATAAAGGATTGAATTTGCATTCGGTGCTAATTTTCTTTCATCAAAATTGATTATTATAAAGGATTGAATTTGCATTCCGTATTAATTTTCTTCATCAAAATTGATTATTATAAAGAATCGAATTTGCATTTGGTGCTAATTTTCTTCATCAAAATTAATTATTATAAAGAATCGAATTTACATTTCAGGTTAATTTAAAATTAATTAAGTTTTAATAAAATACAAAAGTTGTGTGTGTCTGAATTTATACTCAAAAGTTGTGTTTTGCAAAGTAGACAGAACTCCTAGAACATTGTCTCAATAGTTGAAATTCAAGTATAAAATTACATATTTTAGCATTATAATTAATGCATGAGAATTTACTATGCTTCTTGATTGATTTTTATGAGTGATGGCTTGCCATATTTTTAGAACAGGTCATACATACAAAAATTGTATAAAATTTGTTAAAAAAGAATTGTGCATAAATGAAATGTTTTTGTAATATATATAAGGCTTAAATATTTGAGCCTATATATAATTAGATATATGTTGTATTTTAAATGCACTGATGAGTTGCTTTTACTTGTACCTTGTTTTATCATTCTGTGATAATTTTCAACATATAGAACTTATATGTTAAATTTAACATGTAATAGAAGAAGGTTCATATACACATGATTTAAAAACTACAAGTTCGAGAATTTTATTAAAATGAATATGTTTGGTTTACGATGTATATTTATATGCTACTTTATTTAAAAGTATTATATATTAAATTATCATAAATATCAAGTTTATGGTTTTAATGATATTGTGTTTCAAGCATGGAAGATTTAAATTTAGAATTGATTAACGCATATTATAGTTGTATGATAGTATAAAGTAACCGTCAATTTCTTACTTATTTTGATATTAGAAATAATTTAGGTATATATTTTAAAATTATTGTAAATCGACAAATGTTCATGGAAGAAAGTAATAGAAAATCTTAATGATTTTATTCATTGTTTATTTTCTATTGTGATACTTATTTGAATTTACCATAGAACATATTTAAATATGAAACTTGAATTAACAAATAAAATTCATGATGCGTGTATTAGTTATAATATAACTATGAATAAACGATTTCTTTAATAGAAATGAAATATATTCAAGAGTCGTTTCCCAATTTTCCTTCACCAAGTGACATGAGTTACTTTATAAATAGAGACACTCCAGAGACACAAAAGAGAACACGATTTTCATGTTTATACGAGTCAAATTTCTATCAAAAATATTTCTGAGTCATTTCTTTTTTTCTCTAGTACACGAGAGTAAATGAAAGAACTTTATTTAGTAAACTATAATTGATCAATAGACTTGATGTGAATGTGCAATTCACTTCAAGGATTCCAAAATATTTTGAAAGAGATTATTCGGTTAACCCGTTTGTATCCAATATACATAGATTGATGGAGGCGAATTGAACCTAAAGCTTAGTGTATTAAACACACTTTGGAATTTATTTGTGCAACCTTCATCATCATCATCAATTTCATTATCTTCTTGTTCAAAATTTGCAGCATACTCTTAACAAAAGATCAAACATGAATTTTATGAGAAAGCCAATATGAAAGTTACACTATTATTTTTTAGTCTTTTTTTTATGATGCGGAATCTTTTGGAGTGATTTAACTTGAAGTGAAGTATATTTTTTATGACAGAGTGTAATAGTTCTTTTGAACTTGAATAGTCTATGTAAACAATGGAAGGAAAATATGTATCGCTTTTGATCAAAGTGAAGATTGTTGAAGCTGGTTGAAATGAAACTTCTTATTACTAGTCCCACATCACCCAATTTGGTATAGGAATGAGATGTATCGATTGAGATGAGTTTTAAAATGAGTAGTTGGAATGATTACATTTTGACGGTACAATTAAAAATTATTTAAGTGACACATGATCCCTTAGAAATATCACATGACTTTTTGTTTTAATTTTGACCTTTCATGATTTGATTTATGGTTAATAATCATTCATCTAATTTTTTTCATTATAAAAATCAATTAATAATTAATTTGATATGTGTTATATATATATATATATATACTAGTTATTCGTTACAAAATATACAAGTAAAAATCACTTTAAATTTGTATTAATTTTTTTTCCATCTATACAATTATATTAGAGTGATATAAAGTTTAATTCAAGTATTTGCTTTATAAAGTGTGAATATATTAACGACAGGAGTTGTTTGAGAGAAATTTATTTGCAATTACTTTAGTCGTCAATAAACAACTGCTATTGTTTTTTCTAATTTTAAATTTTTTTATATTATTATATTTTTGTATCGTGATTACACGTTATTTTTTTTTCTAATAAGTTATACTTATCAGAAAAAATTGTTATTATTTTTGTTGAGGAAAAAACCTTTTTGATATATGTTTTAATGATAACAAACCTTTTAAATTAAATGATTAAGTTTTATGAATGGTGGTATACTAATAATTTCACTTAAGTTTTGTTTAAGGAACATGAATTCATAAGTGAACAAAGCAAGAAACCATTCATGCACAAATGTGACCAATTACAAGAAGCCATTCGAATCACTAAGAAAAAGGCCATGAATCAAGCTGCCAAAACAAGACTGAACAGTCTCCAGAATTAACAGCATGTTAATGATTCAAGGAAAGCCAAGAAATCAGCATAAAGAACACTCTTGACACAATCTGGAAAAACATAAGATGTTACCCGATAACATCACCAGAAGATACCTCCAGAGGATATCAGAAGATGCCTCCAGAGGATACCAGAAGCTGTCACCAGAGGATGAAGTCATTACCAGAAGATGACATCATCAGAGGATGATGACGTCACCAGAAGATAACGTCACCAGAGGATACCTCAAGAAGACGTCACCAGAGGATACCTCACCAAGCTGCCATCAGAGGATACCTCACCAAGCTGACATCAGAGGATACCTCACCAAGCTTCCATAAGAGGATACCTCACCAAGCTGCCATCAGTGGATACCTCAACAAGAGGATATCAGAGGATATCTCAACCAGAGGATATCAGAGGATACCTTAACCAGAGGATATAAGAGGATACCTCACTAGAGGATATCAGAGGATATCTCAACCAGAGGATATCAGAGGATACCTCAACCAGAGGATATAAGAGGATACCTCAACCAGAGGATATCAGAGGATACCTCAACAAGAGGATATCAGAGGATACCTCAACCAAAGAATACTAGAGGATACCTCAACCAAAGAATACCAGAGGATATCTCCAGAAAATGATATCAGAGGATATCTCCAGAAAATACATTCAGAGGAAGAACCAAGTCTGTTCTTGAACATCAGAATGTCCAGAATGATCAGAACAGTCTCCAGAATGATCTTCTATCAAGAATGATCATCAGTCTCTAGGAATGATCATTAGTCTCCAGAAATAATCATCAATGTCCAGCATGTTAACAATCCATCTCCAATATGCTAACATTAATCTCCAGTATGTTTAACATCATATCATCAGTCTCCATATTGATAAACAATCTCCAGGATTCTGTTCACTTCATCAAGACTGTTTGAACCTAATTTTTATGCAAGGAAAAATCATGTTTATCTTAAACGGATTTCCAGTACATCATCATGAGATATGAAGCTTTAAAGATTGTTAATTATGATTCTAAATGTATTGTTAAATTAACCTGTGCTTTTGAGTGTGTTAATTCAAAGACAGGTTTCAAAAGAATCAAAGCAAACAGCATAAACAAAGGCAGAGAACATTCTTGACATATTCTGGAAAACAGAGAAAGTTCGCCAGGCTGTGACAGCATAAAGACCAATCTTTCTCCATCACTTAATTGAAGTTATTGACTCTGGAATTTACATGGATATGATCACTACATGGCAGAGAACACATAGGATCTATTCAAATCAAAGAGGACATTCAAATTGAAAAAGAAAAAGACTCTCAAACAAGTCTGTCCAGACAGTTCTGGAAATGATTGTCAAGACTGTTGAAACAATCTTGAAGTCAAGTCAGTTTCCAGTATGTTCAGAAATCAATCCAGATTGATTATCAATCTCCAGGAAACCCAAAAGCTAAAGCTCCAGATTGATCATCAATCTCCAGCAACTACAGTTTTTCTGCAACAAGCTTTGTGATCATTTTTAATCTGTTTTAAGTGATTCAAAAGCTCCAGTTCAAGCCTACAATATTATCACTTATCAGAAGTATTAAAGGATCAGTAATCACTAAAGAAAATTTGATCCAAAACGCAACACACAGCCCAGTCTGAACAGAAAATAAAAATAGTCAAAAGTTTGATTATTTTTATTCAGAAATAATGTCTTGGGTCAAGCCTGACAAGAGCACTACCAACGGCTCTATTTTTAAATGCTCTCACGCCTATAAAAGGAAGACAAAAGCTCAGGAAGAAATACAGCTTCAAGTACAGAGAAAAACATCACTCACATACATCTACATACTTGAAAACCTCCAATCACTTACAAGAATCAGTTTGATTAAATTCGTTTTACTCTGATACATTTATACTGAATGCTTTGTAAAGAATCGAATCTCAAACAAGAGTTGAGACATCTCAGATTCTAACAAAACAATCTCTTCATTATTGTAAAACTCAAACTATAAGAGTTAAGTATAGTTTGGGGTAGATTGTAAGAAATCCTATCAAGGTTGATAGGTGATTTGATTAATCTCTTTCTGGGTGGAATTAGATTAAGTTCTGTAAACAAATATCAAGGTTGATCTAAGCTAGGTGCTGTAAAACCAAGAAGGTTCTTGTTTTAAACACTTAGTGGAAAATCTCACAGTGGTAAGGACTGGACGTAGCCTGGGTTGGGTGAACCAGGATATATCTGTGTGTGATATCTCTTCCCTTATCCCTATTTACTTTCAGTCTGTTAATTATCAAGTTAGATAGATAAACTGAACTGTTGATTTCAACTAACCAAGAACGTTCTCTGTTTTCTGGTGAAAACCAAGAACGTTCTCTGTTTTCTGTTTTCACAACCAAGATCAATCTTGAGTTATTTTTTTAAGTTTTTAACAGAAATTTTAAAAGGGCGGATTTACAATTCAAACCTCCCTTCCTTGTAAATCGATATTGCTACTTCAATTTTTAGATAAAATATAAAAAAAAAGTTATTACATGTTCATAAACAACTTATAATTTATATTTTAACAATTTTTCTAGAATTGTTTATAAAAAATACTTGATGAAAAAGGGATAAATTTCAAGGACATTTCAGAGTTTGACTCTTCCAAAGAATAAATTTATATGCAAAAGTTAGAAATAGAATTTCTAACTACATGCTAACGATTTGAACCATTTATCACTAGGACCACATCCATCCAATTGTATGACTGTCACACTCATTCAATGCATTCATTGAAATTAGTAATATTTATCATAAATATTATTTCCCCAAACGAGCAATATTTACCACTTTATTTTTATTTTAAAATAATGAGTATTTTATAAATCTAATATAAAATTAACCATAATTAAGATGTTTTTTTTTTAAAACTATTTATAGTAGGAACAAGAGTATTTTAACAAAAAAAAATTTATTCCTTTAAAAAACGGATTCTAATAATCTCAAATTCGCGAATAGATAGTAAAGTCTAATCAATAATTATTTAAGTTAGAGTCAATTAATCATTTATAATCTAATTACTTAACTAATTGTAAATTGTCATTTTAATTCCTTAAATTGAAGGAGTATCTTTCTCATGGTCGTCTTAAACATTTTAGAGGCTATATAATTTTAAAAATTAAACCCTTAATAAAAATAAAGTCTAATTTTAATAATTAAAAAAAAAGGTAAAATAAGTTTTTAGTCTCTATAAATTTTTAAAATTTTATTTTTAATTCTTATAAAAAATTCTCATATTTTTTAGTCCTTAAAAATACTTTATTCATTTTTAATTTATATTTTGAATTCTTTTTGTAAAAAATTGATATTTTTAATCTCTAAAAAATTCTCTAGAAAATTAAAATAGAGACTTACTGAATATATATATAATATATATATATATATATATATATATATAAACAAAACTTGAAATATCAATATTATTCTATAGAGACTTAAAATATATTTAACAAAATAAAATTCACCGCAATTTTATTATAAAAAAAAAAACCGACATTCTTTCATTGGTGTTGGTGTGGTCCTATGCATGAGTTAGATGGACATAACCATCATCGATCCTAATTTTTCTTTAATACCTAACTCAATAAAAATATAAATTAATTATTAAATCATTAACATAGTTTATAAAAAATATAATTTATTATTATAAATATTTTAAAGAAATAATTACTCTCGTAATAATTTTTTTATCATTACAACGTTATTGATTAAAGTGACTCACAATTCAATAATTTAAAAATTAATTTAAATTTTTAATTGAATTTAAAATGACATTATTATGTACTTTTAGATATTAAAATAGTAGTTTCCGATTATAGTGAATACTAAGAAAAAAAGTATTTTCTAGAAAAAAGTATTTTCTTAATAGACAAACCTTAAACTAAACAGATAGGATAATAATGAATATGAAAATGTGTGTGCGAAATGACAAAAACCGCAACGATAAAAGCACTCAGGTGTATAGAAAAAGTAGACTCAAAAAGCAAGAAAGAGAAAGAAGAAAGAGATCTTTTAAAGGCCACAAAAAGTGTATGTGGCTCAAATTCAACCTAGCATCTGACGTGGCACTCCTCACCGGATCAACAACAAAACCCACACTCTCTCACTCACTTCACAACGTGTCACCCCTCTCTCTCTCTCTACAAAAACTTTTTCAGTTTTTTTCCTCTTTAGAGACAAAAGAAACAAACAACAAAAAAGGTTTTTTTTTTCTTCATCTGTGTTTTTTTGTTTAACATAGAAAAATGTCGGAGACAAAAGACCCGGCGATTAAGCTATTTGGAAAGACGATTCCTGTGCCGGAGATTCTTGTCGGAACTCCGGCTTTATCTTCCGGTGATGTTGTTGATGAGAGTGTTGATCAGATTCATGATTCTTCAACAAACTCTTTTAAGGATGACCAAGAACAGGAAATTGTGAAGGTATGGGAATTTTTTTGGGTTGAGAAAATTTTTGATTTTGATTTCGACCCTTTATTTGGAATGAAAAAAGATTTAATGGGTTGGTGTTAGTTTGGCTTAATAAAGCATTATTAAGATTCTTTTGACTTGCTTTGGTGACATGTGTTATTGTATTTTGAGTTTTATTTTTGTTGTTTTGTTTATGGTTTTTTTTCTTTCTTTTTCAAGGAGTTTAGTGTTTGATTGGGGATTTTGGGTTGTTTTCAATCTGGGGAAATTAAATAGTTGATGAGTCTAATACAAATTTCCAAATCCTCATACTCTGTAATTCAAGTATAATTTGACTTGCTGAAGTTTGATTTTTTGGATGGATTGAATCAATAAGAGAGTGTATTTGAATTAGCTTTTTTTGTATCTAAAATAAATTGATTATAACCAAAAACTTTGTGAAAATAGCTTATAGTCTGTCAACTTTTGTATGCTCTCCGTTCAATTTCAAGACCATAAAAGTTTTGAGAAAATTGATTTTTTTTAATGGCTTTATCTTTCTAATTCTTTTGGTCTATCTTTGAGACAATAAATCAGCATGCTCTTGAAAAAATATTGCATTTTCCTATTTGATTTGACTTCTGAGTTTTATATATATTTTTCCAAATCCAGAAAGAGTAGAATTTGAAAAATTACCACAATACAATCTTGAGCAGATCCTATTTTCTATGCCTTTTCTTTTGATTTCTCTGTTGTCAACTCTTTTGTTTATATCAACACTTAGTTTGCCTTATTTGTAATTGATGTTCTGTCTTGTTTTAAAGAAGAATAATGAACTATCTCCTCTTGGTTTCGATTCGGTTCATTTTTTCTATACAAGTTTCCAATTCTGACGCATTTCAATTATATACTTCTTTTCTTTGGTTTGAGCTTGCAAGTATGCTTGTGTTAGAAGGTAATGTTTCCAGCTTTGAATCAAAACTTTTTCGAAATGTTTCTTTTTTTTTTTTTGGAATAAAAGAATCAGTGGAGTCTGTCTTTTCATGTTTATTTTGTTTGACTTTGGAAGATATCGATATATGTCAGTTTATATTCTCTTCATGATATAATGGCAGTGCTTATACTATACAATTCAGTGGATGGCAACATACTAAGATGTGTGGTTTTCATGAATGCAGGACACATTGGGAGACAAACCAACTGATGGGAAGAAGGAAGATGGAGTCCCTACCAAATTGTCAGAAGAATTCTCCACTCCAGATGCAGCCTCTAGGACCGGTGAAGAATCTGTTACCCTGTCGAATGAGAAGGAGGCTGCTTTGAAAACTTCAAAGATAGAAGAAGAAGAACAACAAGAACAAGATGAGACGACAAGTAATTCACAGGATAAGAACCTTAAAAAACCAGACAAAATATTGCCTTGTCCCCGTTGTAGTAGCATGGACACCAAATTTTGCTACTATAATAATTATAACGTGAACCAACCTCGTCACTTCTGCAAAAATTGTCAGAGATACTGGACTGCAGGTGGAACAATGAGAAATGTACCTGTAGGTGCTGGTCGCAGAAAGAACAAGAACTCTTCTTCTCGGCAGATAATTGTCACTGAATCAACACTCCAGAATTCTCGGATAGACTTTCCGCATAGATCCCACCATCCTTCTTTGAATTGCAATAGTACGGTACTTACATTTGGATCCGAAACACCTTTGTGTGAGTCAATGGCATCTGTTTTGAAACTTGCTGATAAAACAATACAAAATTACACAAGAAATGGATTTAATAAACCTGAAGAACTAAGAATGTGTGTTCCCCATGCCACTGGAGAAACAGGTGACGATCAATCCAATAAATCATCTATTACCTCAACAAAGTCAATGGAAGGTGGAGGAACAAATGTATCCCAAGAACAAGCTATGTCTCATAGACAAAGTTTCCCCCCACAAGGTCACTGCTTTCGTCCTGGAACTCCTTGGCCTTTTCCATGGAACCCAATGCAGTGGAGCTCACCAGTGCCACCACCTTCTCTTTGCCAACCAGAATTTTCTCTACCACTCTATCCTGCAACGACTTACTGGGGTTGTACCGTGCCAGGTGCATGGAATGTCCCATGGCAAGCACAACCATCATCACCAAATGGTGCAAACCTTAACTCTAGTCCCAACTCTCCAACTTTAGGTAAACATTCAAGGGAAGATGATGCAATCAAATTGAGTGACTCAAGTGGAACAGATGGAGATGGTAGGAAAGAAAGTAGCGAAGAAAAGTGCTTGTGGTTTCCAAAAACTTTGAGGATTGATGACTCAAGAGAAGCAGAAAAAAGCTCGTTCTGGACAACACTCGGGATTAAAAATGACAATACCAACCCAGTTCCTTCAAGAGGACTCTTTGAAGCATTCCCTTCAAAATGCGATGATAAAAATCACTCGGTGCAAGCCTCACTAGTCTTGCAAGCCAATCCGGCAGCACTGTCTAGATCACTTAACTTTCAAGAGACTTCGTAACCACTTAGCTTATATATCGATAATTGTGTTTTTGGGTGCATCAAATTGATTCACAGCGTTCAGCTTTCCTGAGGAAATCATGAACTCTAAAGCCACTTTGGTTCGCCAAACTTGTTTGTAATAGTTGTTGACCACCAACTGAAGAAGAGCAGAGGATAGTTCTTGTGCCTCTTAGTTCATGTACATATATAAGTTCATATGACATAGTGAGTTTGTTTTCCAACACCTCTTATGTATATAGAAATAAGAATAAGAATGAGGTTTCATATTGTACTTTACTTCTTGTTCTGGTTTCTTTCTTTTAGAATGCAACTAATGTTTTTCATTGACTTAGCTACGTTGGCTTGGTTTATAAATTATAATCATTACTTAGTGGAAATTTTAACTATGTAATGGCTGGTTGTATTGGAGGATTAGTGTGTTAATTTTTAAATCCCTTTACTTAATTTTAAGTATATATACAAAGGTGAAAATACATATATTTCTCTATGGAATTTCTTTGTTGTTTTTAATTTTTAAAATGTATTAAGAACATGAACATAAACATGAAAGAAAGACTGATATAAGAGTTAGGGATTGCCATGCTTTTTTGACAATGCTGATTATCCTTTTTCATTCCATTTTTTAGTTCAATGAAATAAACCACATATTGAACTTACAAGTTGCAATTGAAATCAGAATAACTGTCCAATTCTTAGTAATTGTCATCCTTGTTGGAAAGGGAACTCTTAATGGAAAGTGGACCTGTATTTAATATTTATATAGTTTCCCAATAGTTTCCAATGTTATTTTACTAGTGTGAGACAAGTTTGACAGAAAATAAAAATAAAAATAGTTAGTCTGATGTGTAGAAATTGAATGTATAGTGTTGGAAATGCTATTATAATATATATTTGATTAGTTAAATTATAGTTGTAAATTGCACCCAAAAAATTTATAGTTGTTAAATGATTATGTAAATGATTAATTAAAAAATTATAGTCATTAAACTAACATCATCACTATTTAATTTATAGCTTTTGCTTCTAAAAAAATTAAAAAATAAATAAAGAAAATAATTTGTTACCATAAATAGACGCAACATTAAAATGTAGTGTATTGAGAGGCTGCCACGTGAGATAACTTTGCATATAAAAATGACATGTTTCATATGTTACTCTATAGAGTATTGAGAGTCATTTGTAGTAGTTAATAGGCTAATCAATCAATGTAAATTTCAATGCAACTATATATTAGTATAAATAGATAGATAAATATGGACTATAAATAAATGAAATTGTTACTCGATAAATTAACTCAAATAGAAATTGAATGTATAGTGCGTGAAAATATTATTATAATATATCTTTTGTTTTAGGTATACAAAGAGGGCAAAGTCCAATAAAAATTATAAAATTAACGGTACATTCTGACTCATGCAAGTTTCAGATATATCATCAAAAAGAAAATTTTGGAGTTATCTAGGAGGAGTCTTCATAGTACACAAATGAAAAGAAGGTAAAGTCAATCAGCACCTCGATTCCCTACCCATATACATATCCCACCTTTCTAAATGAAGGGCGTCACAAACCCTAATTTGCCGCACATAACTAATCATATATTTTCCACTACTATCTTGAAGAAGGCTGCCACATCCTAAAAGATTGATTGAACTTTAGTGTGTGTCATCACAGTTGAGCTTGATCCTTCAATCCTAAGATCTTTTCTAGCCAATGATGACAGTGTTTAGTTGTTGGGTCCACCATCCAGGTGAGGATCTTTGCAGCTCTCTATCTCCCTTGTCATCTTGATAATCACAAGAGTTGGATTGCTCGAGTGATTAAATCCCTCTTCAAAGATAATTTTGTTTCTCCACGTCTATAGCTGCCAGTAAGCTACCATGAAGATTGTTTGTCACTCGTTGTTGTATGCTCCCCTCACCTTATGCTTGAGGTTGTTGAAGATTCAATCCCTTGTTAGGAGGAAGATGATTGTTTAGGAAAGCGATATCCCAAGTCCCCGTGGTCGTCAAGACATCCTTTACAATCAATGTGGTGTCTATAGTCAGTCTGATAGAGGTATTCATAAGTGAGTGTCCGTTAGACATCCCTTTGCCAACCCAAAAATTTATTTGTCGCCCATCGGCCAAATATCAAATAGTATGTGAATAAAGTAAAAGATAAAATACTTTCATATTTTATTACTACAATCCTAAGCTGTTTATATAGAAAATAAAATTACAATAGTAATACTGAGTAATAATGACATAATCATAAAATAAAAATAAATAGAATAATATAAAAGAAAAGAAAATCAAATATGATTTTCCTTAATTCTTCAACACCCCCTCTCAAGTTGGTGCATAGATATCTGTCATGCCCAACTTGGCTATAAGTCACTCAAAATTGGGTCTTGCCAAACTTTTTGTCAAGATATCAACGATTTGCTGGTTGGAAGTCACAAATGGTAGACATATAATTCCGGCATCAATTTTTTCTTTTATGAAATGGCGGTCAATCTCAATGTGTTTGGTTCTATCATGTTGTACGGGGTTGTGAGCTATACTTATTGCTGCTTTGCTATCACAGAACAATTTTAAGGGTGAGTCAACTTTCATTTTCAGTTCATCCAAGAGTTTATGAATCCACAAAAGTTCACAAATTCCTTGAGCCATTGCTCTAAATTCAGCTTCTACACTGCTTCGAGCAACAACCCCTTGTTTCTTACTTCTCCAAGTGACTAAATTTCCCCAAACATAGACACAATATCCAGTAGTGGATTTTCTATCAGTAACTGATCCTGCCCAATCAGCATCTGTAAATATAGAGACTTATCTGTCATTAGTTTTCTTGAAGTACAAACCCTTTCCAGGATTGGATTTCAAGTACCTTAAGATTCGATAAACTGCCTCCAAGTGTTCTTCATAGGGAGAATGCATGAATTGGCTTACAACACTCACAGAGAAAGCGATGTCAGGTCTAGTGTGGGCTAGATAAATAAGTTTGCCAACCAACCTCTGGTATCTTCCAATCTCAACAGGAACACTGCCTTTCTCCCAAAGTTTAGTATTTAATTCCATAGGAGTATCTGCTGGTCTACACCCACTCATCCTAGTTTCTTCCAAGAGATCTAGGATGTATTTCCTTTGAGAAACAACAATTCCCTTCTTTGAGCGAGCAACTTCCATACCAAGAAAATATTTGAGCGCGCCTAAATCTTTTATCTCAAATTCTTTTGTCAAGTTTTTCTTCAATCTTTCCATCTCAACAATGTCATCTCATGTGAGAATAATATCATCTACATATACAATTAAAATTGAAATTTTACCAACATTAGAGAACTTCACGAACAACGTATGGTCTGATTGTCCCTGCATATATCCTTGCTTTTTGACAGACCGAGTGAATTTCTCAAACCAAGCCCTTGGAGATTGCTTGAGACCATAAAGGGATTTTTGTAGTTTGCATACATTTGAACCAAACTTATCTTCAAAGCCAGGTGGACTATCCATGTATACTTCCTCTTCCAAATCACCATTCAGGAAAGCATTTTTTACATCAAGTTGGTTAAAAAACCAATCTAAATTCACCGCCAAGGACAAGAGTGAAGGTGCAAACACGAAAAGGGGGGTTGAATTGTGTTTGTCAAACTTAATTACTTTTGCTGTTTTGTTAAATATTGATTTGAATTATTCGATAAATAACTAATCAGATTCAACAGCGGATAATAATAACATAATAACACAACAATTTATACTGGTTCACCGTTAACTAGGCTACGTCCAGTCCCTTCCTCCAGAAGGCCTTTTTACTAATTCAAACTCCTTTGAATTACAACACCATTGATCCTTTAAGTCAGTCTTCCCATGCAGCCTGACAACCCCAAACTTTTGAGGAACAACAACAACTTAACTAAACTAGCTAAGTCTTCTCGAACAGCCTGACAACCCCAGACTTTTGAGGAATAACAACACATTGACTAAACCAGCCAAGTCTTCTCCTACCAATCTGACAACCCCAGATTGAAGAAGGAATCTACACCACTATAATAAAGGTTTGGAACTTTGCAACGTTGCTTTTGGAAAGCTGTTTGCTGCACTTATTCTTGCACTCTTTTATTGCTTATGGAAAGCTGATTGTTGCACTGTATTTCTCTCTCAAAAACACTTTAGAAAATATTGCTCTTGCTAATTTGTGTTTCTCTCTTTTGAACTCTCAGATAACTTTGAATTGAAGCTTGAGTTCTTGTGTTTTTCGATACTTTATTCTTCAGCATTAAGTCTCTATCTATAGTTGAACTTTAGAACTTCACTGATGCTTTACTTCTAGAGTATATTTCGATTAATCTGTTTTGAGAATATTCTGGAGTAGTTTGCTCAGATTCTGTTTTGAGTCTTTTGCTCACTGATCTGTTTTGAGCATTTTGCTCCGCTTCTATTTTGAGCATTTTTCTCAGATTCTGTTTTGAGCCTTTTTCTTCAATTCTGTTTTGAGCATTTTTCTCAGATTCTGTATTGTGCATTTTTCTCAGATTCTGTTTTGAGCATTTTTCTCAGATTCTGTTTTGAGCATTTTTCTTAGATTCTGTTTTGAGCCTTTTTCTCCAATTTTGTTTCGAGCATTTTTCTCAGACAGATTCATATGAAGATATCCTCTGGTGACGTCATCCTCTGATTTATGCTTCTGGTGACGTCATCTTCTGATGACATTTTTCATTCTTCTTCTAAGTCAAATATGTTATTTTCATAAAATACATTTGTTAACATCAAAACTTTAATTGCAAGAACCAACTTGGTTCCAACAATCTTCCCCTTTTTGATGATGACAAACAATGTATGTTTGATAATACTTTTTCTTTCTTTTAACTTTGACTCCCCCTAAGACTAAGCTTCATTTTATATTTTCTCCCCCTAAGTCTAATGCCCAGATATCAAATGCATCATACATCATCTTCTCCTTCTTTCAAATACATCATCTTCTCCCTCGGATATTTTATCAAATATTATATCTTCTCCCCCTTTGTCATCAGACAAAAAGGATTGAATGAAGAAAGAGATCCTCTGTTTTTTTTTTATTTTTTTTTATAGAAGTACATGAAAAATAAAATAACATAAAAATTAAACTAAGCTATTAGGTTAGGGATGAAGATAAGATTAAGGTTTTTCTTGATGAATTCAAACCTATCTTCAGGTAGTGATTTAGTGAATATGTCAGCCCATTGATGATCAGTGTCTACAAATTGAATGTTAAGTACCCATTTTTGAACATAATCTCTGATGAAGTGGTGTTTGATCTATATGTGTTTGGCTCGAGAATGTAGGATAGGGTTTTTGGTTAGGCAAATTGCAGAGGTGTTATCACAATAGATGGGTATATTGGATTCTAATATTTTGTAGTCTTCAAGTTGATGCTTCATCCAGAGTAGTTGAGAGCTGTAGCCAGCTGTTGAGATGTATTCAGCCTCTGCTGTTGACATGGCAATGGTGTGTTGTCTCTTACTGGACCACGAAATTAAATTGTCTCCTAAAAAGGTACAATAGCCACTAGTGCTTTTTCTTTCAAGTATATCTCCAGCATAGTCAGAATCACAGTATCCACTCAGTTTGTATGTAGGAGTTTTCTTGTAAACAAGGTGAGGTTGGTAGTGCCTTTTAGGTATCTAAGGATTCTCTTAACAGCAGTTAGATGAGATTCTCTAGGATCAGATTGAAATCGAGCAGATACACACACACACTAAATATGATATCAGGTCTAGAAACAGTAAGGTAGAGTAATGATCCTATCATTCCTCTGTAGATTTTCTGGTCAACTTTTGTTCCTGATTCATCTTCATCAAGTGAACAAGTAGGATGCATTGGTGTAGCCATGGGTTTGCAATCACTCATCTTAAACTTCTTGAGAAGTTCCTTTGTATATTTAGTTTGGTGAATGTAAATACCTTCTGAACTTTGTTGAATTTGTATTCCTAGAAAGAACTTAAGTTCTCCCATCATACTCATTTGAAATTCATGCTGCATTAATTGAGAAAATTCTTGACAAAGAATGCCATTAGTTGATCAAAAAATAATATCATCAACATAAATTTGAATGATCAAAGTATCATTTTCTATTAATCTGCTAAACAAAGTATTGTCTATTTGTCCTCTTTCAAAGTTATTTTTAAGTAAGAAATTACTGAGTCTATCATACCATGCTTTAGGTGCTTGTTTTAACCCATACAAGGATTTTTCTAAGTTTAAAGACATGGTTTGGAAATTCAGAATTTTCAAAACCTGGAGGTTGTTTAACATATACCTCTTCACTCAAATAACCATTGAGAAAAGCACTTTTAACATCCATTTGAAATAATTTGATATTATTATTTGCAGCAAAGGGCAATAAGATACGAATAGCTTCTAACCTGGCCACTGGAGCAAATGTCTCAGTGTAATCAATACCCTCTTGTTGACTGTAACCTTGTGTCACAAGCCTTGCCTTGTTTCTGACTACTTCACCCTTTTCATTTAGCTTATTTATGAAGACCCACTTGGTTCCCACAATGTTCTTCTCTGGTCTTGGAGCTAGATCCCAAACATCATTCCTATTAAATTCATTTAACTCTTCCTGCATTGCAATAATCCATCCATCATCTGCCAATGTTTCACTAACAGATGTAGGCTCAATCGATGAGATTAAAGCAAACAGACTTATATCTTTTAATGATGATCTGGTTCTTAAAGAATCACTTCCACTTCCAATGATCAGATTTTCAGGATGAGATGACTGGTATTTCCATCCAGATTTCTCTTCTGACTTCTCATGACTGGTTCTGATTTGATCAGGTTCATCCTTTGAAGATGTGTCACATGCTTCTGATTTATTTGTATCCTTCACTTCTCCAAATTATGCTGGTTTATCTGCTTCTGCTGGTTTGTCTGTTTTTGCTTCCTCTGGTGTTGTTAAATCTTTAATATCAACATCTTGCTTTGACTTTGCAGTGTCAAGCTGTTTGTCATTAAATTTAACATGTATAGATTCCTCTACAATATGAGTTTCAATATTAAACACCCTATAAGCTTTAGATCTATCAGAGTATCCAATAAAGATACACTTTTGAGATCGAGAATCAAACTTACCAAGAATATCTTTAGTATTTAGCATATAACAGATACATCCAAATTGTTTAAAGTAAGAAATGTTAGGTTTTTTACCTTTCCATAATTCATATGGTGTTTTATTCAACATAGACCTAATGAAGACTCTATTCTGAATATAACATGCAGTGTTGATTGCTTCAGCCCAAAAATGTTTTGCAACATTTAAATCATTTAACATAGTTCTGGCCATGTCTTGGAGTGATCTATTCTTCCTTTCTACAACTCCATTCTGTTGAGGTGTTCTAGGAGAAGAAAAGTTGTGAGAAATTCCATTCTCATCACAAAAACTTTCAAAGAATTTGTTTTCAAATTCTCCTCCATGATCACTTCTAATTGACACTATCTTAAAACCTTTTTCATTCATGACTTGTTTACAGAATGTCATAAATACAGTATGGGATTCATCTTTACTTCTTAGAAATTTTACCCATGTCCACCTAGAGTAATCGTTTACTATAACAAAGCCATATTTCTTTCCATTTAGAGATGCTACTTTCATTGGTCCAAACAGATCCATATGCAGAAGTTCAAGAGGCTTTGATGTAGTTACTGATTTCTTAGGAGTAAAGAAACTTTTGGTTTGTTTTCCCTTTTGACAGCCTTCACACAAGATTTCAGTTTTGAAACTAAGATTAGGTAGACCTCATACTAACTTAAGTTTGTTCAATTCTGAAATTGATCTAAAATTAGCATGACCTAATCCTTTGTGCCACATTAAATTCTCTTCATTCACTGACATAAGACATTTAACCTCTTGCTTTCCTAGACTAAACAGATTTATTTTATAAATATTATTTCGCCTCTGACCTGTGAAAAGCACAGATCCATCCTTCTGACTGATTGCCTTGCATGTCTTTTGATTGAATATAATATCATAATTGTTATCACTTAACTGACTTATACTCAACAAGTTATGTTTAAGACCTTTAATAAACAAGACATCTTTAATAGAAGGAGAGTTACCATTACCAACTGTTCCTTGACCAATGATCTGGCCTTTTTGCTTTCCTCCAAAAGTTACTGTGCCTCCTTTGTTTAATGTCAATTCTTGGAACATAAACCTTTTTCCCGTCATATGTCGCGAGCATCCACTGTCCAGGTACCATGACTGGTGTTTTAACTTGTTTGCTAAGGGCATCTGCAACAAAAACAATTTTGCTTTTAGGTACCCAAATCTGGTTGGGTCCAGGTTTGTTAGTTTTGAAAAATTTCTTGTTTTTTCTTGTATTTAGAATAGGATAAGACACTTTGGAATGATCTTTCTTGTAACAACCAATACACACTATATCAGAGGAAACAGGTTTAAATATAGGTTTAGGTTTAATTATTGTTTCTTCAAATCCTATACCTCTATTTCCGTTTCTACTGACTCCATAAATCATAGAAGCATATTTGCTTCTTTCCATACCACTATCAAGAAATTCTTGAAGAACTTGTTCATGCATATCAGAATTACTTGTGGTATTTTCAATTGCTGTTGAATTATGATTATTTTTCAGATGTAAACTTTCATCTTTAAGTTCAGCAAAACTATTTTTCAAGCATACATTCTCTGTTTTCAATTTTGCAATATCAGTTTCAAGAATGACACTTTCTATTTTAAATTTTGTAATCTGATTCTTTAAAACATTAACTTCTTCTGTTAGATTTGTATTTTCTTTCTTAAGAGTTTTCAGGTTTAAAGATAATTTGTAATTACTGTTTAAAAAATCATTCAGAGCAGTAATCAAATCAGATCGAGTGAATTCAGAATATACCTCAGTTTCATCATCTTCTGATTCTCTTCTAGAATCAGATTCTGTGTTGGATCTAGAATTGGTGTGAGCCATCATAGCCAAATCTGCATGTTTATCTTCAGAAGATTCATCAGAATCATCCCATGTAGCCATCATGCTTTTCTTCTTAGTTCTGAAATCTTTCCTCTGGTACTTCCCTTTCTCCATATTTGGACATTCTGACTTGATATGTCAAGATTCATTGCATCCGTAGCAGATGATACCTTTCTTGTCATTTGTATCATCACTTCCTTGGTTGGACTGATTGGAATATCTATGGGGAAATTTATTCCTTCTGTTATGCCACATCTTTCTGAACTTCCTGGATAAGAAAGCAATTTCTTCTTCCTCTGAGTTCAGACTTTGATCGTCTGAATCACTATTTTCTGATGTTGCTTTCAGAGCCTTTTTCTGATTGGATTTCAGGGCTAGAGTTTTGTTCTTCTTCTTGGGTTCATCTTCTTCCAATTCAATTTCATGTGATCTGAGAGAGCTGATTAATTCTTCCAGCTTTAGAGTATTCAGATCTTTAGCTTCCTGAATAGCAGTGATTTTTGGTCTCCACTTGATTGTCAGACTTCTAAGTATTTTCCTTACATGATCAGCAGTAGTGTAGCTCTTTTATAATACCCTTAATCCTGATACTAGAGTCTGGAATATGGAAACCATAGTTTCAATGTCTTCATCTTTTTCCATCTTGAATAACCCGTACTTCGTGACTAGAATGTTAGCCTTTGCTTCTTGGACTTGCTTACTGCCTTCGTAAGTCAGAATCAGACTATCATAGATGCTCTTCGCTGTTTCTCTGTTAGTGCATTTGTCGAACTCCTTGAACGTGATTGCATTGATCATGAACATTCTGGATTTGTGATGCAACTTGAATATCTTCTTCTGATCCGCATCCATATCTATTCTGGAAATTTTAATACCATCAGCATCTTCTGGAGCAGTATAACCATCTTCCACCAAGTCCCAAAGTTCAGGATCTCGTGAAATAAAAAAACTTCTCAGCCTGTCCTTCCAGTATTCAAATCGTTCTCCATCAAATAGAGGTGGTCTGTTGATGTTTCCTCCAGTAGCTTCTTCATTGAATCCAGACATATTGATCCCTTGGATCTTTCCTCAAACACTGTAAAGTGCTCAGCCTTGAGACCGAGCTCTGATGCCAATTGAAGGTGCAAACACGAGAAGGGGGGTTTGAATTGTGTTTGTCAAACTTAATTACTTTTGCTGTTTTGTTAAATATTGATTTGAATTATTTGATAAATAACTAATCAGATTCAGCAGCGGATAATAATAACATAATAACACAACAATTTATACTGGTTCACCGTTAACTAGGCTACGTCCAGTCCCTTCCTCTAGAAGGCCTTTTTACTAATTCAAACTCCTTTGAATTACAACACCACTGACCCTTCAAGTCAGTCTTCCCAAACAGCCTGACAACCCCAGACTTTTGAGGAACAACAACACCTTAACTAAACCAGCTAAGTCTTCTCAAACAGCCTGACAACCCCAGACCTTTGAGGAATAACAACACCTTGACTAAACCAGCCAAGTCTTCTCCTACCAATCTGACAACCCCAGATTGAAGAAGGAATCTACACCACTATAATAAAGGTTTGGAACTTTGCAACGTTGCTTTTGGAAAGCTGTTTGATGCACTTATTCTTGCACTCTTTTATTGCTTCTGGAAAGCTGATTGTTGCACTGTATTTCTCTCTCAAAAACACTTTAGAAAATATTGCTCTTGCTAATTTGTGTTTCTCTCTTTTGAACTCTCAAGAACTTTGAATTGAAGCTTGAGTTCTTGTGTTTTTCGATACTTTATTCTTCAGCATTAAGTCTCTATTTATAGTTGAACTTTAGAACTTCACTGATGCTTTACTTCTGGAGTATATTTCGATTAATCTGTTTTGAGAATATTCTGAAGTAGTTTGCTCAGATTCTGTTTAGAGTCTTTTGCTCACTGATCTGTTTTGAGCATTTTGCTCCGCTTCTGTTTTGAGCATTTTTCTCAGATTCTGTTTTGAGCCTTTTTCTTCAATTCTGTTTTGAGCATTTTTCTCAGATTCTGTTTTGAGCATTTTTCTCAGATTCTGTTTTGAGCATTTTCCTTAGATTCTGTTTTGAGCCTTTTTTTCCAATTCTGTTTCGAGCATTTTCTCAGACAGATTCATATGAAGATATCCTCTGGTGACGTCATCCTCTGATTTATGCTTCTGGTGACGTCATCTTCTGGTGACATCATCCTCTGATTTCTGCTTCTGGTGACGTCATCTTCTGATGACATTTTTCACTCTTCTTCTAAGTCAAATATGTTATTTTATAAAATACATTTGTTAACGTCAAAACTTTAATTGTAAGAACCAACTTGGTTCCAACAAAGAGAACTCTAATAGTGTTTAACTTGGCAACAGGAGCAAAAGTCTCTAAGTAATCAATGCCATATGTCTGAGTAAAACCTTTAGCAACCAAGCGTGCCTTGTATCTTTCAACTGTGTTATCAGAATTATATTTCACAGTAAATACCCATTTACAGCCAACGGTATTCTTTCCTGTAGGTAACGTCATGACTCTCCAAGTTTGATTCTTCTCAAGAGCTATCATCTCCTCAAGAACAACTTCATTCCACTTTGGAATTTTTAGAGCCTCCTGTATATTTTTTGGAATTTCTACAATGGACAACTTAGAGGTAAATGTAGCAAATGAAGAAGACAATTTTGAGTATGACACATAATTAGACAAAGGATATTTAGTGCATGATCTAATAGGTTTTCTAATTGCAATATGAAGGTCTATATTAGGATACTCGACATGACTCTTAAGAACAGAAGAGGACTTACCTGTATCAAGATGATGTGTTGGATTATCTATTGGTTCGGAATCTTGGAAGGGTCAGAGAATGGGTCCTTCATTTCTCTGTTTATGGTTTCTTCTTTCAAAGACATTTCCCTTCCAAGTAGGGTCAATGGTAGTAAACCTGCTTTGTGTCTCTTTATCTGAGTCATTATGTTGTGGCATTTCAGGTGGTCCTTCATTATTATTGAGAGCAAGAATTTGATCAGTGTGATTTTGATTTAAAATTGTCGCCCTCGAATCTGTCGAAACCTCATTCATAAGTTGATTGAGTTCCAATATGGTTCTTGGGCATTTTCTTTTGGTGCATCAATATAAGTCTCAGAATTTTGCGAAACTATATCACTTAAAGTAATGATGTTTTCATAAGTAAAAGATGAATCTTCCTTATAATTTCCCCCCTGAAGATGAATGTGAGTAAAAAATGGTTGATTTTCCACAAAAGTAACATCCATGGTTACAAAAATTCTTTTTAATTTTGGTTCAAAACACCGATACCCCTTCTGAGTTGGAGAGTAACCGGTAAACACACATTTTAATGCTCTTGGCTCGAGTTTGTCAAGTTGTTTATGTTCATGAACAAAAGCAGTGCAACCGAAAACTTTTAGTGGCAAATCAGCAGAGACACTAGTCAAAGGAAAATAATTTCGAAAAACATCAAGAGGGGTATGAAAATCTAAAACTTTAGATGGCATTCGATTAATTAAATATGATGCAGTTAAAACAGCTTCACCCAACAAATATTTTGGAACCTTATTTGCAAATAGTAAAGCTCTAGCAACCTCAAGAAGATGCCTATTCTTTCTCTCTGCAATTCCATTTTGTTGGGGTGTATTAACACAAAAACTTTGATGAACAACTCCATTGGCAAGAAAAAAATCAGGCAAAAATATAGTAAAATATTCTTTACCATTGTCACTTTTGAAGACTTGAATATTTGTTTGGTATTGAGTGTGCACCATTTTAAAGAAATTTTTGACAACTTGTCCAACTTCTGATTTTTGTTTCAATAGATAAACCCAATAAATTCTAGTATGATCATCAATAAAGGTTATAAAGCATCTTTTATTAGAAAAAGTGTTTATTCTATTAGGACCCCAAACATCACTATGAATAACTGCAAACGGTTTTGATTTTTTATATGGTTGTGTAGAAAAAGAAGAACGGTGATGTTTAGCAAATTCACAAGTTTCACAATGAAATAAAGACGGATCATTCTTAGAAAATAATTTAGGAAACAAATGTTTAAAATACGGAAAACTAGGATGTCCTAACTGTAAATGCCATAACATAATATCATCGTTATTAGAAGAAACAAAAATAGATTCCAAGCAGGTACTCGTTTTTGGTTGGTCTTTGAAGTCGAGTCCATTGTTAAGATAATAGAGTCCTCCATGAAAATTAAAGATCTACATTTTTTATGAAGACAAAAAGTTCATTGATCAAAAAGCAAAAGGATTTTAAGCAACTCATCCTTCAAATTTATATTTAGGTAAAATATTTAATATTAAATCAAAATACATTTCAAATACAATATTATGAGAACCTTCTTGATAGCATATGCATTTAAATATTTTATAAAAATATTTAAAAACATAAACATATTTGTATTCGAATACGAAGTGTCGTAGCCGAATACAGATTGCAAGTCAGTAACCAAAATTGAAGATCTGTATTCGAATACGAAGTGTCGTAGCCGAATACAGATTGCAAGTCAGTAGCTAAATTTAAACTTTTGTATTCGACTACAGCTTCGCGTATTCGAATACAACTCAAGTCAGTGGCAAAAATCTCATACTTGTATTCGACTACGAGGTATCGTATTCGAATATGAAGTTCAAATTTTAAATATAAACTGAACGTTATAGAAGTTATTCGAATACACTAAGGCTGTATTCGAATACAACTTCGAAACAATGCAACTTTTCAGTTTTGGAACATTGCATAAGTTCATCAAAACTTTTGGGAACCATTACCACTGATATGAAGTGTTACCTTGGAGTATAAATACTTCAAAGCTTCAGTTCTTACTCAGAACTTTCGACTTACCTTTTTAGAATCAATTTTCTGAAATATCAAACACTTAAAAAACTTAATTTTCATATTTTCAAGTACATGCTTTTCATTTTCATATCATTAAGAAAGGTTCTCAGTTGTACTTGTAAGTGTGATTGATTAAGTATCAAATACTTAGTGTTATAACCTTGTTCTTAGTTAGAGAACATCATTACAAAATCAATTAAAGTTATTGTATCACTTGAATAATTTAGTGTAGATTCTTCAAGTATTGTTAACTGAGATAATGGTGTACTATCTTCTATTAAGTGTTAAAGAATTTGTAACTGAAGTCTTAGGGTTAGACTTGTAACATATTCGAACAAAGTGAAAAATCTCTTGTGGTGTGCAAGAGGACTGGAGGTACCCTTGGTTGTAAGGAGAACCAGGATAAATTCTTGTGTGTTTTACTTTCTGTCATTTACAAGCTTTCATTCACTAACACAACAAATTAAACAAACTCAAAACAGTCACTTGAACAATCTCACAAAACTCTAAAAACAGAAAAATTGTCTAACACCTAATTCACCCCCCTCTTAGGTGCACCTCTGTTCTTACAATTGACATCAGAACAGGTTTTGGTAATTTGCTCCTCGATTCATGGCTTCCGCACAACCTATTTTTAGAGATGGTGGTAGCAGTAACAAACCACCTTGCTTTGTCGGTGAACATTACGATTTTTGGAAAATACGTATGCAAGCATACCTTGAGGCTCAAGGAGATGACATATGGGAGGCTGTAGAAAACGGTCCATATATTCCAACAACAGTCATCAACAATAAAGAAGAAATAAAAATAAAAGCCTCATGATGCACGATGAAAAGAGAAAAGTATTGTTTGACAAGAAAGCCAAAAATATGTTACAATCAGCATTAGGAATGGACGAATTCTTTCTTATATCCCACTGCAAAACAGCAAAAGAAATATGGGATACTCTTGAAGTAACCCACGAAGGAACAATTGAGGTAAAACGTTCAAAACTAAACACTTTGTCTCAAGAATACGAAATGTTTCGAATGCAACTAGGAGAAGCAATTCTGGACATGCAGAAACGATTTTCTCATTTAACAAATCACTTGACAGCACTTGGCAAAAGCTTTACTAATGATGAATTGAACCTAAAGGTTATGAGATCATTAACTAGAGCATGGTAGCCTAAAGTGACAGCAATTTCTGAAAAGAAAAGTTTGTCAAAAATGTCACTCTCAGCACTTTTTGGAAAGTTACAAGAGCATAAAATAGAATTAGAAAGATTGGAAAAGAATGAGAGTTTAGAAAAGAAAACAAAGAATATTGCATTAAGAATAGAATCAAAAGATTTGTTGAATGAAGAAAATTCAAATGAAGAAGAAAATATCACTCTTCTTGTTAAAAAATTCGGAAAATTTCTTCAAAAAGATAGAACGTTCAAGAAAAAGAAAAACTTCATAAAGAAAGATGGCTCCACTACAAATCAAAATTTTACTTGCTTTAAATGTGGAAGACAAGGACACATAAAAGTAGAATGTCCTAACCTTATCAAGAAGAATGCTTACAGAAGAAAGGAGTTCAAAAAGGCATACATAACATGGGAAGATAATGAAATAAGTTCATCTTCTAATTCAAAAAATGAAAAATGCACAAATGTTGCCTTGATGGCATCTCACCATTCTGATGATGAAGAAGAGGTTAGTAGTAATACTATTTGCTATGATAATAATGATTCTTGTGTTGAAGATAATGATGCACAACAAGCCATTAAAGAACTACTTAATGAATGTAGAAATCTGTACAAAATAGTGTCAAATCAAAAGAAACAGATTTTATCTCTAAATAAAAAGATTGACACTATGGAACAAAATTCTGAAAAACAAAAACAGATTTCTACATGCATTAAATGTGATTCCCTTTCTTTTAAAATTGTCCAAATGAATAGAGTTATAGAAAGGTACGAAAAAGGACAATTTGGATTGGAAAATATACTTAGCATGTAAAGATATTCAAATGACAAAAGTGGACTTGGTTACTCAAAATTTGATAAACCAAGTACTTGTAAAACTATCTTTGTAAAAGCAAGTAACCAATCCAAAAATGAGAAAGTAATAGCTGTTCAAAAGAATCATCTTTGTTCTAAGAAAAGTATTATTCAAAAGAAACCATGCTTTCCTAAAAAGAGTCCAAAATGTTTCTATTGTGGTCTTAATGGTCACACACCTAATGTTTGTCATGTTAGGAACATTGGTGTTCCACAAGGACATTATGTGTGGGTAAAGAAAGGAACTAACCTTAAAGGACCCAAAGCACTTTGGGTACCTAATAAACTATAAATCTTGTTTTGTAGGAATACACACAAAGTACATCAAATATGTGGTACTTGGATAGTGGATGTTCAAAGCACATGACCGGTGACAAAACAAAATTTTTAGCACGAACTCTTGAGTCAAAAGGTTATGTGATCTATGGAGATAACAACAAAGGAAAAATTTTGGGCATTGGAAAGGTTGGCATTGCTCCATCTCCTTCAATTGAAGATGTCCTCTATGTTGAAGGGTTAAAACACAATCTCATAAGCATAAGCCAGCTTTGTGACAAAGGTTACAAAATCACTTTCAACAAAGATGATTGCATTATCCAAAATGAGGTAACAAATGAAATTCAGTTTATTGGTAACCGTTTCAAAAATATTTTTACAATTAATCTTGATGATTTATCCTTAAAAATGAAATGTCTTATGGTAAGTGACAACAATGATGCTTGGCTATGGCATAAAAGATTTGCACATATCCATATGGATCACTTAAACAAGTTCGTCAAGCATGAACTTGTTGTAGGCTTACCAAAAATGAAATTCATTAAGGATAAATTATGTGACGCTTGTCAAAAAGGTAAATAAACTAAAGTTTCCTTTAAACCCAAAAATATTATATCAACTTCAAGACCACTTCAATTAATACATATGGACTTGTTTGGACCATCAAGAACTAAAAGTCTTGGTGGAAATTCATATGGACTAGTAATAGTTGATGATTTTTCAAGGTTCACATGGACCTTATTTTTGGCAAATAAAAATGAAGCTTTTAAAGCTTTTAAGAAATATGCCAAACTAGTCCAAAATGAACAAGCAATCAAAATTGTATCAATTAGAAGTGATCATGGAGGAGAATTTCAAAATGCCTCTTTTGTAGAATATTGTGAAGAAAATGGAATCTTCCATAATTTTTCTGCACCAAGAACACCTCAACAAAATGGAGTTGTTGAGAGAAAGAATAGATCATTGGTAGAACTTGCAAAAACTATGCTAAGTGATTCAAGTCTACCAAAATACTTTTGGGCAGATGCTGTAAGTACAGCTTGTTATGTATCCAACCGAGTCATAATCCAACCAATGCTGAAAAAAGCCGAATATCTCTCACTTTCACATATTTGGATGCAAATGCTTTGTGTTAAATAATGGTAAGGATAATCTCGGAAAATTCGATGAAGGTATTTTTATTGGTTATTCCTTAACTAGTAAAGCATTTAGAATTTTTAATAAAAGAACTTTGATAGTTGAAGAATCTATATATGTATCTTTTGATGAAACTAACCCATCGAAAGAGGATAAAAATATTTATGATGATGATTAGACAAGCAAAGAAAATCAAGTTGATCAAACAACTCAAAAGGACGAAATCAATATAGAACAACTAGATCAACACATTGATCTTCCTCAAGAATGGAAAACCCATCGTGATCATCCAATTGACAACATAATAGGTGATATCAACAAAGGAGTCACTACAAGGCTGAATCTCAAAGATGCTTGTTTAAATATGGCATTTGTTTCTCAAATAGAACCCTCCAAAATAGGTGAAGCCCTCAAAGATGATCAATGGATACTTGCCATACATGAAGAATTAAATCAGTTTTTAAAAGAAACAAAGTTTGGGAACTTGTTCCAGATCCAGGAAATAAACACATCATTGGTACCAAATGGGTGTTTAAGAACAAATTAGATGAAAATGGAATAGTGATTCAAAACAAGGCAAGATTGGTCACACAAGGATACAATCAAGAAGAAGGGATTGATTTTGATGAAACATTTGCTCCAGTAGCAAGATTAGAAGCAATCCGACTACTACTTGCTTATGCTTGCTCTATGGAATTTTGAACTATTTCAAATGGATGTCAAGAGTGTGTTCCTAAATGGCTATATCAATGAGGAAGTCTACGTCAAACAGCCACCTAGCTTTGAAGACTTCAAAAATCCTTCACATTTCTTCAAATTAAAGAAGGCGCTTTATGGGTTGAAACAAGCTCCAAGAGCTTGGTATGATAGGTTGAGTAAATTCTTATGTGAACATGGATTTGAAAAAGGTAAAGTTGATAAAACCTTATTCATTAAAAGAAAAAATGATCATACCTTACTTGTTCAAGTCTACGTAGATGATATCATATTTGGATCAACCAAAAATGAAATATGTGAAGAATTCTCATTAATGATGCAAGGAGAATTTGAAATGTCCATGATGGGAAAATTAAATTATTTCCTAGGACTTCAAATCAAGCAACTTAAGAATGGCATCTTTATTCATCAGAGAAAATATTGTAAAAAATTATTAAAAAGATTTGAGATGGACAGCAGCAAAGAAAGTGCGACTCCCATGGGATCTGGAATGTATGTTGATAAAGACAAAACTGGTAAATCAACTGATATATCAAGGTATAGAGGTATGATTGGGTCTCTCTTATATCTAACGGCTAGTAATCCATATATTATGTTTAGTGTTTGTTTGTGTGCAAGGTTTCAAGCAGATCTGAAGGAATCTCATCTTGTAGCAGTAAAGAGGATAATGAAATATCTAAAAGGAACAACCAATGCTGGCCTATGGTATCCAAAAGGTAGCATATGCAATCTCATTGGTTATTCTGACTCTGACTATGCAGGATGTAAGACGGACCGAAAAAGCACAAGCGACACTTGTCACATTCTAGGAAATGCACTAGTATCATGGTCTTGTAAGAAACAAGCATGCGTGGCCTTAAGTACTGCCGAGGCAGAATACATAGCAACAGGCAGTTGTTGTGCTCAAATCCTTTGGCTTAAGCAACAACTATGTGACTATGGACTTGATCTGGGGTGTATTCCTGTGAAATGTGACAATACCAGTGCCATCAACATCACTAAGAATCCAGTCATGCACTCTCGAACCAAACATATCGACATACGTCATCATTTTTTGAGGGATCATGTGCCCAAAGGAAATGTTGAAGTTACCTTCGTCGACACTCATAATCAACTAGCGGATATTTTTACAAAGCCACTACCTAGAGAATCATTTTACCAGATACGAAGGGAACTAGGCATTCTAAATGAGAATGATCTCTAAAAGGTTTGAAAGCTTTGTAAGTCATATCACTTTTAATTTTAACTTATCCATCTTCTCTTACTTAATATATGATTCTTTGACATCTATATGTTTCAATACATGTTTTAAATGTTTTTGGTTTATTTATTTTTTAAAAAAATTTACTTTAGAAATGAAATTTTTATTGTCGTATTCGAATACAGACAGTTTGTATTCGGATACACGTTCCCAGAAAAACCTATATTCGAATACACCAAGTCTGTAGTCGAATACATATTCGAATTTTTTTTTAGCATATAAAAGGGTTGTTAACAGTTTTTAGGTTACAAATACAAAAACTGGTAGCCGATTACAATCAACATCTCTAGTTTCCTTCCTTCAAAAACTTCATCTAAACCTACATACAATCATATCTAAACCTTCCCCTCATCCTCCTTTACATCTAAGATTACTTTAAAAATCAAACCCAAAAACCCTAATTTCCCAAATGTCGTAAACTTCATCTTCTCAATAATGGATGCACGCAAAAACGGACTAAGAACCAAGGTTGCTACTGTGGGTCCCTCAAAGAAACGAAGAAATGACAATATGGCTGACCTATCTAGATTACTTCACTCCCCAGAAGAGTTGGACAGATTCATAACCCATTTTTCTGACAAAAAGCTGATAACTCCAAAAATTGGTACGTTGATTCCTTTTCTGAGTTTAAATTTCCTGAGTTACTGAAAACTCAAAAATTAGAAGAATTTATTGGATACAATGGTCCTATTTATCCTGACCTAGTTAGGGTATTCTTCTATAATCTTGAAAAGGATGGGTCTAAATTAGTGTCTAAGGTTAAAGGAAAGATTATTAATCTAGACACTAAACTTATTGGAGAAATTCTGCACACACCTTATGAAGGTCAAAAGATGTGTCCAGGACATCTATGTGAATGGGTAAACACTACAAAATATGATGCTTATATTTCATTGTGCCGTTTTGACAAAGATACTATGGAAAGAAAACGCACACAGGCTGGTTCGGAGTTTGTTAGACAAAGATATGGTGTTGGTAATCTGACTGTTGACAACAGCTTATTGCGTTATTTCTTAAGCTATATATTGATACCAAAAGCAGGGAACTACTCCCAGATTTCTGAATTTGAACTTCAAATTATGATCTTTATGATAGAAGGGGCTGATCTAAACTGAGCATACTTCGTCCGCTCAGTTCTATATGCTTCCAAAGACTCTATAGTTGTACCCTACGCAAGAGAAGTCACAAGAATTCTGGATCATTTTAAAGTTGATTTCTCAGGCAAGGTGCTGTACCAAACCACCAAAGATAATCTGCTGGATTTAAGTGTTTTTCCTAGTATGAAAATAGTTTGGAGTGAATCACTTCAAATTTATGTCCATAAGGGTGATCTTGGACAAAGTTCATCAACTGCTCAAGATAACAATGCAGAAGAAGCAGAACCAACAACAGGCCTAGCAGTAGCACCAGAAGCAGCACCAAAAGATGCACCAGAAGCAACACCAGAAGCAGACACCATAGCACATACTGAAGACATCATCTCAAACAGAATGATCACGGACAAACTTAACTTCATTCAATCCTTTGTCACAGATCAATTCCAACACTTAAATGATTCTTTTAGTAATCAAATTCAAAACATGACTGCTTCCTTCAACAACCAATTCCAAGACCTTGAAACAACCATCACTAAACATCATACATTCTTTCATCAAGAACTCAGTGACCTATCCGACAAAATTGACCATCTGCATCTTCCACAAGACTTAGATGATTAAATTGGCTACTTGCAGCTTTTGTTATTTGTTTATGTTATGTTTGACTTTCCCATTAAAACTCTTAGTTTCTTTTAATATGTGTTACTAGACATGGTTTTGTTAAAATTTCATTTGATTGCAAATCCTTCTATATATCATGTGATGCTTCTATTTCTATTTGTGTATGCTTTGTTTTTTAGTATCCTCTTCCTTTTTGATAATGTCAAAAGGGGGAGAAAAGTGTATATATATTGTTGGTTGCTAGTTATTTTGTACAGATACTCCAACACATAAGAAGGAGAAAAACATATATCAAGGGGGAGTAAGCACATATCTAGGGGGAGAAATCAAGACGTTGAAAAATTCAAGCAACAAGATTTTTGTCATCATAAAAAAGGGGGAGAATGAAAATTAAAGATCTAAATTTTTTATGAAGACAAAAAGTTCATTGATCAAAAAGCAAAAGGATTTTAAGCAACTCATCCTTCAAATTTATATTTAGGTAAAGTATTTAATATTAAATCAAAAATACATTTCAAATACAATATTATGAGAACCTTCTTGATAGCATATGCATTAAAATATTTTATAAAAATATTTAAAAACATAAACATGTTTGAAAATAAAGTTTTTACAAAAATTAAAAATCTGTATTCGAATACGAAGTGTCATAGCCGAATACAGATTACAAGTCAGAAGCTAAAACTGAATATCTGTATTCGAATATGAAGTGTCGTAGCCGAATACAGATTGCAAGTCAGTAGCCAAAACTGAAGATCTGTATTCGAATACGAAGTGTCGTAGCCGAATACAGATTGCAAGTCAGTAGCTAAATTTAAACTTTTGTATTCGACTACAGCTTCGCGTATTCGAATACAACTCAAGTTAGTGGCAAAAATCTCATACTTGTATTCGACTACGAGGTATCGTATTCGAATACGAAGTTCAAATTTTAAATATAAACTGAACGTTATAGAAGTGTTTTCGAATACACTAAGGCTGTATTCGAATACAACTTCGAAACAATGCAACTTTTCAATTTTGGAACATTGCATAAGTTCATCAAAACTTTTGGGAACCATTGCCACTGATATGAAGTGTTACCTTGGAGTATAAATACTTCAAAGCTTCATTTCTTACTCAGAACTTTCGACTTACCTTTTTAGAATCAATTTTCTGAAATATCAAACACTTAAAAAACTTAATTTTCATATTTTCAAGTACATGCTTTTCATTTTCATACCATTAAGAAAGGTTCTCAGTTGTACTTGCAAGTGTGATTGATTAAGTATCAAATACTTAGTGTTATAACCTTGTTCTTAGTTAGAGAACATCATTACAAAATCAATTAAAGTCATTGTATCACTTGAAGAATTTAGTGTAGATTCTTCAAGTATTGTTAATTGAGATAGTGGTGTACTATCTTCTGTTAAGTGTTAAAGAATTTGTAACTGAAGTCTTAGGGTTAGACTTGTAACATATTCGAACAAAGTGGAAAATCTCTTGTGGTGTGCAAGAGGACTGGATGTACCCTTGGTTGTAAGGGGAACCATGATAAATTCTTGTGTGTTTTACTTTCTGTCATTTACAAGCTTTCATTCACTAACACAACAAATTAAACAAACTCAAAACAGTCACTTGAACAATCTCACAAAACTCTAAAAACAGAAAAAATTTCTAACACCTAATTCACCCCCTCTTAGGTGCACCTCTGTTCTTACACTCCACTCTCCTTAGCATTTCCAATCATCTTCCGTATGCTCAAATCCTTAAAAGTGCAATGAGAATGAAAGAAGTTAGCTTGACAATTTATATCCTTTGTTAATTTAGTAGTGATAAATTAGGAACATGTAAGACATCTTTTAAGGTTAACATAGGTGACAGAATAACAAAACCTTTCCCTGCAATGGCTGAAAGAAAGCCATCTGCAATTTTAATTTTGTGATTACCTGCACAAGGACTATAAGAAGAAACATACTCGACTTCCCAGTCATATGATCAGTAGCACCATAATCGATAATCCAAGTATGGCTGGGAGAGACACTAAGTAGAACAATATTTGGAAAATTACCTCTCTCAGCTATAGAGCAAGAAGAAGTTTGAGACTCAAGGAGTTTGTACAATTGATCTAATTGTTCCTTGCTGAAAGGAGATGGGCTTGAAGGAGATTGCTTCTCTTGATCAGAGTTACCAGCTTGGAGGGCATGACCTTCATTTCCTCCTAATTTCTTTCAATTTAGAGGTTTTCCATGGAGCTTCCAACATGTATCACGTGTGTGCCATGAACGTTTGCAATGTTCGCACCATGGTTTCTTGCCATATCTCTTCCCGTCTTCATTCTTAGTGACTAGGGCATAACTTTCAACCTCAACAATAAAAGGTGACTTACCCATCATAACACTTTGTCTTGCCTCTTTTCTTCTAACTTCTGAGAATGCTTCCTGAAGTGATGGCAATGGAATCTTTCCCATTATTCTGCCTCGAACTTCATCAAGCCGCTTATTAAGCCCAACCAAGAACATGAATACTCGGTCGTTCTCCTATCTCTTAAGAAACAAAACACTGTCCTCACAAAACTTCCAATGATCATCATAACAGAGATCCAATTCTCGCCATAGTGTCATCAACTCATTATAATAGGTAGTGACATCTCTATCTCCTTGTTTGGCATGCCACAATCGTGATTTGAGATCGAACATTTGAGAAGAATTCTGAATATCAGAATATGTTTTTTTGACAGCCTCCCAAACTTCCTTCGCAGTAGGAAAAAACATAAAAGGTTTTCTAATCGTTGATTCCATATTACTAAGCAGCCAAGCAATAATAACAGAGTTCTCAGATTTCCAAAACCTGTAATTAGGATCAGTTGTGGCAGGTATTTGTACCTCTCCTATGAGGAAACCATATTTTCCCTTACCAACTAGGATCAATCTTGCGGTTTGGGACCATTCGACATAATTTTTTCCATTAAGTTTTTGGATTTCAACCTTGAGGGCATTAGAAGTTCCCTCATGGCTAAAAAAATTGGAAAAACCACTGTTAGATAAACCATTCCAACTACCACTGCCCCTTGGGCCGCCGCCAGTGCCTAAACCGGTGTTGTTGGCTGCTTCTGATTTTTCACCCAAACCATAGTCGCCGCCTGGGCCGCCACCAGTGCCTAATCCAGTGTTGTCGCATGAGCCGCCATCAGTGCCTAAACCGGGGTTGTTGGCTACTTCTAATTTTTCACCCAAACCATAGCTGTCGCCGCTACCTGTAAGGACTGCCTTCCATGAGGTATTGTGTGCCATAGCTCAGTTGGTTAGAACGCAGCAAACCCCACTGGGTTGTGGAAAGCTTTACAGAACCTTAACCAATAGCCATTAATACCATGAAGAAAGTAAAAGATAAAATACTTTCATATTTTATTACTACAGCCCAAAGTTGTTTATATAGAAAATAAAATTACAATAGTAATACTGAGTAATAATGACATAATCATAAAATAAAAATAAATAGAATAATATAAAATAAAAGAAAATCAAATCTGATTTTCCTTAATTCTTCAACAGTATGGTTTTAGAAACTATCCCAAATACTAGTCATGGCCTTCCAAAGTGGGGAATCATAAGGTGGGATTTTATAGAGACTCAGAGGTCCTTCTCTTTGCTATACTTGTTGTATAGGACTTTACACCAAAGGTCCTCTAACTGACTAATCAAATTCCATAACATTTTCATGAGTAAAGCTTCATTCATTTGGTAAGGGCATTTTATCCCAAGCCCTCCATCCATTTTCGGCAAGCAACAAAGTTCTCAGCTAATCAGATGTGATTTACGAGTTTGATTTGTATCCCCTACTTAAAACCTATATGAATCTTCTCCATCTCTTCACGCAACATCTTAAGAAGCTTGACATATTGCATATGTGAATATATCTTTGATTAGTTAAATTATAGTTGTTAATTGCGAAAAAAAATTAGAGTTGAACTAAAATACATTATTCAAATAAATTGGTAAATCATATTAATTTGTTTATCAAATAATGAGTTTCCAAACTATTTTAATATATTAATTTAATTACTGACATTATTCATCCTAAGATAAAAGTTATATTAATTTATTTAGAAAACAATGAGTTTCCAAACTATTTTAATATATTAATTTAGTTATAATATTTTTTTTATAAAGGTAGTAACTTTATGGAGAAGTAATAAAGGCAAATAAAAAAAAAGATTAAAAAAAAGAAAAGATATAAGACCTTTTTACGTGAAATTAATTTTTGTAGAGTGTAGTGCTGCCACTTTGTATTTAGGTGTGTAAAAATGACTAAGATTACAATTTATTAGATAAAATATAAGATAGAAGATCAACTAATTAATTAATTAAAAAAAATAAAAAACTATAAATAAATGAAATTGATATTCGATAAATTGACTTGAATAAGAATTGAATGTATAGTGCATAGAAATGTTATTATAATATACCTTTGATTAGTTAAATTATAGTTGTTAATTGCAAAAAAGAATGTATAGTTGTTAAGTAATTATGTAAATGCTAATTAAAAAATTATAGTTGTTAAACTAAACATCACTATTAATTTCTAACTTTTGCTTCTAAAACAAAATTAAAAAATGAATAAAAAATACTTAATTTGTTATAGTTTTTTAATTAATCAAATAGACACTACATTAAAATACTGCATTATTATAAATAAACACAACATTAAAATGGAGGCTGCAAGTAAGCACCTTTAAAGATATTAAGTTGTGTTAGAAGTTTTGAATGTAATGGTAAAATTCACTACAACATTTTTGAGTTGTGACAACAATAAAAAAGTGTGGTGTAAATCAAATAAACCGTGGCATAAAGGTTAGTCAACGGTTTCGCAACGGTTTACAAAGTGTGGTGTAGGTAGCCGTGGCCTATTAGCAAATGCAACAGTTTTTTACTTTTGTCCACAAATTCTAAAAAACCGTTGCCGAAGACACTCAAAGAGGCAACGGTTTTTTTGAATGCTTCAGGCAACGGTTTTATGAGTTGGTTTTGCCAACAATTTCATAAATGTTGCATATACAGTTAGGCCACGATGTTGTTCATATTATATTTGTTGGAACCAAGTTGGTTATAAGTACTTAGGATTTTGATGTTTACAAAAGCACTCAATGTAATCTTATTTTGTACCTTGAATTATTACATTACATGCCACCAGAAGATGAAGTTTCCAGAGGCAGAAGATGAAGACACCAAATAATGCATCCAGAAGGTACCAGAGGATGCATCCTGGAATTACCAGAGGATATCTTTGCTAGCCCAGATCAGAAGGAAGCAAAGTCAGAAGGAGACCTGGACCAGAAGGAAGCCTGCCAGAGGGAGACTTGATCCAGACCAGAAGGAATCATTAGTCAGACATAGTCCAGAAGTTATTCAAACAAGAAAATGGCCTGATAGTGAAGTGATAAACAGCCCAGACTTGATCCAGACTTAATCAGAGGATAAGTTAATGGGTCCAGAACAAGAGAATCAATCCAAATTTGACCCATACCAGAAGATATCATGGTTCAGGGTATGAAACTAAGTCCAGACCAGAAGAAATGATCTCCAGATTTGATCCAGAATTGATCCAAAACAGTAGGTAAAATGTCCAGACTGAAATATTATTTGTCCAGACTTAATTTCAGTTCAATCCAGACCCAGTTCAGAATTGGTCCAGTTCAGAGGGAAGATATCAAGATCAAAGGTTCAGATTTAAGTATATGGCCCAGTGTTGGCCGAGATGAGAAGATCAGACCATGGCCCAATGTTGGCCGAAATCAGAAGGTCAGAATGTGTGGTCAAGCATTGGCCGAGATCAGAGGATCACAGCAGATCAGTTTGCAAGTCCAAGATGGCCGAGATCAGAAGATCAAAAAGTTTGGTCCAGGGTTGGCCAAAATCAGAGGATCATAGAAGATCACTTAGTATGGTCCAGATGTGGATGAGAGCAGAAGATCAAACGGTCCAGATTTAATCATGAGGATTAACGGTGGAGATTTAATTAAATTTGATCAAAGTATTAAAAGGATTTGTTACAAAAATAAAGTGAAGTCGTATGGGAGTTCAGAAGCTGTTGGCGGGAAGAAACTAAAGATAGGATTGGCCAGTTATTTTTGAAAGGCAATCTGGAGCATAAAAAGATATGTTTTTTATTTAAGTGAAGCCCGATTGGTCAAAGTATTTTTGCAAGAGTATCTGGCAAGATACAGCTCGAAATTAAGCTTGGAAGAGACCCTAATCTGCATCTATGAAAGGAGGCTCAAGGCAGAATACTTAGTATCGAAAATCACAAAAGAGTCATACACTTCCAAAAGAAAACACTCAAGTTTTCAGTGAGGTTAATTGTGAGTTCCAGCTTTCCAGAAGCAAGCACTCGTGTTATTTTCTTTCCCTTGTGTTAGATCTAAGTTGTTGAAGTAGAATCTACAATCTGAGGGAGTCAGAAGGGGTAGCATATTACTTGGCAATTAGATTCAAGGCGTTGTAATTCCTTCTACAATCTGGGGTTATCAGATCGGTAGGAGAAGTCTTGACTTAGGAAGTCAAGGTGCTGTATTTCTCAAGAGTCTAGGATTGTTAGACTGTTTGAGAAGACTGACTTGGAGGGTCAGTGGAACTGTTGTAATTCAAGGTTTGAATTAGTGAAATCCTTCAAGGTGAAGGGACTGGACGTAGCCTCGTTAACGGTGAACCAGTATAAAATTCTGTGTTTTTATTTTTACTTTATATCCGCTGCTAACTCTGTTTTATTCATATATCAAGTTTTGTTTTAAAACTGCAAAAACAGAAAAAGTATTCAAGTTAGTCAAACACAATTCAACCCCCCTTCTCGTGTTTGCACCTTCAATGTGTTGTTTAAGAGCATCTCCGACAAGAATTTCGTAGAAATATCATAGCATTAAAATATAATTTGCATATGTCACATGTGATTTTGGGTTCTATAAATTTGATCAAAGTACATATTTAAATAATTTTAAAAGCGAGTTCCATATTTAAAAACTATCATTTTTATGTAATTGCAAGTATAAATTGAAGGCTAAATAGCATAAATTTTTGAAGTTAAATAGCATAAATAGCATAAATTTTTGATCAAAGTATAAATTTTTGTATGAGTTTATTTGAAGATTTAAGTTTCGAATTTGATGAAATTTGTATTATATTGAAGAATATAAATAATTTTATGGATTTTGGTTGAAAATTTTGATGAATTTTTTGAATTTTTGTAAAAAAAGGATAACATTGTTAACATTTTAAAACATAAAAGATCAAATTGTCACTTAAAATTAAAATAAATGATCAAATCAGAAGAAAAAAAATAGATAAAAGACTAAAACGTTAATTGAAATTAAGTTAATAGACTACGGGTGCTATTTAGTCTAAATTAAAAGATAGAATATAATAAATTGAAGAGAGAGGAATAATATTTGAAGTTAAACAATTTTATATATGTAATATTGAATTTGAGTAAATATTGTTTGGCTATCATAAATATCATAAATTCGAGGTATGAGTATCAAAAGTGTTACCGTAGGAAATATTCTAAGAGGTTAATTTTTTATTTTATAAAATTGACTAATTGAGTATAAAATATTATTTATCAAAATTGGAGTACAAGGGTGGATGTGATCATGTGGATGCTTTTAAAAGTGCTTATTTATCAAAAGTTGATGAGAATCTAGGCAATTTCTATTTGGCCTAGCTAGGTCTCTGTTTCTGTTCCAAAAGTTTTGTTATGTTGTTTTCTGATTGTATTCTTCCCATCTTGTACTTCTTGTACTTTGTGGGTCTTAAGTATTTTAATAAAAGTATATAAAACACTCTCTTTCTTTTGAAATTAAAAAAAAAAAATAGGATCAGCAATTTTTTATAGAGTTTGAAACTATAAATTAAATATTTCATAGGTTCTTTTTCGAAGCATATTTATAGGTTTGGTATGTCATTGGTGTCAAATACATACTTAAGTTAAAAATAATTAATTATTATTTATTTTTTTGCAAAATTTTAGAATATTTTTCTATATTTTAAACACATTTTTATTAATTTTAATCATTATAATTACCCCCTCATGTCTCAAATATCACAAAAAAAATTCTCATATTTTTGTCTAAATATAATTAAATATTATTTACTTTCACTCCATTTAATGATGTATATGTTGGAACCAAGTTGGTTCTAAGTACTTAGGATTTTGATGCTTACAAATGTACTCAATGTAAACTTATTTTGTACTTTGAATTATTAAGTTAAATGCCCCAGAAACAGAAGCAGAGATCAAAGGAAAATGAATTCTAAAATTTCCAGAAGATGTTCCAGGATGTCAAAACATTACCAGAGGATATGTTTGGTGGCCCAGAACAGAAGGAATAAAAAATCATAATGAAACATGGATCATATCATTGGAAAGCCTGCCAGAAGGAGAGTTGTTCCAGACAAACAGGAGTCGAATATCAATTTTATTCCAGAAGTTATTCTGACCAGAAGATGGCCTGGCAGTGAAAAATTACACAGTCCAGACTTGTTCCAGACTTGACCAGAAGGTATGTTTATGAGTCCAGAACAAGAGGATCAATTCAGATTTGGCCCAGATCATGAGATAGCATGATTCAGGGCATGGAACTAAGTCCAGACCAAAAGAAATGAGTTCCAGAATCAATCCAGACCTGGTTCAAAATTAAAGGTAAAATGTCCAGACTGAAATATTTTTTGTTCAAGTTAATTTCAGTTTGTTCCAGACCAAAGTCCAGAATCTGTCCAGATCAGAGTAAAAATTTCCAGATCAATGGTTCAGAAATAATTATTTGGTCCAGTGATGGTCCAGATCAGAAAATCAGACCATGGCCCAGTGGTGGCCGAAATCAGAGGGACAGACTGTGCAGTCCAGGAATGGCCGAAATCAGAGGATCACAGAATATCAAATAGGCTGGTCCAAATGTGGACTATCGCATTAAGATCCAATGGTGCAGATTTGATCATGAGGATTAAAGAATCTGAGAAAAATGCTCAAAACAGAATTGGAGAAAGGCTCAAAACAAAATCTGAGAAAAATGCTCAAAACAGAAGCGGAGCAAAATGTTCAAAACATATCAGTGAGCAAAAGGCTCAAAACAGAATCTGAGCAAACTACTCCAGAATATTCTCAAAACAGATTAATCGAAATATACTGCAGAAGTAAAGCATCAGTGAAGTTCTAAAAGTTCAACTATAAATAGAGACTTAATGCTGAAGAATAAAGTATCGAAAAATCACAAAAGAGTCATACACTTCCAAAGCAACAAACACCCAAATTTTCATAGAAGTCAATTGTGAGTTTTAGCTTTCAAGAAGCAAGTACTCGTGTTATTTTCTTTCCACTGTGGCAAATCTAAGTTGTTGAAGTAGAGTCTACAATCTGAGGGAGTCAGTAGAGGTAGCAGGGTACTTGGCAATTAGATAAGGTTGTATCTAAGTTGTTGAAGTAGAGTCTACAAACTGAGGGAATCAGAAAGGGTAGCAAGGTACTTAGCAATTAGATTCATAGTGTTGTGATTTCTTCTACAATCTGGGGTTGTCAGATTGGCTGAAGACAAGGTTGTTTTCCTCAAGAAGTCTAGGATTGTTAGACTATTGAGAAGACTGACTTGGAGGGTCAGTAGCAAGGTTGTAATTCAAGATTGAATTAGTGAAATCCTTTAAGGCGAAGGAACTGGACGTAGCCTCGTTAACGGTGAACCAGTATAAAATTTGTGAGTTTTATTTTTATTTTTATCCGCTGCTAACTCTGTTTTTAATTATACATTAAGCTTTGTTTTGAAAGTATAAAAACAGAAAAAGATTCAAGTTAAGTCAAACACAATTCAACCCCCCCTTCTCGTGTTTGCACCTTCAGTATATACTAAAATACTCTTCAATTGATGTAAATTTTATATTTCAATGATTATTTTATTTTCATGTAACAAATTCATATGAATAAAACTTTTGATAACGCACTTATATTTTTATGAAATTAAGAATATTAATTATATTGAAGTGAATTTTAAAAAAATGTGAAATTAATTATTTTTGCTTACTATCAAAGCTGGAGTAGTATGTTAAATGTGGAATTAGGTTCCATACCTAGTAGAGTCATTCCCATTAAAAGGACGAACCAAGAATTTTTTTTCTTTTCAATTGGCTGAATCAAGAATTAGATATTTTATTTTTATATTCTTTTTTTATTTAAAATTTTTTACTATTAAAATAATACAGTACGTTATTTATTTTGGCACATTTACTCAATTGTATTAATTTTAATGTATTTTTTTATTTAATATATTTTATTAATATAATTTGGTTTTTTTAATTATTTTTTATTTATTAAATTAACAACTAATTATTTGTTATAAAGAAAATAAAAAATAAATGGCAATAGATGGTCGCATTCCCGTCTTGCGTTCTTATGAAAGAAAAAAATATTTTGATATATAAATTTTAATATAAGATATAATTGAGAATTTTAAATAAAAAAATAATATAAAAGAAATTAAACTCCAAGAATTAGTCCCGTAGAGATTTAAGTGAGTTTTGATAGTCACTCACCAAAATAATTTTATTTTGGTTTTCCATAAATAAGAAAATGAAAGGGATTTGAGGTGAGTCATTCACTTATGGTCACTAAGAACTTATCGTGTGGCATTAGGAAGAGATTTATGTGTATTTGTATTTCGATAGTCACTCATATCATGTCTTTGATTATGTTGTTAGACTCTAGTTCTAGATTGTTATGTGAGTTGAGTTGACATAAGTTCAAACCACAATAAAAATAGGAAATATTTTCACAAACAAATTATCAGTTAAAATGCAATTAATTTTTATTCTCATAAAAAGTATAAGTGAATTCTCAAAAGTGTCCTTGGTAGGAACTTAGTCCATGACAATAAAAGAGTCATCGAAAAATATAACCTATATTTATTGAAATTATTTTAAAATAAATATCATTAAATAAAGTAAAAATCAGTTATATTACTCCTCAATACTATTTTAAATATTTTGTTAAAGTTGTACATAATTATTAAGAAAATAGTTTGTTTTAATTTCAACGATGAAATGTATTTTATTTATCCAAATATCTTTATTAATTATAATATATTGAAGTAAATTTTTAAAAAATATTAAGTTAATTATTTTTGCTTACAATCAAAGCTAGAGAAGTATGTTAAATGGGGAACTACGTTTCATACCTAGTAGAGTCATTCACATTGAAAGGACGAGGCCCAAGAAATATTTTTTTCAATCGGCTGAATCAATAATTAAATTTAAGCGAGTTTTGGTAGTCACTCACCAAAATAATTTTATTTTTGTTTTCTATAAATAAGAAAATGAAAGAGATTTGAGGTGAGTCACTTACGTACATTTATTAACTTATCGTATGGTATTTAAAAGAGAACTAGGTGAATTTCAATCGTTACTCATATTATGTCTTTCATTTGAAATTGTTATGTGAGTTGAGTCGAGTTGACTTAAATTCAATCAAAAAAAAAAATTTACAAACAAATCATCAATTAAAATGTAATTAATCTTTGTTCTCATAAAAAGTATAAGTGAATTCTCAAAATTGCCTTTGATAGAAACTTGGTCCACGACAATAAAAGAGTTGTTGAAAATATAACTTATATTAATTAAAATTATTTTAAACTAAATATCATTAAATAAAGTAAAAATAAATTATACTACTATTTAATTTTATTTTAAATGTCTTATTCGAATTGTACATAATTATTAAAAAAAATAATTAATTATGTTGATTTTAATGATAAAATGTGTTTTATTTACTTAAATATTTTTATTAATTATAATTAATAGAAAAATTGATGAGTTGAAATACACTAACAAAAAATATATTAATAAAAAAATAATTAATATTATATTAATACTATATTAATATTATAAAATAATAAATAATTTAATATAAATGAGATATTTAAAGAGATGAACAAAATATTTAAAGTCAAAGGGAGAGAGAATGTAAATTAAATTCTATGTTAAATGTAATTTAAATGCTAAAAAAAACACTTAAAAAAGTCAAACAGCGAGGGGACAACCTATAGTTAAAAAACAAAAACGTGTGTAAAGCATATGACGCCAACACAAAGGTAGTAGCACTTTGCTCCTTCCCTATGTTTGGCTGGATCTGAGTTGAACCCAAAGTCGGTTTCCTATTTTTATTGTTTCATTCAGAATCTCACACACACACTTCACTCTCTCTCTCTCTCTCTCTCTCTCTCACACACACACACATATATATATACCATTCTTTTCACTCTTCTCCATACCCACCAAAATCACTTCTTTTTGTTCCTTCTTTGCTTAGATCACCAATTTCTTTCATACCCATTTCATAAAAACCTTCACAAAATAATGGGTCGGTCACTTTTTCTCGTGATTCTACTTGTTTCATCTTTTCTCTTTCTCTCATTTGGTTATGGTATAGTTTAATTTCTCTCAAATCCATTAATGTATATTTTGTTTCATTTTATATTTTGTTTCATTTTATATTTTTTGATGTTTTGTTTTGTTCGTTAATTTTAAGGTTTTGGAAGAGTGATACTTATGGAGACGGTTGAAGATGGAGATTCTATCAAAGGACTCATGGTTTGTTAGTCAAAAATATTTTCACAAATTAAATAGACTCTAAATAACTTTATTTTCATTTCTTAGTTTGGGATTTTGTTTGTGAAATTTAACTTGGAATTGGTGTTTATTCAGGAGCATGCTAATAGGAAAATGAGGGAAGTGTATGAAATTATGGATTATTCAGAGCCAGAGCCGAATACCAATCCCAAGAGTGGGATTATTTTCAGCCCTCCTCCAACAATTCCAGCTTCTCCACCAAATGCTTAAATGTAACGTCAAAATTATAGAATTTGACTAATTTAAAGTGAATCAAAGATAGATATTGCGGTTAAATTATCATAAATCATGAGTTCGTTGAAATAAAGGTTATTGATTTTTCCACTATATACCGAACTCATTTTGTGGAATCAAATTTCAAATTAGAGTTTTTGCAATGGTTTGTAAAATAAGTTGGGCGTGTAATCACATTCACCTTTAACTCGAGATCCATCGAATTGAGATCATGTTAAATTTGTTGCTGCTAGTTTATTTTCTTTGGTTTGTCTTGTGCTTTAAGAAATGTAATGATAAAATGGTTAATAAAATGTATTAGTATATCTTTGGTATTACAATTTGCTGCGGTATCTCAACATGATTCTAGCAAATTAACCTACTCTAATATAAGACATGTACTTAGTTTCTTATGTAGAGTTTGTTCCCCTACATATTTTTGGAAGTACAAATTTTGAAGGTATAATTTGTTTGGATGTATATTTTCAAATGACATAAAATCAGATGTACATACCCAAATTAGTTTGGGTCGATAACACTTTAATCGGAATTAAATCATCTAAAGTTCAAAAAAATTGTTATATTTAGAGAGAGATTTCACCTCTTTTCGACTGAAACACATGGTAGACTAAATAATACAAGTAATTCATGTTATTCTATTGGTTGATTTGTTTGTGGCTTCACAAATCACAAAATTCGAATTAATTTTTTGCAATGTTTAGAAGCATGGTAAGTCTCATCCAAACATAGCCCTGTTTTCAGTAGGGTAGTTAAGTCAACACGGAATATTTAAAAGTTTGATTTAATATAAGTTTGAAGTAAATTGATTTATAATTAGGTCTATCGATTTATAGAAGTACATAAAACACTTTGAGTTAAATAATGCTTGATAAAACATTGATTTATAGAATAAAACCTTGTAAAAAAGTTAAAAAAAACACGTTTGGACCCACTTAGACGAGCATAAAACATTATTAAAATCCAGATATTTAATTATATTATTAGATCCTCTATATATATATATATATAAAAATATATATATATAGTCTGTATAAATTTACAACTTATTTTTTTTATGATTTTTGTTTTCTTTTAGACTTTGTAAAATTTATTCATATTTGTGGAATATTTAATTTCAGTTCTCAAAATAAGGATTAAAATAAAATTAGATGGAACAAATTCAATAAGAATTAATTTTGCATAAGACTAAAATAAATTACAAAATAATATATTTATATGAATTAAAAATTAAAAAAAAAATATTTTTATAAGAACTAAAAATAAAGAATAACACATTTATTGTGACTAAAAATATATTTAAACTTTTGATTTATGATCATTTTAACTCAATTTATTTTTCCATTCAATGTACTTTTATAAATCAATTTACAAACATGTTTTATTAAAATCATGTTTAATAAGCCCCATATAGATTAAAAAGAAAATATGTTTATAATTTGACACATTTTATAGTTGTGTCCAAAAATGAAGGTGATGATGATGATCGAATGCAGCTTCCTGCATGGGTCGAGTTATTTCCTCGATTCTTAATGTGCATAGTATAATATTAAGGGACACATGCATCTCTTTCTTCCACGAATTATCTAAATGATAGATGTATATATAAATTAATAGTTGACTTGCAAATTAGATTGCCTCTATCGAGGCATGATTTGCCTAGATTAAAGTTTACCAAAGTGTTGACAATAGTTTTCACGTGCAATGTATATTATATATCGTGAATTGTGAGGAAATGTTGTTTTTTGAGTTTGAAAAAACTATTTAAGAATCATAATTTGTGCCACCAAAAATATTATTGGGTTGAATCGCGGACTAAGTCGCTCGTTTCGCGGCACTGCCCAAATTGTGCAAGGCAGACTATCAACCACGCCGTCCCCAGGATAAAACAGCCCAGATTCACTCGTTCTAGAAATACACCATCAATATGGCTATTAAAGTCACTCTCAATATGACGGTTAAAGTCACTCTTAATAAGGCGATTAAAGCCTCACAATATGGTACTATAACCACTCATAAATCAAAATGACTACGGTATAAAACCGATCTAAAAGGATAGTGGTACTAGGACCACTCAAAACTCGACGGAACTACGGCATAACAACTGCTCTAAGATATCGAAGGGACTACGATACAATACCGCTCTAAAATATCGAAGGGACTACGATATAACAACCGCTTACGATATAACAACAAATTAAAATATCGAAGGGACTACGGTATAACAACCGCTTACGGTATAACAACAAATATCGAAGGGACTACAGTACAATACCGCTCTAAAATATCGAAGGGACTACGATATAACAACCGCTTACGATATAACAACAAATATCGAAGGGACTACGGTACAATACCGCTCTAAAATATCAAAGGGACAGAAATAAAGGGGAGAAGTGGCTCGTAAATTAGCCGAGCAGAATATAAGAGGGAGAAAAGAAAAAGTTGGGAACTGCATCCAACTTTGGTGTGCTTTTTACAATAAATGGACACTTTTTATATAGTGATTGAAGCAAACCCACATATGTTTTCTAACCAATGTGGGACTTGAACAAAATTTTGAGAATATTTATATAGTGATTAAGACTATTCAAAATGAGAGTTTTCCAATGTGGGACTTCAACAATTTTTAAATTCACACATTTGTTCCAACAGTAGATATATATAGTAAATGAAATACAATTTACCCTTTTTGTATTTGAGGAGCAGCAGGACAATTCTTGTGTAATCACACGAATTTGTACATATTATTTGAGTATACATACATAAATATATATTTTTACTAATTATTATTTTAAAATTATAATTATTTAATTTTTTATTTATATTTTTTGTATGTGTTTGAATAGTATGTTTAAATACTTTTTCGAACATAATAATAAGAGTTGAAACGTTAAAAGAGTTTTATGAATGAGTTTAAAGTTTGATATTTAACTTTAATAATTTTCTCTCTCTCTAATTAATCACTAACCTCTAACATTAATTTATATATCTAAAAGAAATAGTCTAAATTCTTATGATCATATAAGAATTATTCGGAGATATATATCGTAGAAAAGTAAATATATAGTACTTATGGTGGATTAAAGAATGGCAATACATAGTGTTTGAGTAGAAAATTAGGTAATTGTTATACTCTAAATGTTATCTTTATAGGTGGTCTATCGTGAGACAATGCTTAAAAGCGAGATATTGAGTTGTGTGTGGATTTTGTCCGATTTGCAAGCACATGATTCAATGAAAACTCTACAATCTTCATAGAAAATAGGTAGATGTCTTCTATTATGATGCTAGATCCAGACTATTTTTTTTTCGATATAAGAATTGGAATACCTCTTCTACTCATTTAAATAATATATATTTTTCTTATAAAATAATGCTTAAAAGTTATCTAAAATTTTAACGAAGATCGATGACGCTTTTCAAAATGGATCTTTTGATTTTTACACAATGACTCGGTTGAAGTTAGTTCAATAAAAAAAAAAAAAACAAATGCGTCTCAATACTAAACTTGTCGAATCGACACTAATCAAATTACTATCTCAAATATAAATATAAGAAAATGTGTTAGTTTATACTTTCGAAAAGTATATCATTAAAGTTTTAAGTAAATTTTAAGTATGATCCACATTAGATCTGGTCCACCTTATAATTTTCCTTAAAATAAAATTGGTTAAAAAATTTGATATATTTAATATAAAATTTTAAACAAAATACATCTTTATTTGATTACCTTTTATTTATATTTAAACCAGAATCAAATATATTCTATGGGTAACTAAATACAGATATCAAGATTTATTCCATTGTTTAAAAGGAATGGACAGTGGGATATTGGTAGAATTCATTTTCAAAAATATTTTGAAAAGCGAGTCCTATCATATGTTGATAATAACTAACGATATACACAAAAAAGTTATGTAGGATAGTTTAAAATATACGCACAATATAAATTTTTTTTTAATATATTTAATGTTGTTATTTTCTAACTACCATTCTATTAATTTATATTTTATTTTCCAATAAATTTTTATTCTTAAAAACTGAGATTTTACTTGGGGTAATTTAAAAAAGTACAATTACACTTTTTGAAAGTAATTTTAGCTCTATTTATGAGAGATACCTGTTTTCAAAAATATTTTAGAAAGTGAATCTCACCACAAAATGATAGTAACTAACAATATCTTTTTTCTTTGGAACTGAAATATAAGTAATAAAAATTTATAGTTTAAAATACTTTCTTTGGTCTTGAATATAAGAGAAAATTTGATCAATAAAATTGATATTTAGTTTAAAATTTAGATTAAAATATTTATTTTTGTTGATTCATTTTCTTTTATATTTGAGATCAGAGGAAGTATAAACAAATTTTAATTAGTTCTAATATATTTAATGTTGTTATTTTCTAGCTACCCTTTAATATATAAATATTATTTTTCAATAATTTTTTTCTAATGGAATAATAAGTTTTCAAGAGGAGTAATTCAAAAAATACTATTTTTTAATTTCATGAGAAATAAGTTTTTTCTTTAACAATGAGGCCTGATGGAGTTGGTTAAGTTCCGGTGTCCACAACTATGAGTTTATGTTTAATTTTCTAAGTGCATGTTTGATTTTGCGGTAACAGAAATTGATTTTGAATGAATTAGATTTGTAAAATTAATTTTGGTTAAAAGTGAGTTGAAGATAAAATAATTTATATATTTATATATTTCGTAAAAGTAAGTTGAATATCAAATTTGAGACTAAAAATTAATTTTAGAAATAAAAGCTACAAATTATAATTAGAAATTAAAAATAAAATTTTTTAGAGACAGTTAAATTTCTTTTTGGTGCAAGAGACAATTAATTCTACTCCAGAGCAATTAAAGATGTCAAAAATTAATTTTATACATCTAAAATCAATTTTTACTTTTCTTAAAATGAATTAAGCATATACAATATTAGAAGGAAAAGCAAGGATCAACTCAATGCATTTATTACTACCTCCCCTCTTATATATAAGAATTTTTAGATATCTTTTTGTTCTTATGTACGAAAAAATTATAATTTTTAAGGTGTATTTATTGTTTAAATTATTTTATACTCACTACAAGAAAAAATGTTATTACCTACGGCAGATTTTATGTTTATCCACGGCAAGTCCGTAGGTAACCTAAAATTACCCACGGACACGGGTCCGTAGCTATTTCGCTCGTAGGTAAATATTTACCCACGGACAATTAATAGGATATAGGTACCTAAGGAAAATCCGTGGGTAAATTACCCACAGATTTCCCGTGGGTAAACTACCCACAGATTGTCCGTGGGTAAATTACCCACAGATTTTCCGTGAGTAAAATACCTACAGATATTCCGTGGGTAATATGAACATAAATTAAAAATTGTGACTAAAGCTGCTATTCTCTACTTAACAACTGCTAACCTGCCTTTTATAGATCCATCTTACATTAGTCACTTTCATCCCTCTAATTTCCTTCATATAGAGTGCCTTTATATCAATTACAGAGGGCATATCATAATGTATAAAGGCACGAACAATCAATCTTATAAAATTGATGCAGGCATGAAATCTAAGTTGATGGACCTGTTCCATTACCCTTCAAAGTACAAATTAAAAGTGTAAGCATTATTTGACTCAAAATGATAACCAGTTCAATAGGCATGACAAAGGCATTATTTGACTCATAATGATAAGCCACTAATAGAACCAAATTACTTAACCATTACCGTCGCTAAAAATATAAAGAACAGGCCACTGGACATTTTCTATACAAATGACATTAAAAACATAACACAAAAAGGATTAATCAAAATTAAAGTACCTTAAGTTGTTGAATTTGAAATCTCATTGCAATGACATCTCCAGATGCATCCTCATTTACAATGGCCTGAGAAAAATTAGATCACAAATATATTAAAACTCTGAACAGTTTACTTGAATAAGAAAATTGTTTAATAAGCTCCCATTAGTAGGATTGATGTATTAGCATTTTTCTAGGGAAGCTTCTAACTTTATTTGAGTATGAATGTAAAATAAAACAATATCTACAATATTAGGTATAAAAGGAAGTAAACTAATTAATAAGGATGAAATGTAGGAAAGACATACATTGTTCTTAATGAATTTAGCACGTTGTGCAAACTTCAATGTGCTTAATGTCTCAAGTGAACAACTGCAAGAGTTACTAATTGTCACTAAAAATAAAGAAGCATTTAAATATATGTAGCAAATAATTTTAAGGTGGTTAATGACAAAAAATAAGGTACTACAAAATTGGACAGTGAGATTAAGAATCCGGTTAATATGACAAACGAGCAAACATTGACACTTATTCATTCCTAGGTTCCCAAAAGTTCTTTAGGCAAAAAAACCCATGGCCTTATGCAGAGATGTTTTGAACATAGAGGGAGGAGATTCACTGACCAAATGGAGGGGCTTATATTTGCAATTATGATAGTTTTTGAATTCCCTCCAAGAGAATCCTGAAAGGAAGATACAAGTATTGATTAGATTTAATTGATAATTTTCAGCTCCTTATTCATAAAATAATAATTCAGGCACTAGCAAGTAAATTTTTTTGCCAAACAATCATTAAAAGATATTCAAATATTGTTGCAACACTCGCTATAAGTTTAAAATTAATATAAGAATATCACTGCAAGGAGCATAAAATTTTGACTATCAAAACTTGTACAATGAAAATATGCAAAGATATTCATTTCATATTTTTCTTCCCTATAATGTTTATGGTTTAGAGTTTAGCAAAGTTTCCGGTTTCACTTTGACAACCAATTTCTAGATGGGGAAGAAATTAATAAACACATGTAGTTTGTATAGGTTTTTTCATCTACTGAGGCTAGTATGAAGGCAATAAGCTTCTAGAAAATTTGGATACTACCTGAAGTAAAAATGTGAGCTTTGAATCACGGTAAGGAACATGGTGTGACTTCCCATTAGATACACCTACTAGGTTCATAATCACAAGCCTGCAATTAATATTATAACCCAAAAGGTTAGCTCTTGAGTAGAACACCACATTGTAAAACAGACAGTAAACCAAAATTGTCTAGGAGGATACCAACCCCAAGGTTGAAAGAGACTTGTTGATATTAGTTGCTTCCTTGAGACGTTCTCCTTCGGCACCAGAACTCTTCTGCCTAATGTCAAGAAGGATATATACATAGGTAAACAGGCATACAACTCTTGCCAACCAAGGTGGCATAAAAGGAATAAAAAAATGCATACACATTTTTACGAACCAATTACCTCTCAGATCCAGCCAAATCAACAAGATTAAGTCGAGCAAATCGAAAGTGAGTTACTCCTTGAGATTCCCACTAACAACAAAATAGTTAAATTAATGTTTCGTAATACTATACTAGTAAACAAAACAAAACATTAAGCTTCTTTTTTTCATGAAATAGAATAAAAAATAATACTCACTTGACTCTCGATGATGCAAGTAAATACACTATGAGAACGGCTGCTAGCACGATTCATGTTAGTAGCAGCCACCTTTCTGTTCGCAGCACCCTAAATAAAATCAATTGCTTTTAATCAATGTCTAGTAACTACTGCATTGAAGAGAGTTGAGGTTCATGGGCAAAATTCAAGAAATTGTACTAGAAAAAAATTATATAGTCTGTTTTCTCTCTCAATTTTGGAATTGCAAAATATCTAAAAGTGATACAAACTAGTAGATAGTTTCAACCACAAACTAATATAATAAAAAACAAGGGTAATACAGTCAATTTTGAAAAATAATACAGTCAATGTTGAAAAATAATACAGTGGGAATAGATTCTCAATCCCAGCCCCAGCCACCGTCCTTCTAATTCTGAATGTAGAATTGAGTTCAGCATTACGCCTTGCAATAACAATCCCTTTTATAATAGAAATGTGCCTCTTGTTCTCTGGCACTTCCTATCATATCAGATATACCAGTAAACAAAATATTTTTATCCTTGAACAAATACAAAACAAAGCACAAGTGTGAATGAATGAATGAATCTTCAAAAACAAATTTCCATACCATTTTGAGCTGCATAGTATAACCAGGCCTTATATCAGGCATCTCTTTTTGTGCTTTCACTTCCTCCACTGCTTCCTTGTCTAAAATCTAAAGGGTATAAATAAATACCAACAATTTTTACAAATAATTAAACACAATGAATCCCTTTATTTAAAAAACCACAGAGAATTCACATGCCTGCATAATGTGCCTCACAGTTTTATCTAATCTCTTAAATTTGATGCGAGGAGGCACTTCTGGTTCCAGAATGGTACTATCTTGAGAAGAAGAATCAACAGAATTTGTCTCGGTCGACATAAACCTATTTTGAGGGACATGTACAGAATCATGCTGAAACGAAGCCAATCTAGCTAAACCATTACCATACTCAACTCTAGAAAATGCATTAGTCTGATGAAACCCTGTGACCTACACAAGAAATCATGAAAAAAAGCTATAATCACCCTAAGAGTTTATATCCCAAATACGAAAGGGGCAGAAACTTACCTATTGAAGATATAATCATGATATTTTGAGATATCCTCTAGATATTATATTTTACTTTGGTCATTCAAAATAATTTGTTTACAAATGATTAGATATCAACTAAGTTCATAACTGCAGCTATGCCGACTTCATCGTTTCGTCACGTCCTCTTTCTAGCTTTGTTGTTTTATCTTCTCTGTTTTAAATAGGAATGTTTAAGAAAGTAAAGCATACATGAAGATGGTTTAGTATCAACGGAAAAAATATACGTGAAAATATTTATAAACTCGTTGTCGAAACACTTCGAATCATTTAAAATGTGATATCAAACCCACTATAGAGCATTAACAAGATTTGCTTTACAAAATTGATCATTGGGCATACCTACAAAGAGAGGAAGGGGGGTTAGTGTCCGCCAAAATCATATTCATTGTAAGTTTTGATGATACATAATATGATAGAATCTTAACTTACATAACATGATACATGCCAGGCGAATTTTTCTAGCATGTGCATGTCATACAATGCCTATTTGACCCCCATAACCAGAGTGCTTAAGAAACCCTACATCTTGTCGCCAATTTTCTTTAACTTTTACTTCAATCTGTTCAAAGTTCAAACACCAGTGTTGAGTAAATATTTTTCAACTTTAATAACAATATGTATGATGCTTGTACCCCATTATTACTTGAAGCTCAAGATTAGTAGTATATGAAACAGAAAAATAAAGAGGTCGAGGTTCAAATGTAGCATAGATACAGAAAAAATTATGCAAGTGGGCACCTCAAGATAAACTTTCTTCTGTAGAAAATTTTCAACGTCAAGGCGAGCAGCTGTTGCAAGCAGTTTCAAAGCTTTTCCTTCCTGAAGAAATTGAGCACAACATACATGTAAGTTACTGTTAGCCGTTGCAAGCCATGTCAAGGGTCACCCAGAAAAATATAATACTCTTCCAGCCAATATGATGATATATTACTTGCCTGTGAAAGAGGCTGGTTTCAAGTCTACAAACAGATATACATAAAATATGGAAGGTAAACCTACAGTGGGAATAGATTCTCAATCCCAGCCCCAACCACCGTCCTTCTAATTCTGAATGTAGAATTGAGTCCAGCATTACGCCTTGCAATAACAATCCCTTTTATAATAGAAATGCGCCTCTTGTTCTTTGGCACTTCCTATCATATCAGATGTACCAGTAAACAAAATATTTTATCATTGAACAAATACAAAACAAAGCACAAGTGTGAATGAATGAATCTTCAAAAACAAGTCTCTACAATCTTTTGACTTTTTTATAAACATCCATGTTTGTTTGAAAATATGTCACTTAGGATATCCAAGTTTCCCTAATTTCATAATCAATTTCATATAAAAAAATCCAAAATTCATAAAACCCTAAATTACAAAACTCTAAATCTGAGAAAAATACCTTGGTGTGTCAATGATTTCTCACTACTTGAGCACTGTGGAGGCCGATCTCGAAGGCGCGAGAAGGTGTTAGAAGCAAAGCTTATCATGCAGCAGCCGCACGAGAGAGAAGAAGAGAAAAGCGAAGGGACGGTCGGCCGATAGAGGAGAAGAAGAAAGAAGAGGGTCGACGGCGGTGAGACTTCGAGATAGAAGAGTAGAATACGGCGCCGTGGCCGAAGCTCTCACCGGCGAAGGTAACCTACTTGGCTTGCCTCTCGCGTTTCTATCTCTGAGACAATCGCATTTCTGTTTCTGAGCCAACAAACAATTTGATTATAATTTTTTTTGTAAAAAAATAAAATAATAAACAAAACTTTACTTTAATATTACCTACGGACATTACCCACGAACAATCCGTGGAAAATTAAAATACGAAGATATTTTAAAAACTTAAGTTGAGTTGAATTTTTTTTAACATTACCCACGGACTTTTTAATGTTACCTATGGACTAACCGTGAAACACAATTAAAATAAATAAATATATTCAAGAACAAATTTACTTACGATTTTTCCGTAGGTAATTAATAATTTACCTACGGACTGAGATCCGTGGGTAATTTTTCATAAGTATATAAGTATTTTCTTGTAGTGACTCTTATTTAATATGTTTATCTTTTTAAAGATATTAGGGAGTATTTAATGATTCACGGTTTTAAATAAAAGTATATATGTAAAAACAAAATTAAAACAATTAATAAGTATAAAATATGTTGATTATGATAATTTTTTTGGTTATTTTTCTTATAAATAAAACCAGAAGTAGTATTAATTAGTTCAAAATTCTAGATAGAGACGGATAATGATAATAATATCTGGTATTAATGTTGAGGCTTTTGATTGGTGTAAGTAGTAAATGTTGCCAGTCTAATCAATTTGTTAGGTTGACTGCACTATGAGTGTCAAAAAGATATGTATATGGGTAGGGGTTTACATGGGTACAGGTAAATATGTGAATTTGGTCATCCAATTCAATTTAATATGCATTTTAGTTAAATTCATTTAAGTTCGGATCTAACCCGAACCAAACAATTAAAACCTAATTATGTTCAGTTTGGTATCGAATTTAACTTTTTAAACCTGCGAACTCAACCCATTGACGTGACATATGTATTTTTATTTATTTTTTTACTATTGATGTATAGTTAAAATTTAGTTGTTGAAGTGTGATTGAGAATTTGTTGCTAATTTAATTAATATAAGTGTTTTGTTGTATTTGTAGATGTATTTTAAATATGAAATGATATGTTGCGATATAGTTTTATTATTTTTTAGATGTTCAAATATTTAAGTTTAATTACATTTTTTTTAAATAAAAAATAATATTTTTTTTATTACCCGTGAACCCAATCCAACCTGCTCATAATCAGGTTGGTTTGGGTTTGATGGAAAAATTATAGGTTGAAAACTCAACCCAACCCAAATAAAATGATTTGTTTGGGTATCAGATTTGGCCAAAAACAACCCAACCCAACTCATGTCTATATGTGTGACACAACGAATAGTTTAACTTATAAAATAAATAGATATTTTGGTTATTTATTAATTAATTAATTAAATAAGATAAATATTTATAAGTGCCTTTGAGATATTTATTAAGATATTAAAATTGGAAATTTAATTTTAGAAGCGTAAATTTTGATATTTTTTTAATTCTTTAACAAGTGTAACAAGAATACACGTTAGTATGACCCATGAAATAAATAGACGCTTTGGTTATTATTTAATTAATTAATTAATTAATATATACAAAAGTTGATGTAACGGAATTCTATTTGCAGACATTTATACTCATTAATACATTAATAAAATAATTACTTCCACTTAGAACAATTTTCACTTTTTTTATTTAACATAAATTAAAAAATACTATAAATAAAAGAAATATAATAATAATTTTAGCAAATTATCTTCATTAACTATTGAAGTGTTTCCAATGCAAAGTAAAATATATTCTTTGGAATAAAGCACATGATATTAGTTAGATAGTACAACTGAAAAAAATAATTAATATTACATTAAAAACGACATTAATTTTGGGATAAAATTTTCTTGCTAAAATAACACTTATTGTGAGATGGAGGGATCATATTGCGGTGTATTGTATTTCTTAACTAAAAAACGATATTAATTTATTCCAATTGGTCGAAAATACATTGATCGAGAACAATACAATTCAAAGTTGATAAAATTGAAAATGATGAATTTGTGAACAAACTCACAACATCAAAGTTAATAGTACAAAACTATAAAATGCCTACAATTGTGACAAATATTATAAATATGATAAAATTGAAATGTCCATAATGCAGATGTCTATGGAGTTGTAATGTCCTTGACGCCAAAGTTATTGATTCAAGTTGGTAGAAATTACATCGATCGAGAACAATTTAATTCAAAGTCGCTAAAAACAAAAATGATAAATTTGGGAACAAATTCACAACATTCAAGTTAATAGCATAAAATGATAAAATGCTTACAATCGTGACAAATACTACAAATATGATAAAATTAAAGTATATGAAATACACATATCTCTGGATATGTAATGTTGTTGATGTCTTGATTGAATTTGAATCTCCAAGTAATTGAAGTTAATCTTTCAATCTGAATTGAACAAACACCACACCAAGACAAGAAAACAAACGCCGCACCAAGACAGGAAAAATTAAATAGATGTGAAAACATTTATTTAATTAAAAAGAGAGTAAAAAACGAGTTGGAGGGATGATTTAATGCAAAAATTGGCCTTAAATCACTCACTCTCTAATGGATGGATGAAGAAGAGCTAAGAATAAGAAGAAGACATTTTTTTACGGCGACTCTGATGTATTTTGTTTGTATGTTAATTTATTAATACTTTTTATAATCGAATTTTTGATACATTTTGTTTATGGGTTAATATATTAATGTTTTTATGTAAGAGACTTTGTGATTGTTTGCATTGTGTTTGGTTGGTGTGTGTTTGGTCTATTTGAAAGTCTCGTGATAACAAGAGTTTTTACCAACAAGAAAATAACTCATCAAATTTTGGAGGATTTCAAATTTATGCTTTGGGTGTGGATCAAATCTAAACTGCACGGATTTGATTGCGGATTATATCAATTAAATTATCAATCTTTAGTTTTTCTGGATATTGTTTGAGTGTTTTAGATGATTTGTTTATTTAGTCTTTAAGTTAGTTTGATAATTGACGTTTGTGTTAGATTCATTAACTTCTTTGTATGTTTTTCTCCTTAATAGCCCACATTCCGACGTGAAGTCTTAATATTTTTTGTTGGTTTTTTTTTAAATTATTGACAAAATAGGGGGAAAATATACATAATTGCAAAATAAAAATAAATTTTGTATATAAATATATATATATATATATATATATATTTATAAAAGATAGTATTAGTGGATATTCCCTAATACTTTGAGATACTTAAAAACCCGTTAAGTATTTGTTTAGCATATAATCACACAAATATGAATAAAGCACATATGTTAGTTTTATCCAACAAAACACATAGAGAATGCATTTTGTCTATACTCATAGATTATTGGAATTTAAGTGCGAGTGATTAGCCTCACATCAACTAGGAATTGAGGAAATATTGGATGTATAAGAGAGGTGACATATATACCAAATGTCTTAAGATTTTAGGTTGAGATGTGGTGTCAAGGTCTCTTAGGGATCCTGGGAATTTGGCCAATTGTTGTTGTCACACTCCCCCGAACTCCCCAACAAGTGGTATCAAAACCATGGTTCGGATTTATGGGGAGCGGGTGTGGGAGATCCTAGTGTGGATCAAGTCTAGTGTTGTGGGTGATTCACACTTGAGGATGAGATTATTGGAATTCAAGTGTGAGTAGTTAGTCCCACATCGACTAGGAATGGAGGAAATGTTGGAATTCAAGTGTGAGTGGTTAGTCTCACTCAACTAGGAATAGAAGAAATGTTGGATATATAATAGAAGTGACTCATATACATGAGTCGAGATGTGGTGTCAAGATCTCTTAGGGATCTTGTACGTTTGGCCCATTATTGTTGCCGCGCTCCCCAAACTCTCCAACAAGTGGTATCAAAGCCATGATTCGACTTAGTGGGGAGCAGGAGTGGGAGATCCTAACGTGGATCAAGTATAGTGTTCTGGGTGACTCACACTTAAGGGAAAGATTGTTGGAATTCAAATGTGAGTGGTTATCCCACATTGACTAGGAATGGAAAAAATGTTGGATATATAAGAAATGTGACTTACATACCTAATGTCGTAAGGTTTTTTGATGAGACGTTGTGTTAAGGTCTCTTAGGGATCACAAACATTTGACTCATCGTTGTTGTCACGCTCTCCCAAACTGTCCAACAAGAAACAACAGACCAAATGTTTGCATTGTGGCATGTGAGTAGTGAAGTAGCTAATGTTTTCCCTGGACTGCTCACCTTCTAATATGAGTTTGAGATTTCCCCAACAATATGTATTGTACAATATAGTGACATTAAAGACCGTTAGATCTAGAGAGTTGATATTTATATCTTTAAATTTTATAGCCACTATCTTTGTTACACCGTCAAAGTATCCTTGTCCCATAAATTTGAGATATACATATCTAAAATAATCACTAATATTATGTTATTCACGAGTTTACCAAAGAAACATGACGATTTTGTTTAACCGCCTAGTACTTAGAGAAAAGAGATTTTAACAATTCAGAGATTAACCAAAGTAAGTAAAAGTCTAATTAAAAATTATTCGTGTTATAATTTAAATTTGAATTCCTTCAAATAATTCGCCCTTAAATGACGTTCATTAAACACTTAAATCTAATTACTTGGTTTGAAAAGATTCGTCCGATGAGAGTTAAAAAAAAAGGACCAATTTTAGTATTGCGATTTCATACCATTATAGGAAAATAAACGTTATTTTATTATATTTTTTTAAAAGAGAAATTATTATTAATAAAAGTGATATTAATAGTTATTTTACAACTATGCTATATAAAATTTGAATTTTATCCTTTGAAATTATAATGTCAAACTCTTACTATTAAACTGATACATCAGAGACAAAAATTCAAGTCAAAACATATTTTATTGTGTTTAATTTCACGAGAGACATATTAAAACCTAAGAAGATAAAATTTAATGAGAAAAAGAAAAAATAATCAATGTAAATTATTATTTTTTTAATGCACAAGTACAAAATTTGGGTGGGGTTTTTTGGTAAAATATCTGAGTGGTTTGTTATGAATTCGAATCTCCTCAGGTATATTTTAGGGTTTATTATAAGATAAAAAGAGAAAATAAAAAAAAATGTGTACTTAATATTTTAATTATTAAATTATTATTTTTATCTCATAAATAAACTCAAATATTTGAGAGGATCAAATCTCATTATTTACTGAACTTTGAGTTGTCTCTGATATTGGGCCTAAAGCTATCTGGATCCATGAATTAAAGGCCAACGTATAGAGATGGCTGGGCCACATTTGGGCCCTTTTGTAATCGCGATGAGAAAGTTGGATTTTGTATCTCTTCAATTAGACTTATACCCCCTTAAAATGTTAAAAAATTCAAATTTATTCTTTTAATTTTTATTCAATTGATGGTAAAAAAAATTACTCTAAAATCTTACTTCTCAGCAAAATTTTCGGTAAGTATTTTTTTCCCTTAAAAATCTGGTACACAATTTATAACTATCGAAAATTATATTTTTACAATTTATGGTCGTATATTTCAAAGCACCAAATTTCCGGTAAACAAATTTCGCCAACTAAATTTCCGGTACGTTATTTATACTACCGGAAATTTGATTTCTTAAAATTTCCGGTAGTTATTTTATTTTACCAAAAATTTTTGTTTCATGTAGTTATTTTATTTTATCGAAAATTTCTGCCATAAAATTTCCGGTAGTTATTTTATTTTACTAGAAATTTGTGTCATGAAATATACGATAGTTACTTTTACTTTAACGGGAGTGCCAACAGGAAATTTGAAATTTCCGGTAGTTGTTTTTCAATACCGGAAATTATAATTTTGAAATTTCCGGGAGTACCAACCGGAAATTTAAAATTTCTTGTATTGAAAAACAACTACCGGAAATTTCAAAGAAAAAAATTTACTTTTTTTCCAAAAAATTCAGATTGTGGGGTATGGTTACTAAGGGTATTTTAGTAATTGAGTATAAATTTTTTAAATGAGGGGGCATAATTTTAATTGGGAGGTACAGAATCCAACTTTCTGGCAATGCTCCCCTCTTTCTATAAAACATTTAACTCCAAAATTTCACATATTCTTAATGATTTAAATGATATAAACCCTATCAGTAGACATGTCAAAAAGGGCTATCTAGCTCGTTTATGACCAATTCTAATGGGTTGTAGATTTTTTTGGATTGGGTCTCATAGCCTTATTTTAATACAGGTTAAAAAAAATACTATTTGAGTCCGATCCTAGACGAATTGTGAGTTGGACAGATAGTCTGCACATTTTGTTTAACATTACTTTTTAAAAAAAATTTAAATTTTTTTGTAACTCTTTTAATTTGAAAATTTTCTTTCATGTCTATTTTTTTTTTAATTTTCTTATGGTATACTATAAATAAATTAAGAAGGAATCAATTTGAATGAATGTAAATTATAAACACATATCTAGCTTAATTTGAATGAGTGTTATTGTTGGGTCATGGATGAGTAAGTGGATTGGATATCTTTTGGGTCAATTTTTTTTTTTGCATTTGTGACTCAATTTTAATATTTTTATTTGTTTTTAAACCTAATTATGCAGGTTGTGTGCTACCCGTTATCCATACAGCGTTCGAATGGACAACAAGTTTATTTGAACCAGACCAAAAAGTCTTGAAAAAATTTGGACCAAAATAATTAGGCCGAAGCTTTATGTTTTAGTGGGTTGGGGCGGACCATTCCATATAGATTAACCTGTTCTGACAGCTCTACCTAATAATATAAAAGTATTTTATATTGACATTCAATGAAAATGTATTATTTTACCATATCATCTCACTTTTGTAAGGATATTTTAAAATTTGTGGTAAAACATAGAAAAGTAATAGTTTTTTATTGGATGAAAGCAAGGATTTTATACTGTCAGTATATAGTATATGACTATTAAACTCTATTCTTAGACATAGTAAACATGACTCCTTCATTTCTTAATTTTGTTTACTCAAATTTTCTAACTTTTGTTGAAAAATAGATCAATAAAATAAGAGTATTTAAGAGTGTCATAAAAGATGTTTTGATAGTATTTCTTGGTTGCTCTCAAGGTATCCACAACCAAAGTTAGAGACTAATTGATATCGTTCAATGTTTAAAGATCCATTTAAAAGTTTGACATCTCTTAACATATATTTTTCTATATATACACAAGTTAATAATCTAATCCATGACCATATGCTTAAGAGAATTGATTATTTGTCAACTGTGCTACAATATTGGTTGTTTTGTCGATAATTATTTTGTTTTTATGAAACATGTATCCATGATAAATAAAAAAAAGATGAAGAAAGCAATACACAGTAGCATTATGCATAAATTAGAAAATTTAATCCTAATATATAGGAAATAGAAAAATGTTTGATATTATTTGTATCCTTTACTTTACAATCACTATTAGAAATAATAAATTATGACATTGAAATTATATATATATATATATATATATATATATATATATATATATATATATATTTAGGTTACAATTTATTTTATCGATTATTTTTACATTTTCTACTTTTTCTTTCTTTTTCCTCCTTAATAAATAAAAAAATCATATTCCTAACTAACACTCAACTCAATGATTTTAAAAACAACACTTACAAATTAATAATTCCACATAACTTTTTAAAACTACTTGTTTACTTATTAGATATATGTTGAAGTTGTGGGTTTTAGAGAAAAGGAGGAGAGAAAACAATAAGAGTTTGGATATTTTTGATAATAACTTTATGCTGAATTGACTACAAAAGATTCAATATTAATCTCTATTTATAGAGAAACATAGACTCAATCCTAAATCAAGAACAAATCATAATAATAATGAGAGATATAATAAGATATCTCTATGATTGTAAATTGATCATAGGAAATAACTCAAGACATTCTAATGTTGGTTTGATACTACTGTTGATTAAAAAGTAAGACTACTCAAGACATTCTAGTAGGTAGTAGATAGTAGGTTACTTGTTTTGATTAAATGATTTGTATCTTGTATGACAATGTTATAAGTTACTATTTTTGAATGAATTGACAAGTGGTAATCGTAAGTAGTTTGCTATATGAGTTATTTTAATTTTTGTTCAAGATTTACTAGTTGTCGACTCGTTTTGGGACCAACTCGGTCTCATCTTATTTTTTCTCGTCTTTATTAAACCCATAATTAATCTGGTTTAGTCGGGTTAAGGGAAGAGTTATGATCTAAAAATTGGTATGATCAAATATTGGGATCCGATCAAAGACACACCAAACTCGACATAACTCGTCCTTTGTACACCCTAAATACGACCATAAACTTACAAGATCCTGAGTTTGAATATGAGATTGAATGTTCAACTTAACATTTTCGATATTTGCCAATTGAGCTAGGATATAAGGACAATTTATTATGTTTTATTGTACAATCTTTGTTTTAATTTTGACTTGTTTTAGTTTCATAATATCCATGTTATCTAAATTTCAGTTTCAATACACATGTTGTATATTTTAAATTTAAATTTGAAAAATAATTGTGTTATTAGAGGACAATTTGTAAAGAAAAATATCCAACCAAATTAGTTGTTAATTTTTAATAGAAACTTCTGAACTTTTCTGTATATTTTAGTATTGATTACTAACTTAATAGCTAATTTTATCAAAATTTTCCGAATCAATTAGATAATCATGCTAATCATAATTTTTTTAGGAAACATAAGTTTATCTGTTTTATGACTAAACATTTCAAAATTAGTTATCTATTATCAACTATATAATCTACTAATCACTCTAAAAAAACTTGAATTATTTTAGTAACACACTTTCTTCTTCGTTTTTTTATATAATTAGTAACACTTTTTTTTTTTTTTTTTTATAATATCTAACACATTATTTTTGATATCATATTGATTCTACTAAATTTATGTGAAGGTTATATAGTTTAGTGTGACTCATTTGAATTCAATCAATAATGTGTTTATTGTTGTTGTTGTAATCACATATAATCAATATTGTTAATATTTTGATTAGAAAAGTGATTAAACATTCAACCTTCTTACTACTCCGGTCTCTTTCTCTCCCACAACTACCAAACTAATTCTATATCCTCTAAAATAGTGTATTGTTAACGTTCTAAAAAAACTTATTTATCAATTAAATCAATAAAAGTATCTATATTATTCTTGCTAAAGAGATTTCAAGTAACTTCTTGGCTTGTATTTGAACCAGGGATGAAACTTGGGTGGAAAAGAAGAAAATAAAAGTATCTATATTATTTATTTAAAATGAAAAATATCTAGGTCAGTGAATTTCGAATTACTCTTTTCTTGGAAATTCACTGCACAAATTCTAGTTTTCGATATGCCACGTTCCATAATAAAAGATAGAAGGAAAATGCTAATTTTTAATAATACATATTTGCAAGAAAAATAAGAATGATACGTGATAGTAGATAACACTCACAACTTATAACCACCATATTCAAGATATAATGATATTATTTTTTACTAGAATTAAGGGATGGTACTGTTGGGATAACAGTAACTCAAAAAATATGATTTAAATATATCAGATTTATTATTAATGATAATTTTTGTTGATGAATAGACTATGTCTCAGTCTAAAATATATAATATTTTCTCTAATGATATTAGTGGAGATCAAATTCGTACCATGTCGAATTCAATATATATCTTTTTAGTGTTAAATCAAACTATTGGATACATACAATCTTTGATTTTGAAATAAAGTTAAAAAATCACATATTTGACACTATATATACCATATTAGTACTAATTTGTTTATTAGGCAAATTAGAAGTCTGGGAGTTCCAGTGCAAAAATACACTTCATATAGTGATAAAATAGAAAAGAAAACTAATACACAACCCTAAAGAAATCCCAAGAACTTTACAATTGGAAAATCACTAATTCTAACTTTATCAATATGCGGATAAATGATGTAATTATCCTTTTTTTTTTAAATAATCAAAATGCCTCAGTTTAAAAATAAAATATTAAATTGTTCTATCTTTAGGAGGTTACATCCAAGAGAATTATTTTTTTTTGGGCTAGTTCGCATCCTGGGATGCGACCAGTTACATGTGTAATTTTTTTTTTCATTTTTAAAATTGGATTTTTTTATTATTTAATAAATTAAAAATAATTAAACTATTTAAAAAAAATAAAATACTATTAATAAAATAAAATACATTAAATTGAAGAAGAAAAAATGCTGTTGAGTAGATATGTCAACAAATAACGTGTTGTATTATTTTAACAATCTTCTCCTATTTTGTAGATAAATTTTTATTATTATAACTACTCTCTTATTTTGCAGATAAATTAGCCACTTAATTATATTTTCTTAACAAATACCTCCTATTTTTTCTCCGGATATAATAAATAAAAATTAATAAAAATAATAACAATAATTATAATTAAAAAAAGTAAATTATATTAATAACATGAAACAAAATACATTAAATAGAAGAAAAACAAACATCAAATTGAAGAAAAAAATACATCAAATTTATATTAATGATGTTTACCTAAATGACCTTCAGTTCAGTTCCACATCTAGGATGTGGTCGAACTCGTCTAGCTTTTTGAACGAGTTGAAGTTGTTCTGGTTCATCATTAACTTGATCGCTGTCTTCGTTGTAATTTGTAGGTGGAATAGAACCACTACCACCTGCCTCCATATAATTTTGAGTCTGAGGGTTATACATGGAATAAAAAACACTATAAGTCGACTTAGAAGTTGTGCATTGAGTTCCAAACAAATTATAGAAAATCCCACGTTTTGTCGAATGACCGATGGTTGACATTTCTGGCATCGACAGAACGTAATACTGAGTCGGCATTTCTGTAGATACATTATTTCTGCAGATACATGTACACGTGGTGGTGGTGATGGACCATAATATGGAACTTCTGTAGGGGTTGAGTGGGAGGTCGACTGCATGTGAGAATATGATGGACCATAACACGAAGTTTCCGAAGAAGAGATCGAGACATGGATTGCATGTACCTATCTGCATTGCTTCATATTGTTGTAAAACATCATACAGATAGAGTCGCACTTCAGTTCGACTTCTATCAACAAATACCACAACCACTAGAGGACATGAAAATCTACCATGAGATCAACATGAGGTGTGACGTTGATGATAATTGGAACTGGGTTTCGAGAGAAGAGATTAAACATTGGAACAAGTGTGAGAATTACGTATTGCAAGGTAAAATCGTAGGTGTTTTATGCCACAACACAGAATATATGAATTGGTTTAGACAACACACCAAATTATACATATCTGTCGAACAATATCTGCGTGATCCCCGTTTGCAACCGTCATCATATTCTCACATGCAGTCGACCTCCCAATCAACCCTACAAAAGTTCCATATTATGGTCCATCACCACCACCACGTGTACATGTATCTGTAGAAATGCCGACTTAGTATTATGTTCCGTCGATACCAGAAATATCAACCTCCGATCATCCGACAAAACATGGGATTTTCTATAATTTGTTTGAAACTCAATGCACAACTCTTGAGTTGGCTTATGCTGTTTTTTATTCCATGTATAACCGTCATACTCAAAATTATATGGATGCATGTGGTAGTAGTTCTATTCCACCTACAAATTACAACGAAGACAACGATCAAGTTGAGGATAAACCAGAACAACCTCAACTCGTTCAAAGAGCTAGACAAATTCAACGACATCCTAAATGTGAAATTGAAGGTCATTTAGGTGAACATCATTAATATAAATTTGATGTATTTTTTTCTTTCTTCAATTTGATGTATTTTTTCTTCTTCTTCTATTTAATGTATTTTGTTTCATGTTATTAATATAATTTACTTTTTTTTTAATTATAATTTTTGTGTAATTTTATTAGTATAATAATAAATTCTCAAATTTTATTGTTTATTTAATTCGTACTTTATAAAAAACAAACACAAACTACTTTTATTTTAATATTTTTTAATGTTGCCATAAAGAAGAAACTACACACTCTTTTTTGTTTTACTCACTCACTCCTATCTTGTAAAGGGTATTATTATTTTTTTTTAAAAGCTACATCAAATATAAATATTGTTTTTATTATTAGTATGGAATATATTTTCTTTCTTCAAAGTTCTATTTTTCTCACCTTGGATCCGACACCAATATTCGTTAATATATATTAGTAATGACTTTGGTGAATATGTCATTGAAAAGGCCCAAGGATGAACTGAAGGGAAAAACCAAACTGTCACGAAAACTAATGCACATAACTTGTAAAACGGTGACACGTTGTTCAGATATTCACAAATTTCTTCTTAACTTTACAAAGAAGTAAACGCACCAGTTTCATAGAAGATGCTTGCCATTAAATTTAATTTAATTTAATTACGGTGGGATATTTCTACCAGGAAAATGACATTCATGCCTTCCACGAACCTTAAAATATTAATTTTAGGTAGCAATTCCAATTGTTTAGTCTAATAATAAAAAACTATTTTATCTATTTTTATTTATAAAAAATGTTAATAACTGTCTTTGGAAAGAATATTTTTTAAGAATTTAAAGGAAGAAAAAAATATATTAAAAGTTATGTAATTTATACTTTAGAATTATAAAAAGTGATATTTTCAACTCAATAATTATTTTTTATTTTCATTTTGTTTCTTTAACAAGTGTCATAAGTATTTATTTATAAGCAAAATTTGGTCAACAAAGGTCAATGTATTTCATATAACTTCAATTTTAAATTAAGTACGTTAATTTTTGTTAACTTACTTTTGCTATAGGAACACAAGGAGTAGGTATTAAATTACGAGTTTGATTTTCGTTAATATTATAAAAGATTATAAATATAAATTCTTTTGTAAGTATTCAATCAACTATAAATTTTTTTCCTACTTTCAACTACACATCCCCTCACCCTAAATTTCTTTTAAAATTTTTTAGTAGTGAACCTCTAAAGTTCATTAAAACACCTTTTGTTTTTTTATACAACAACTCTTTCATTTTTCCAATTTTGTTTTTCAGATAATCAAACAGCGAAATTAATATTCACACAAATTAAATATATTAAAAGGTTTAAAATATTTGATTCGTTCTTGTAAATTTACGTTTTTATTTTTATCTCTATAAGTATGTTTTTCTTCTTTCAATTTAAACCTTGTAAATTTAATTTAGTTTTTAAAATCATTCATGTTGTTGGTTGTTGTTAAAAAAAATACTTATGTGGCAAATAAAAAAGTGACGTGATAGTTTGATGTGATAGATGATTAAATTAAATAATTAAAAAACTAAAATTAAGTAATTAAATTGATTATAAAAAAAAATAAAGAAAAGTTGAATGCATTATATTTTAGTCTCTCTATTCAAAATATTTTTATTCTTATAGTTGTCACTTTTCCGTTTGCCACATAAATTTTTTTTAACATAGTAAGAATAATTTTAAAACTAAATTAATAGAAAAAATTTACATAAACAAAAATAAAAAATACAGGAACTTACATAAATGAATCAAATATTCAAACCTATAAAAAAAGATAAAAATATCTTGGATCTGCAACCGTCCTCGCTATATCAAATATCTTTACTTTTCCAATTTTGTTCTACTAATCAAAAATTAAAAGAAAAATAAATACTAGGGTCTAATTCTTGGTGCCAATAATGAGGAATAACATGAGACGAAATCCCAATTCACATTGAAACCTTCAAAATTTGTATGTGTCTTAATTGGATCAGTAAATGTATCATATTATATCTGTCTCTACAGTAAAATTATTTTTAAGAAAAAATTGGTTCTTTAATATTTTCTTCTTCAAATTACTACAAACATTATTATTATTATTATTATTATTATTATTATTATTATTATTATTATTATTATTATTATTATTATTATTATTATTATCTTAAAAGACCCTCTTTATTAATACTACTCAATATCTTAAAAGATGAAAAATAAAAGTTAAATACATACACACATAAAAAGGTATTTTAAGAATATTTATACACTTCGTCAAAAAAAGAAAAGAGTATTTATATACCTAGATATATTAAATATACTACATCTTTTTTTAACATATATAAAAATTATAAAATAATTAAATTTATTTTTAAAAATTATAAAATAATTAAATTTATTTTTTTACCAAGTGATGACTTAATAAAAAATAGAGTTTTTAATACAAAGTGTTAAGTCGGTTTATCTACCACCCGAGTTAACAAGTGACGAGGATACATATTTAGTATATGATCGATTTTCTTAAATAAACGAGTTAAAAGACGAAGTAGTGACAATTTGTAAATAGGTGGACATTGTTTAGTACATGTTTAAGTCGATTTTTAAAATAAACTAATTAAAAAAAATAAGGCAATGACAATTTTGTAAATATATAAAATTGTAAATATATAAAAGTTGTTTAATGCAGTTATAAGATTGATAATAAATCAAAAAACATATATCACAACGCGTTCTAGTTGCGATGGATCCAGAACCAAAAAAACTTCTTTTTCTCTACTTCACTCATGTTCGTTCCTCTTTCTCTACTTCCCCATTCATCTGCTTCCTCGCCGACATCCTCTGTGTTCTTTGCCTTCATCGAAGTTCTCTGTGTTGCACCATTTGTGTGTGCGTTTGTTGTTATCGCCATCATTTGTTGTTGTCGTTATTATCGTCACTGTTGTTGTGTGTGTCATTCGGTTACAATATTTGTTGATGTCACCACCAATTTTAAGTTAGTTTCTTTATTTTTTAAAATTTATTTCATAATTTCATTCTTGCATGCTGTGAAATAAGTGAAAAAAAGAAAAATTATGTTAGTGTGTTTTACATTGTAGTTGGAGTTATACATTTTTTTGATTTAATTTGCAATCTATATTACCGGTAAAAGTTGATCGGTGTGGAATAAGAATATAAGCACTAAAGTTGAAGTAGAAAGATAAAAATTTAGAAGTAACTTCATATGTGTAAGAAGATTCATTGTTTTTTAGGTTGCAACAATAATTTGTAAAAGGAAAAAGGTAAATTTGCATAGTGAATTATGCAATTTAATGGAAAAAAAATATTGATATTTTTCTTTTGAATGATAATCAAATCAGTTACTTTCTTTCTTTCAATTTTTGGAGTTTTATTTAGAATTCTGAAATGTGTTTACGATTTCATATCGACAAAGTTATTTTAAAATTGTTTTTTTTTTTAAAATAAGATGACGAGGAAGATTCTATTGTCATAGTCAATTGTGAGTCTCCACCATGTTGAGGTGATATATAATATTATATACTAGTTGTTAACAATTTAATTATTAGTCTAACAACATACATTATTTCTTTATTTAAATTCTTTAACATTTGACTACATTTACATGTTTTTGGTAATTTATCTATCTTCTTACGCATTTTGTAGTTGATAACATTGAATATACATATATATGAGTTTGTATACTCTATATTGGTAAATGGTGTATTTTGAGTTTATTTAATCTGATTTCTATACATATATGAGTTAAAATACTCTATGTTCTAAATAAGTTTTGTATAAAATTATAATTGTTTATGAAATTTTGATTGATATTAAATTTTAGTTATATATATATATATATAGGAAAAAGTATTTTCTTTTTACAAAAAAATTGACTTTTTAAGTCGGTTGAGGTTTAACCGACTTAACAACAAAACAAATGATTTTTTTATGTCGTTTATTTTTAAGTTTAATTAAAAACCGACTTAATAAGTCATTTTTAATTGACTTCCTAATTATTTTATGACTATTATCCCAATAATCTAAACTATAAAAGAAATTTATGATAAAGGACAAAACTAGGACCAAGTTTTTTTGTTTATGAGAAGATCATATTAAACTAAGTTTGACATGAAATGATCCTAACGTTATATGATATGTTCATATGAAAGAAGTCGTAGAGTAAGTGGAAAAATGACTTGGTCGCAATTATATGCACAACTTCTAGGAAACTACTGAAAAATTTGTGAAGCCATTTTTATATACATTGAAGACAGAATCATAGCAGAAACAGACAAGAAAAAGCAGGCCAACAAACAACCAAAGAGAAACATCACATCTATTGGAATTTAGAAAACAGGAAATTTCCTTTGACATTGTCAAGAAATAACCATAATTTTGTTATTCTTAAAGTAACCAACCATTTTCTTCCTTGAATATGTAAGACACATTTTAATCCTCAAATTTGTTTTTGTAGTAATTAATTTAGTCCATAAAATTATCAAAAAAAAAAATATTAAACATGTATTTAAAATTTCTATATATTTAAATACTATAACAACAATGCCTCACATATTCATAGACCAAAATAATAATTGTTTTTATTATTATTACTAGGGTGCAAATGGAAATGACGTGGTTTTTTTATCAATTTTCTATTCATCTTTTCTACTTTATGGTTGGCAAAGAAAGAAAGGTGAAATTAAAAAAAAAAAATTAAATTAAGGGTAAAATTAGAAATAAAAAGTTACATAAAAATTGGTATCATCTTTGTTTTTACTCAAAATTGATATCATCTTTGTTTTTACTCAAAATTGATATCATCTTTATATATAGGTTATATAAACTTCAATTATTTGATTTGGTAAATAATAAAATTATAAATAAGACTGTTTATATTAAGAGTAAAATTAAAGGAAGAGAGCTACACCGAAAAGTTTGGTTCTCTTTATATAATTATTATTATTATTTTTAGGGTGATGCTAAATTATTATTATTATTATTATTCCACCGTCTCTAAAAAATGAACTTGTCATGCACCTTCCTTCACATTTCAAAATTGACCATTTTTCTTGAATTATATAATCAACCCTTCATTCAACCTTTCAAACCACATTAACATTTTTCATCTTCATAAACTAAATAAACATAACAATTTAAAACATTTTGAACCACCTTGTACAAAGGATCAAAGAATTCTACATATTCATCATCTATATTTTTTTAAGTATATCATTAAACATGGTTTTTAGAGAATTTGTGTATCATATTGCAGAGGAGAAAACATCAAAGAATGATGATATCAACTCAAATTCAAGTTTAACAATGTTTGGTTTAATTGAATTTTTCCTATACTCTACATTCTTCATCAGAATATACAAGTTCTTCTCGAGTTTTCGGTTTTTACTTCTCTGCCAACTTTATTCTGAAGACTCAGATGAAATAAGAGAGGAGAAGATCGAAGAAACTGAGTCAAATATCAGAAGAGAAAGTGGAGAGATTGAGAGAGATGAAGTGAAAATAGTGATGGAAAAAATGGGAATCTTTTGCAGCTCAGAAAGTAAGGAACTTGATGAGAAATATGGCTCCAAGGAACTTTCTGAATTGTTTGAGGAACATGAACCAAGTTTTGAGGAAGTGAAACAAGCTTTTGATGTTTTTGATGAGAACAAAGATGGTTATATTGATGCAGAGGAGTTGCAGAGAGTTATGTGTATTTTGGGATTGAAGGAAGGTTTAGAAGTTCAGAACTGTCAGAAGATGATCAAGAACTTTGATGAAAATCAAGATGGAAGAATTGATTTCAATGAGTTTGTAAAAATTATGGAAAATAGATTATGCTGATTTGTTTTTTTTCCCTTTGTTTAAGGATTTATATATATTAGTTTATTGACATATCATAATGTTATCTCATCAATACTAGAATCAAACAAAAATATTGAAAAATATAAATTTGGAATGGTAAATATTTATGTCATCTAAAAGTTTTGTAAGCCATAATTTTAGATTCTCTAAAAGGATATATTATTGATGGTGACCATAATATCACTTTTAAATACCAAGTTAAAAAACTGGTATCCAAAAAAACAAACGGCACAATAACTAGAGAGACGCTAATAATTTGTTTGTTCTTCATCAACTTTGGATGCAATCACTTATTCACTGAATTTAAATAACAAATATAAAGCTAAAATGTACTTTTGGCCCCCAAGTTTCACAATATGACGATTTTGGCCTCTTATTTTGATTATAATGATTTTGGTTCCTCAACTTTATCCCTTTTGCAAAAGTCAAATAAGGGGGGCAAACTTTTGCAAAAAATTAAGAGGTCAAAATTGCTATTTTCAAACTAGGGAAACCAAAATGGCTGGTGGAAAACTTTCATAAAATTATGATGAAATTTGACTCAAAAATAAAACGGGAGTACAACTCGAAATTTCGATAAAATACAAGTTCATTACTAGGCTACACTGAAAAAATAATGCATACCCGCTTAAGTTTAAATTCAGGGAACAAGTAAATACATCTAATGAGGATTTCAATTCAGAAATACAGAAAAACATGAATATTTATTACTCTACTCAATTTATGAAGGCCACAGAAAAAATTAAAATTTACTTTACAATGCTTAAACATGTTTGAAGACTTGTTTATAAGGTGGATAGAATGTGACAATTTTGAGTCTTCTGATTTTCTAAATTTTCTTTCCTTTAAACGGGAACAGAATGAAAAGGAAATGAACAAGACAGAGGAATCAAATCTTATACCTTAGTAATAGGAGTCTATCAACTTTCAATTGGTCTAGATTACAGTTAGCTACAATAACATAAATGTCAATTGGTCTCCAGCGGGGCCCCAAGATATCGAAAAAGAAGACCATTGTGTGTTTGCAGAAGCTTACCGACATTATTTCTGAAGGGAATTCAGTATCATTTGAAGTGGTAAAAACTTCACTGATCCCATTCCGATACATTTTAGCTTCAAATATCAGTCATGCATTGACTGAAGATTTCAGAACTGCAGTTGGTATGATTGGACTCCTAAATCATGAACAACATCCCTTGAAATTTTTAAATAAGTGTAATCCACGTTGAATGTACATTCTGCGGATGTTTTCAATTACGGATCACAGAAAATAGCGATTTATTTAAATTCTGCTATGCATCAGTGCTATATTGTTTCTATAGTCTATTTGGCATCAATTTTGTGTTAGACCTTTTATTAGTATTGTTATATTATTATTATTATTATTATTATATTAGGTAGCAGTTATGTTTATAGGTAGTTATTATATTATTATTATTATAATATTATGTAGCAGTTATGTTTATAGACATTATTGCATAAATTGTATAAATAGAAAAACTGATGGAAATGTCAGTGGGCAATTATTTAGGAATTGGATATTGGTTGGGAGAGACCAAGCTCTCGAACTCTTGGAAGGGAGAGACCCAAGACTCTTGAATTTATTGGGAACCCATCGAGTAATTCTATTGTATCATCAATAAAAGTTGTTTATTTCCCTTAAATCTCTATGTTTGGTACCGGTTTCTATCACATTGATCTGATGAAATTCTGCCATGCTAGAGTGCTATAACTGCTATTTAAGAGCATTGGACTATGTTTGATATTCTTAAGCTCTAGTGCATGCATTGCTAATTGGTCACTTCAAACAGTCATGACCGTACAGCTTGCGAAAATGCTACCAGTGGTCGGCACAAGTACAGGTCCCGTCGCAAAAATGATGGAACCGGCTAGCATCTCGAACAATTATCAGCCTGTTTGTGACCTTTGATATTAGTTTTACAGCAGTGTGACAATCATCGCAAATCCGAAGGTTTTTAATTATGCGGATCGGTGCTGGAGAAGGTATTTTCATGAGGCCATATGCTATGGCCAGCTTCTCGCTGTGATACTTAAGATAACTTTCCTTCTGTTCGTCTTCCACGTCATGCAGCACGGCTTCGATATTTGGCACGTATCCAAGTAGCTTAATCATTTCCAGCAACAGTTGAACCTTCTTGTATATTTGAATAGACTCTGGATGATTGCTTCCCTCTGAAGCAAACACATGGACAACATTTCTTATCTCAAGCCAACTTACTCCAGGTTCCTTCTTAACATTTCTTTCCCTCATCATTTTCCTAATAGTCGAGACACCGTCCCAACTACTTGCCTTAGCATACATATTCGATAGCAATGTATACGTCCCGATATCACGAGGATCCATCTGTAAAATAGTTTCTGCAATTCGCTTCCCCAAGCTATAATTTCGACAAACATTGCAAGCATTAAGCAAAACGCGCCAGGCAACAACATCCCACTTCACTTGTGTTGTCTTCATGAAGTTCTCGGCCTCTTCAAGCAGACCAGCTCTGCACAAAAGCGCAACCATGCACGTGTAGTGTTCCAATCCCGGCTCGATCTTAAAATGTTTCATCACTTGATTCAAATAGTAAAACCCTTGTTGTACAAGAGCCAAATGAGCACATGCGGATAGAACCCCGACAAAGGTTACATGGCTCGGACATTCTCCAGCAGATACCATGTCTTGAAACACTAGTAAAGCTTGTTTACCAAGTCCATGATGTGAATACCCACATATCATAGCGTTCCAAGTGATAATATTTCGATTCTTCGTATCAAAGAACACATTGTATGAAGAAACAATACTGCCACTCTTGGAATACATATTTATCAAAGCATTCCTTACAATGACATGATTCTTAAAACCTAACTTCTCAACCCGAGCATGCAATAGATCACCATGTCCGAGTGCCGCTATACCTGCACAAGCATTAAGCGAAACCACAAAAGTGTATTCATTGGCCATCACAGTACCTTCTCGATCCATACACGTAAGCAGATTCAAACTCTCCTCGAAATCACCATTCTGCAAGTAAGCAGTCATGAGGGCTGTCCATACTACTACATTCCGATTTTGCAAGCCATCAAAAACTTTCTTTGCACTCAAAACCTCGTCACATTTTCCATACATGTCTATCAACATGCTACCAACAAATACATCAAACAATAAACAACCTCTCAATAACCGCGCATGAACTTGCAAACCAGATCGCAAATCTCTAATCTGACCACAAAGTCCCATGACACTAACATATGTAGTATTATCCCAAACCGCTCGTTCTTCCACCATCCTCCCCAAAACTTCCACAGCTTCTCCCCAACGCCCCAATTCGACAAGCGCATTCAACACAGAGTTATAACAAAAGGCATCATTATTACCACCATGTTCACCACCACCAACAGATACAATATCCAAAACCTGCAATGCTAAATCGACATGAAAACACTTTGAATACATATGAACAAGTGCACTTTTCACGTAGTGATGACAAACAAACCCAAACTTGAACAAAAAACCATGACACTGCATCCCTTCGAAAACTCTCCCACTATTAGCACAAGCCGAAATAACAGTGGTAAAAACATACTCATTGGGGAAAACATTTTCAAACGACGAAACCATTTTTTTGAAGAGGGAAATGACTTCATAGTGTTCACCACTATGCAAATAACCACCCATTAAAGCGTTCCAAGAAACGACATTTCTAACAAGCATTTCGTCGAACAGGTAACGTGCGAGACGAAGTTGGGAACATTTTACATAGAGATTGATGAGGGAATTGAGTTGAATGATGTGGGATTTGTGTTGGTTTGAAGATTGGTTGCGAATTAGGAACTGGGCATGGATGGTTTTGCCAAAGTTTAGAAATTTAGCATCAGCAGAGAGTTTTAAGAGCTTGAAAAGTTCTTCAAGAGATGGAAGATGTTTGGAATATAAAGCCAACATAGCTCTAATACTTTGTTTTTACTGTTTCAGTTATTAAAATGAGTGGATATATACTGCATTTGAAGATTTAAACGCCATGGATGAAGAACTTTGTATTGAACGCAAGATGTTTGACAAATTTTCCCAATGAGTAATTTGTTTTTTTGCACTTAGATTTCAGCTTCAATAGGGTCCTTTTTATATGTAAATTCTTCGCGGTGTCGTGACCCAGCTCCGGCGACGGCTCCGGCAGAGGAGGGCTGATTCGACGGCACGTCGCAATCGGCTACCTTTTGTTTTTTGACATTATGAAAATCATATCATTTATTTCAAAGGGTGTGATATTTTAAAATTTAAATGATATATTAAATATAATATTTTATTGTATATCAAAATTTTAAGTTATAAATTTGTAAATTAAATGAATATAAAAATTGCAAGACAACAACATAACTAGTGAGAATTAGAATGAGAAGTTACACGAATTTGAGAGAGATAAAGCTCGTGGTAATATATTAGTGTAATTCGTTATTTTTAAGATGTACGAATCTGAACCTCAAATAAAGTTTTAACAATTTTTCTTAAATCAAACCGATAAATAACATGCTGAATTTGTTCAGTTTAAACACTATATTTTAAAAATTAAGACGTTTATTTTGAAAAATATAATTTTTTTCAAATACTAAATTTTTGTTGAAGTAACACACTATATTTTTATACCATTAAAACAATTGCATAAACTTTTTTACGACAAATATTAAAACTGTAATGAAAAATAATAATATATAAATAATTAAAAATCACTTAATTAACACTTAAATACAACACATTCTTTTAAGAAAACAATGATACATTGTGAAATAAAATTTTATAAATTGACGTAAAATATACTCAAATCAATAAAAATTGAGTTTATTTGAGTAAATTCAGTTTGAACAAAAATACTAAAAAATAAAATTAATTTAATTGTTTTCGATTATACTTTTGAGCCTATCAAATTATTGATTTGATTTTTATATTTTAGACGAAATTCAAAACATATAATTAGAATTTAAGGTGAATGATACAATGTATTTTTAATTTGTATTTTTTTTATAAGAAGAGTTTCAAAGGATAATTCTAATGTATTTATTCATAGAGCAATGCAACATATATACACAAGAGTTTCTATAATTCTATCTTCTATTAAACTATCAACAATATCACTCTTCTGAAAATGACTTTGATCATGCTATGAATATATACAAACAAAACATAAAACATTCAGTATGAAGTGTTATATTAACAATCAACTAGTGAATAATTTTTAAATAAACAAGAATGCTGAACCATATTAATAATTTCATTTACTTGAATGCTTTATTGAGTTTCTATCTCATCAATAATTTGATATCTAAAACATTCTTCATTTGAATTTGCTTGAACTCTAGAGGTACGCATGCTCTGCCATACAAATCCAAATTATATGCATATATACTATAATATTTTAAGTGTAGAAAATATATTTGAGTATGGATCAAGCCTTCGGAGTTGAAGATTAATATTTACGGAGCTCATTCTATTAGCAATGTAGTTTCATCTTGTGGTGGTTTAATTTGTGAACATAATGGATGTTTCATCAAAGGATATTTTTTGTAAAGTTATCTCTAGCAGTTCTATTTTTACAGTACTATTTTTTTTGTAAAGTTATGTGGAGAATTTGAAACTTGAAATATAAAAAATAGGAGGGAATTATAACTGATAAATATTAATATTGTTAAGTTGGACATCATGTCTCTAGTTTCCACCAAAGACTTTGTTAAACTTATTTTTTTGACAAGACAAGATAAACTTATTTTTCCCTTAATTATATGAAAAATTTTGTTTTCTCATTAAAAAAACTAGAAAGATAACTAATTCTCACAAGTGAACATGTTACTTCGTCCTTTAATTTAATCATTGGTCAACTACGTTTTTAATTTACTTCACGTCTATATGAAAACTTTCTCTTTTTCAAGTCCCGACATTAAAAAATTGACGTGCACTGTTAGTTGCTTAGGTGAAAAGCCATTTACTTCCAATGAAAGTAGAGATAAATTTGATATAATAAACATTTTGAACGGTAAAAATTCATCTAACCCAAAAACAAAACCCAACCCCAACTTATTTGCTTCTTTGGTTCATCCTCCAAATGTTATATAGAGCACAACCCATTTTTAAATCTGATTATTTGGTCTTTGATAAAAATAAGAAATGCTTTAATTTTGTGTTTGACAAAAACCCCAACCATAAATTCATTTTTTTGGGTGTGTTTTTATTAAACAAATTGATGGAACTTTGTTCAAACACAAATACCAATTGGTTTTTATAGCGGAAAATTGCAAGACAAAGGACATTTGGTTTTGCTTAGGAACCACAATAGTGAAGTAATGTGGCAAAGTTTTGATTTTTCAACCGATCCTTCGATGTCTACCCAAATTTTCAATGAGGGAATAAAACATACAAGTGAAACTAGTTCAAATAATTGGACCAATGTTCTTGAGATCAAATTTGGCAATGTCATTCTTTTTGTTGGTCTAAAAATACTAGACTTGTTGAAGAGAAATCCATTTATGAATTTTACTTGAGAAACTCGATCAGTTTGATTGATTTGAGCTTCTTTAGGAGATTTTTGTTTGTTTAGGGTTGTAGGTATGAGTGAAGTTGAAGATGGAAAAGGCAAAATATTGAGTTTGGCTTTTAGGGTTGTACGTGGCGAATGACGTGTACTCAATTGATATTCGTATGTATACACAATATTAATTTTAATATTTGCATAGGCTTAAATTTAATTTTAGTCTCTTTTTTTTGTAATTTTAGTCTATTTATTTTTAATTTCACAATTTTGATCATCTTATTTTAACTTATTCATAATTTTGGTTTATCTATTTTTAATTTCACAATTTTGGTCCTCTTACTTTAACTATTCGTAATTTTAGTTCCTCTATTTCTAATTTTGCAATTTTAGTCATCTTATGTTAACTTATTCGTAATTTTAGTCCCTCTATTTTTATTTCGCAATTTTGATTCCTCATTTCATAAAATTGAGGTAGATATTAAGTAGAGGTTTTTGTCAAATTCATATGTATTCTAATTTTAACATCGATATTCGGATGTTTCGAGGCAGCTGCATTAACATCCATTCAATAGGGCCAATTCAATACATGTTGAGGCTTAAAGCGAATTTTCTAAATTTTAACATGAAATCACTAAATTAATATAATTGATGTCATGTAATATTTCTTTTTCAATTGATTTAATATTGTTGAGATAATATTAAATTTAGAAAAAACTTATATGTTTTAATTTTTAAAATATTAAAATCATATGTCTTTTTATCAAGTAACTTTATTTTTTGAGGCCTCTTGATGAAATAAAATTTTATTTTTCATAGAAATCTAAAACGGTTGCTTTAGTGGCCTTACTCTCAGACCGATCCTACCATTCAATTCGTTGGTATGAATTCTATTTACCATCTATACAATGAATCAACCAATATCATTTTGACTCTTGTGTATTTAGATAAACTAATCCAGACTGATGTTTTGACAAAATAAGGTTTGAGTTTGAACTATAATTTTAATTTTTTTTTATTTTTCTCCTCCTTTTACTTCTCATGCTTTGTTGGCAGATGCTTCGTTTGTGACATAGTCCTTTTGTTCGTAAAAAAAATGATACCCGTCTCCTTTAATTAAATATTCACTTAGTACTTATTATTGATAATTCTCAAATGATGTCCACGACTATAGATATTTTTTTAAGAGCTCAGTTGAAAGCCACATTTGAATTCAATTGTAGAGGCCATAAACCAAGATCCAGAATCAAAATACTTCGTGACTGCATGTAACTGTTTTTAAAATAGCAATAACAATTATATTGAAAGTGATATATTTTTTTTTTGTCTTGACCACAAGATTTTCAAGAAAAATATTGTTAATAATCTATAATTTAATCGAGAAATAAATAAAATTTAATAAAAAATTATATAAATCAAAATTTAAATTCAAATTATATTTAATATTAAGTAAAATTTATTAATTATTTAAATTAAATTACTAAATTATAGTAAAAGTGATATATATGATAGAAAAATAATGTGGAAGAACATTCATTATTTCAATAAAAAACCAAGAATAAAAGACTAAAAAATTATTATACAAATAATTGACCATTAAAACATTTCTTGGTGATGAATCAAAAATTGTATAGCATTTATTTTGACATTATTGTTATTAGTTTTTATCATAATGATAATAGAAATTGCAAATTTATATATAATTATTTGGAAAAAAATCAGTTATTTTATTAATAAACTAAAATAAAATTGCAATCAAATAGTTTAAATGAATGATATAATACTTTTCTCTCAAAAAAATAAAAAAGAAAGATACACCTAGAAGAGAAAAATATTAAAGATATTATGTAATTTAAAAAAAAAAATTATTATTATTTTTACATACTGAGTCGCAGACTGAACTCAACTGGCCGGAAAACGCATCCAGAGTTCGTCGTCGGCCGCCGCTATCATCAGGTTTTCTTTCCCCTCTCCAGTAGTACAACTTGCGGCCGAGATAGCCACCTCTAACAATAAGAATCGCGTTTGCATCAAATATCCACTTCGCACCGCGATTCCTCAATTAAGAACATAGTTTTTGTTTTTTTTTTGTCAATTTTTTTTATTTTATTACAGTAGAAAACTTCATCTTTTTTCATTAATAATTAATGATTTAATTAATTCAATTGCAGAAGAAAAAAGCGTTGAATAATTATGACTATGTTGGGGAAAGCGAGAGAAGCGGGAATTCCATTGATGAAACTTGTTAGGTTAAGAGGAATGCCAATTTTGGAGCAACTGCGTTTAGAAGAACGGTTACTTAGAACAAGTTCAGATAATTGGTGTCTTATTAATGATGGAACCAATTCCCCTGCAATTGTAATGGGCTTATCCGGGTACTTTCTTTATTTCTTTGAAAATTTGTTGTTCTGTTTAAGAATCACTATTCAGTTTTGTTTTACTTATAATTTGTTTACCATATTGTTTTTCTTTCAATTTTTTTGGTTTGATTCCATGAAATAGTCCTCTAAAGCAGTGTTGTTAATTAGTGGCTATAGGGGCACTATAGCTATAGTGTTGTGGCGTTGTGAAATTTGAACAAATCACTGTTGTTCTGGGCAAAAATGTTTTAGTAAAAAATAGTGTCAAATAGCCACTATAGCATTATTCTATATTGCAGTTGTGGTTACACTCTGATCCTTGATATTGTGGCAAATGAGGCTGCAATTGCAGTTGCGATGCAGCCGCGGAGGCCTTGAAAACCTTTGTATTGTGGCCGCAGTTTAGAATCATGGCTATAGTGGTGCTATAGCATTGTTGTGTAGCGAAATTTGAACAAAATGCTATTTTTTAAAGATTTTCCATTGATAACATTGACATGGAGTCTAAGAATCTAGTGCACATGTGAAAACTGAAAAGAATGAAGTGTTGATTTCTGTCGTATAGTCTAATCTTTTTCCTGATTTTGTACCATGTTGCTGTTTGTTAAACTTAAAAATGGATGTATAAATAACTAATGACAACTGAGTTTGTGTAATCTTGTTTTATTTTGGAGAATGCCCTAGTGTTTGACTTGCTAAGAATGCATTTGAGAGTTAAGTTCTTAGAAACATTTTTAATTTTTTCTTAGAAATCACTTCTGGCTTCTGGGAAGGCTGCACTCCCACGTATGAAAAATAACCAAGATTATTTCGGTAATAATTGTATCTATGAACTTTACATTCTAGAGGCCACTTGTCTATTTTCTTTATATGTAAGTAATGCCTCCTTCATTCCCTCCCTATCAATGTGGAATATTTTGCATAGGAAACTTTCAGAACTTGTTGAAGTCAAGTCTGTGTTGCGAGATCATATACCTGTCATCAGAAGGTTTACTGGGGGAGGAACTGTTGTTGTTGACAATGACACTGTATTCGTTACGCTGATATGCAATAAAGATGCTGTTCCAAATGTTCAACCCTTTCCCCGTCCCATTATGTCGTGGAGTGGGCAATTGTACAGTAAAGTTTTTGAAGGGCTTGCCGATTTCCATCTCCGTGAAAATGGTATATTGATTGAGTCTTGTATCAAGATCTTTTTACAATATTTCTAGGACCATTCATTTTTTGTTTTATATGAATACATAATTTTTTAGTGCAGAGTTGTTCTTAATTCAATGGTGATAAATCTCTTCCTATCTTCCCCATTAACACTTTTTTATAAAAAGCATACAGAAAAATGGCATTCTACATTTCTGTCTACTTTTGTATAGTTTATTTTGGCACTTCCATTGGTTCATTTCATTTCACATCTTTGTTTAAAATTCATTATGTTTCATGAATGTTGTGATGAATTTCTGATCCAATTCTTTTTTTCCTTTGTGCTCAAAGATTACGTGTTTGGTGATCGCAAGTTTGGCGGAAATGCTCAATCTATAACCAAGCACCGGTGGATACACCACACGTCTTTTCTATGGGATTATGAGGGCAAGAACATGTCTTATCTCAAGTTACCTGCAAAGGCTCCCAAGTATCGATCGGTAAGTTCATATTTTGATATTTCATTTCTTTACATTGGAGTTATTAATTTGTTAATATACTTTATGATTCCTAGATTCTTGTGCATTTGTGTACAATTTGGAAGTGAATTATAGTCTCCAGATATCATCAAACTCAAATAGTGTTGAGATTATTTGCTTCACTTGTTTAAACTATCGATGCTCACATTTGATTTCTATGATGCAGACAAGAGATCATATGGATTTTGTTTGTCGAATGAAGGAGCATATACCAAGATCAGAATTCATAGAGAGAACTATAAGGGCAATTGAAGCCGAGTTTTCTGTGATTCCTCTTAGCTTGGAGTCCATTAACATTCATTCTGTTTCTGAGTATGGTCATTCTACTAGTCTACTAACAGAGCAGGAAATTCAAGAAGCTTCAATTATTCAAACTTGAAAACATAGTTACATAAGAACCGACAATAATTTAACACCTGTTTGTTTTTGCGGTGAAAAGATGTTGAACACGCGATAGGGTTAAAGCTACTATGTGAAGCTTCTGCTTGAACGCGCAATAACGGTTGTGTCATTGTAAAAACAAACACACACTTATAAGCAATACACAAGATAAAATTCATCAATGGGGTAAGAAGGATGCTGTCGAGGAACTTGCTTTCCCAAGTTGAGTGCTGATGAAATTTAAATTGTTGTCTTATCAATTTTTTCTGACAAAATTTTGTTGCTTATTCTTTTGGTAGAATATTTCAAATGTTTTTAGCAATAGATATTTTCTTTATTTCATTCTGAATTTTCAACTAGTATCTTATTCTTATTTAGAAGACTAGATTTTTCTGTATAATTTTATATGTTGCGATATCATTATATTTATTGAGTTGATCTTTTGTTATAAGTTCAATACCTTTTATTCTACAACTTTTAGATTTGGCATTGTTCAAATGCATATCTCTGTTTTAATGTGGAAGCTTGCCATGGCCTAGTTGGAGTTTAAGCTGAAAATTTCATCATTCATAGATTCAAGAAGACACTTTTAAAGCTGATTTTATATTCAATACATGTGCAGAGAACAGTACTATATAATAACTATGGTTTGTTGTAATATATATGCACGAAAACAGAGTAGAAAATGAATCAAAAGGAGAAGTGATATTTCACTGTGGAATAGTATAGATGAATGAAGAGGTTTGGAAATCCAGATAAAATGAAAATACAAGGGTCGTTTGATGCAGTATATAAAGAGATAAGATACGAAATAAAACTGAATAAAGATAGGATAATATACGACAAGATAATGACAAAATAAACATTATTGTCTTATGTGTTTGATACACACATGATAATCAATATGATAATATTTTATTTATCATGTATTTGATACACATCTCATCATTATATCATATAATATATATTATATTTAAATAACAAAATTACAATTGTGAACAATTACATATTAGTTTTTTTAAAATTAACTTATTATATTTTAAATATTTAAATTAACAAAAAAAATTAAATAAGTAATGAAATAATTTTATATTAAAACTACTCACTGAAACTACTAAATAAACAATTTAAATTTTAAAAATAAAATCATGAGTAACCAAATAATTATATTTTATTTGTTAGAATATAAATAAAGATATATATATTATATGTAAATGGCAAGAATACCTTGTAAACAAATTATATTTATTTTAAAATTTCAATTAATTTTCATATTTTTATAATTGTGAATACTAATTTATTAAATTATATAAAAAGACAAAACTACCCTTGTGTAAAATCATAAATCTTTTTTAAATTAATTATTAATATTTCATTTTTAAGTTTAATATCAAAAACTATTTGATTAGATTTATATTTTTATATTTTAGATTATATTTTATAAATTGTTTTTATATTTATATTTTATTATATTGCAATTTATATTTTAAATTATATTTTATAAGGTTAATTGAGTAAACTATTGTTCTATCCTATTCTGTTGGTTTCTAACCCAGTTTATATTCATGATATAAATTTCTATTAGAGAGAGAGAATATGATAGAATTCTGGATTAATTTATCATATCATGTTGGTTTATCAAACACTGAATTTAGACATGATATGATAACTTATTTCTATTATGTCTCTTATTATGTCCATCAAATGGACCATAATAGTTTAGTAATAGGCAATAGAAATTATTAATATTATAAGAGATCAAGAATAATATAAAATAAGAATAAAAGATAAAAAAAAAGCTAAGACAGCATATTAGCTAAAAAATTAAAATTTGCTGAGTTGATGAAACGGTTATTAGAAGGTGACATGAAGAATAGGGATGGCAATTAGACCCAGACCCAGTGGGTACCCGCAAAAAAAACCCATAATGGGTAGGGTAAAAACCCGCATAATGGGTATGGGTATAGGGACGGGTAATTACCCGCAAAATTGAACGGGTATGAGTGCGGGTACGGGTACTATAGTACCCACCCCGCCCCGCACATATATTATTATTATTATTATTATTATTATTATTATTATTATTATTATTATTATTATTATTATTATTATTATTATTATTATTATTATTATTAGTATGTAAGTTTGTTTTAGCTTAAATAAAAATGATTTTTGTTTTAAATAATTTAGAGATTATTTTTTAGAGATTTTTTAAAGGCTAAATAGCACTCGTGGTCCCTTAACTTAATTTCAATTAACGTTTTAGTCATTTATCTTTTTTTTCTTCCCGATTTGGTCCTTTATTTTAATTTTAAGTGACAATTTGATCTTTTATGTTTTAAAATGTCAACAATATTATCCTTTTTTTTACAAAAATTCAAAAAACTTATCAATTTGAAGATTTGAGTTTCGAATTTGATGAAATTTGTATTATATTGAAGAATATAAATAATTTTATGGATTTTGGTTGAAAATTTTGATGAGTTTTTTGAATTTTTGTAAAAAAAAAGGATAACATTGTTGACATTTTAAAACATAAAATATCAAATTGTCACTTAAAATTAAAATAAAGGACCAAATCGAGAAAAAAAAAAGATAAAGGACTAAAACATTAACTGAAATTAAGTTAAGGAATCACGGGTGCTATTTAGCCTTTTTTAAATTATGATTTTTTAACTCCCGTTTGTTTATTATTATAAAAATGATTTTTTTTGTACAATAATTTTTAACATGGTTGTATACAATTTTATAAAAATAATTTTTTTAAACTAAAAAATTACCATAAAAGACATAAAAATGATTTTCAAGAAAACATGTTTGTTTGAAAAAATATTTTTAAATACATGATTTTTCTAAATACATATATGTCTCTCTACTATCTATCTTATGCATCTCTATCTCTCCTTCCAATCTCTAACTACTATTTCTCTCACTCTCTACTATCTCATGTCTCTTTACCTCTCCTTTTTATTACAAACAAATCAACGGATTTAGGTAATTCATTTCATAATTTTCGGATCCTCATGAAAAATAAACATATAAGTAAATCATCACGAAAATATGTTAGTAAATAGTAATAGATTTTGGAGATCTTGTTCTAATCTTAAAAATTGAGCCCTTAATAAAAAAAAGTATAATTTTAATAATTAAAAAAATTTGAAGAATAAATTTTAGTCCCTATACACATATTTGATTCTGATGAAGAAGTAAATAATTGTGATTTTATATTTAAGAGTTTTTTTTATATTATTAATCATGACTTTATAATTATAAATAACTAATATAATACACATATCAATTTTTTTACATATCTCGGAGAGGACTTGCAACTTCATAAAATATTCTTTCAGAAAACATTATTTTTGATGTTTTGATATATTGTAGTAATGTACTAATGTTGGATCATGATATATTTTGGAAATTTTGAGTTAGACAATATTTTGGTTTGTAATATTTATGATTTGGATTTAAAATATTTGAGAATTTTTTTAAATTTAATCACAAATTATTTATCGATATATTTTTGTTAAAGTGTGGGTAATGGGTATGGGTACGGGCACTTAAGTACCCAGAGGGCAAGGGTACGGGTATTAAAGTTGATACCCACGAGGGTACGGGCACGGGTACAGATATTTTTTTAAACTGCGGGTACGGGCACGGGTACTATAGTACCCTACCCATACCCTACCCATTGCCATTCCTAATGAAGAATACAAATAATATGAAAAAATCATCACATTAAAATTTATTTTATTAATTTAAATTAACAATACATACAATCTTTTAAGAGTAAGTTTTTTTTTTAGGTTTTAGAAAATTAGGTCTCTTAGGTGATCGCCTCATGTGTCCAGAACCTTTGAAGATGTCATGTTCAAGAGCAAATATTTCTAATTTTGATCCAACACTATGATCTAACAAAAGAGTGTACCATCACTAGTGGGTGCAAGTGGTTGGTACTTGGTCCTTAAATATTTGATTGATGGTTCGATTTTTAACTGGTGTGTATGAACAAATATTTATCAAAAGAAGTCAACTTCTTAAATAAATCTCAGTTGTTTCAGAGAAATAGTTTATATAATTAAGCAATGATAAGTTATTCTGATCCATTATCCTATGATAAAAATTTTAACAACACACTTTTTTCAAAGCATTTTCTATTAGATATGAGATACATGAAAAATATATAATTTAATTTTTACTTGGTCAGTTAAAATAAATCAATGGAGTGTTGGTCAACTAGCCTTATAAAGAGAACTTTTATTTTTTCTATAAATAAATATTTGTGAATTTGTGGTTATGCTAGTTTTTAAATTTGACTCAGAATTTCATTTTAAAATCTCATTTGACGTCCTTTAACTCATTAGCTGACCTATATAACTAAGGAGTCTAAATTTGAATTTTTCGAAATCACTCCATTGAGAGAGGTAGAGAAACAAAGAGTAAAATTGGATCAAACTGTAAGAATACCCTAATAGATCTACTAATATGTCAAATGCCTTAATTATGATAGTTACAAATAAAAAAGAATAACTTTAGGTTCACAAGAGAGCAAACAAGCCAAATGAATCACACTCATGTGTCCACTACATTTTTAGGAATGCAACTGAAATTAGGCACCTCCTTTTTATCATGCAACAAAAGCATATGATCTTTCACATTCATTCACCAAATATTAAAGCTCAAATCCACATTCAACAATCTCTAACATTAATCTTTCTCAACATGGCAATTATCCCATTTGCTGAGGCACAGCATAAATTAAGTCAGCACATCATATGCAAATGCTTGCCAAATATAAAAATCAAAATACATATAAATAAATAAAAAGGGCTAAACAATCTTCTATGTAGCTCAACACTAACAACCCATTTACACATTACTCAACTACAACTTGACCATTTTAATTCTTCAATTGTAATAATCTTGAGAATTGAAATACTATTATACTAAACAATGTTGAAAAATAGGTCAATGTTTTAAAAACCTATACCAACATCAAACCAACGAGACACCTGAGTCATGGTTCAATAACTTTAAACCGCTTGAACCAAGACAAAACCACAATAAAACTATCAAATAACCAAACTATAGATAGTGTGGATCGACAGTTCATCCAATTGAATTGTCCAGTACGATTTTTAAAACATTGATTAAAAAGTTATTTAATAGTTGAATTGTCTTCCGGTGTAGGTTTGCCCAAAGGACCAACTAGATGGGGCAGCATTGAATGAAACCACACTATGACCATTACTTGTGGTGACTACAAAGGAAAGACTTTGTCCATTAAGGTAAGAGTTACTTTGCCAATTTTGCCCCCAATTCCTTGACATGGCTTGCCATCTAGATCTTGAACCTTTGATGGCCACAGAATGTACATCACCAGCACCTCCAACATTAGTAACAAGTACTAAATTGAAGTAAGAATGACCATTGATTGTGAATCTTATTCCACCTTTTCTCCTACATCTTACCCTAAAAAAGCCAAAATAAAAAATAAAATTATCAATTGTTTGTCTTCAAACCTCAGTTTCACTATAAGTGCTTCAAAACTAAATTAAACATCGAACCAACAAGACTTTCAGGTTATAATTTAACTACTTTAAAAAGCTTGAACCAAGACGAAATTGTGGTTGAACAAAAAAATTTACACAATTTTACACATTTTATTTCTGAATAAAATACATTCAAACATCAATCATTTTACGTCAAACTAAATTTTAACCAAATTAATTTTCGAAAACCAAATTTATTCAAAAAAGGCTCAACCAAACACAAAGTACACACTAAAATAATAGAGAGAAAAAATAAAAATGAAAAAGTGAAGTTACCTTCTGTAAGCAACAGGCACAATCCCTGCCTTATATTGAGCAATGTGTTGAAAAATAGGTTGAGAAAGATCAAAATGATGATTTGGAGGGTCACACCAACCACCAGGTGGACAAAAATTAGTGGCAGTAACTACAATGGAGCTACCAGGAATACACCATTGTGGATCATTCACACATTTAATTTCATAACATGCACCACAACTTAATCCATTGTTGAAAAGTGCAGTGCTCAATGCTGCTGTATTAGTTCCATAACCTTGGCTATATAGATTTCCATATCCACAAGCTCCACCTACAATTCAAGCAAAAAATAAACGGTTTAATATAATATAAGTGCTTATCATATAAGTTATTTTGTAAAAAAAGATAAAATTAAGTGAAACTATCTTCGTATAAGTCATAAGCTGTTTTTATAAGTTATACAGGAGAGTTTACGGAAATTAGCTAAAAATAGCTTATAAACATACCGTAAACTATTTTCACAATTTATATATATATAAATGATATTAAGCAAATGCAAAACCTTAGAGCGAAAATGTTGGGATGCACAGCTTAACTAAGCGTTTATAGCATAGTCGCTAAATATATAATGACTTATGGATATAGTATTTTAATAAAAAATACAATAAAATTGTTTTCATATAAGTTATAAGTTTGTCTCAATAAGCATTCTTTTAGAGATTATGAAAATAAGATAAAAATGGTTTATAGATATCTTATAAATTTTATTTCTAATGGTTTATAGATATCTTATAAATTTTATTTCTATAAACTATATGTTTGTATTAGTAGATAAACTTAAATAAGTGAGTCTGAATAGATGACTAACACAAAATTTAGTTACATTTATTTATGCAAGCATAAATACATACCCATTGTACCAGAAGCATCACTTCCACCATAGAAAGTAGCATGAGCATTAATCCAACTCACATGACCACCATGTCCTTTTACTTTGTATAAAAAAAATCCAAGAAGAATAAATCCAAGAAGAGACATTTTTCCTACATAAATAAATGCAGCATTATTAGTTACAGGAATTAAAGCACTTATTATTAATACAAGTGAAAGAAAAAGAAAGAAAGAAAGGGAAGAAGAGAATTTAGTTAGTAGAATATGATGAACCTTGAAAGGTGTTGTTTGTGGAAATGGAAAGGGAATTGGAAAGGAATAAATAGAGGTCAGTTGTGATCTAATCTGACAGACAAACTGACACATTTGAGCTGTTGGGACCATCTCAATGTTAAAAAATGTGTGTACTTTCTGGTAGTACTCTTTTTTTTACATGTAGTTAGGATTTTACCGTATTCACTCGATTATGAAATCTCAGTCGTTTAATTTTAATTGAACGATTTATACACTAATTAGGTAAAGTTGATTTTAAATTGTACAATAAAGATATATGTGGACGTTCAACCGAGATTAAATAATTATATTTAAATTTAAAGTTTTATAATATAAAATTAAAATTTATATTTGTATTTATCGTTTAACCTCGATTGAATCATCACTACTGTTTTGAATATGTTAACACAAAATTTCTAAATTACATTTAATCCGAATTTCAATATATGTCATAATTTTTTTAATGGGATTATAAAATTGGAGTAATGAAGATTCAAAACCACCGAAATAATTTTTTTTTTCTATAGGATCAAAAATATAAACAAAACTAAATAAAATGTAACACCTGATATAGGAACTAGATATGCTCTGTCTTATATATAACATAATGTATAAAACATTGCAAAATACTTTATGCAATCCTTTAATTTAATGTTAGACAATAATTCAATTTTTTATTTTTTAAAATTATTTTTACTTAATTTTAATTAACGATTTGATCATTTATGTTTTAAAATGTCAATAATGTTATTATTTTTTTTATAGAAACTCAACAAATTCAGCATCATTTTCAAGCAAAATCCTAAAACTTAATTCATAGTTCAAATATTTAAATAAACTCGTATTTTTATCTCCAACAACATCAAATCTATTAAATAAAAAACTTATATTTGATGTGAGTGAATGATAGAAATAAGAAAGAAGATATTCTCTTGGTGATTTGGAGATCAAATCTTAAAGTGTGAATTCTTTATTTGATATATTTGTTGTTGTTGGAAATAAAAATAAAAATTTAATTAAAAATTTGAATTATGGATTCGATTAATATAAGAATTTTCTTGAAATTTATAATGAATTTTTTGAATTTTAATTAAAAATAACTTGGATTTTTTAAAAAATAAATAAATTTATTGACATTGATCAATTGTTACTTTAAATTAAATAAAAAATCAAATTATAAAAAAAATTAAATTAAGATATCGTAAAAGTTATTTTGCTTTGGATTAAAATAAGTAATTAAAATAAATGCTGGGTGGAATATTGTTGATAAAAAAATGTCAACCTCATGGTATTGATTTAAAGTTTATTGAAATACTATTTTATTAGATAACAACAAAGAAAAAGTTATTGTGAGTGGCATTTATACATTGGATTCGATGAAAGTCATTTGTCAACTATAAATTGCAATGTGACATATTCACCAAACAATATCTCTCACTTTGTTTCTCCTATCTTTGGTTTACCTAGACAAATATATGAACTATGATAAATATATATATATTCTTTAATTTCAACCTTTTCCTCATTTAGATTCAATGATTTATTTAAAACATCAAGCAAAGTGAAGTAAATAAATTATGCAAGTACTATAGGACCATATTCCTCCGTACAAATACTCTATTAAATTATTGCTGGATTCCTTCATATAAAGCAACCTGGTTATTGGTGGTTCATATGGTAGAATCTATACAGATATTTATATCATCATAAATTAATAAATTTCATATAATAATAAATTTTTAATTCAATTATATAGATTATATGGGTGTTCTTTGTGTATGACAAATATTAATCCATTTATTTTTTTTAATCTTGTCGTCCTTTAAAAAAAAAAAAGGAATAAATACCTTGTCATATAATTAATTAAGTACTTTTTGTTTTAGATTTTCTAACAAAAATCTTACTACTTTTATATCACGGTGAGTGACTTTCATATTTTTTCTTATTGTCAAAAAATATAAAAGTCATTTTTTCTAGCTAGCACGACAGAAGTATTTTTTATTTATTGTAAGATTCATATATGATTGCAATAATTTAATAAATGACTTTACCTCTTTTAAAATCTGAAGATAAACTTCAAATACAAACATAATTCTAATAAAAATATGTAAAATATTTTTAAAATGTTTCATCTCTAAATTTGTTTTAGCTAAAAATTTGTTGGACCTTTGCACTCATCTATATTAAATATGTTTAAACAATACGTACTTCCATGAGTTTGAATCCTAAAATAATTTAGTAATTAAAATATTAACGGTATTTTTTTTTCTCTTCTCATAAATAGAAACTCAATTCATATATAGCCCCCAATCTTTAAAAGATATTGATCTCCTTAAATGCACACATTTTTCCTCGATTAAAATATTGAGTGATTTTTAAAAATGAAATGTGAGGGTCTCATTTGGATTTAATTTAATCTTCTGCATTCCATTTTATGGTACAATTAAAGAGGATACACTATTTTAGATTTTTATAAATATTAAACTTCATCCGATGAAAAATTAAAAAAAATTATATTTGATCTAAAATTTAAACCAAAATACATAATTATTTTTCACTCATTTTTACTTGAATTGAAGACTCAAATAGTATATGTTTGGCTGGCATGCATGCAAGGTTGCTTAGCCATTAAATACAAACATGTGAAATTTATTCATATCTGCAGACACAAGTACCTTCTTAATTAATAAACTCACAAGTTCACAACACACCACACAAACACTTAGCCAACAAACAAATAAAATGTGTTGTAAGTATAGGGAGCTAACTCGTGCTCAAATGTCATGTGTATAGGAAATGTCGTAGAAGGTTCAAATTACATAAGTAATATATAAATATATCTATGTTAATACTCTTTGAATCTTAATATTAATTTTAACTTTGATAAACTCTCGAAATCTAACTCACATAAATTTTTCTTCATAAAAAATAAAATAAAAAGAAAGACATGTCTAGTTAGTGTTTAACCCATTGTAATGGTAAACTAACTTCAACCCAATTTAGATGGTAAATAAACTATTCAAAATTTGATATTGACCATTTATTTGATTTGTTCATTTCGTCGGCAGAGTGTTTTCAGATCTCACAAATTTTGAAATGGGGTCTAGCTCACACAATCTAGCTACTTTAATTTCACATGGGAAGACAAGACATCACTATATAGTATCTTTTGGCGTTTTTTAAATTTACATATATATACTTTCTAAGTAATAATAATAACTTGTTTTGTTTGTTAGAAAGTAATATAATAACTAGTTCTTCAAATATAAACACATATTCTGTTAAACACAGTTAGTTATACGAGTTACCTGTAATAATTTGTATAATTAATAGGTTTAATAAGAGGATATATAAAGTTAGTTTGATGAGTCGAGTGGAGAAGTTAGAGAGTGGAGCAGTAAGTAAGTCGTAAGTTCGATCTTTATCAATAATAAAATAATAATAATATTAACATTGATTGTTAAAAAAAAAACTATTATATTTAATACAATATAAGTCATTTTGAAAGAAATGTCTCTAAATAATATCCTATTTCGTATTATTTATTAATTTTTTTTCTTAAATGTAACTCTAATTAATATTTTTTTAAAAAAATTGGGACAAATTTTTTTTACTAATAAAGTAAGGTTAATGACCATTTTATTATCATCTTTAAAAGGATTTGAATTTTGTACCTCAAATTAATATATATTCTATGTTCTAAAACAAATTTCGTCTTAATATATAAAAAAATATTCTAAAGTAAGTGTTATTATTCTTTTTCAATGTGACAATAAGTTATATTTTTTTAACTCTACCTATAAACCAATATTGAGAGATCTACTTTTAAGTCATTCTATTTTATTATACGTTAGTTAATAAGAATAATTTTATAAAATTGCGATTCATTTATAATTTTCTTTTTTAATGTGTGAAAAATCTATGATGACATTTATTTTATAACAAATGGTGTATTATTTAGTTTTGACATGAGATTGACAAAATCAAGGCGAGCCATTGTGAAAAAGAACATGCACTAAGTATCTTAAGAGATGAAAAGTCAAAGTTGAACAAATATATATACAAAATACTCTTTTAGTACCACAATGAATGACTCATTTAACTATTTTATACATATTAAGAAAAATGTATAAATGAAATAGAAAAAATTTGGCATAAGAGTTTAATTGACATGCATTATCAGTGTAAAAAGTTTTACATTATCGGCACATTACAATCATTCATGAGCACGACTTTATAATTAGTTATGGTAAAAGTCAAATATCTCTAATGGACTTACGAACTCTAATGAACTCACGATTGTGATTGACTAACAATGTAAAAACTCTTTACACTTATAGTATATATGAATTAAATCATTAGCATGTAAATCAGAAGACATTAACTTTTTTTACTAATAAAAAAATATTCATTCAACATGATCTGCCAATATGAAGCACGAACACTATGTTGGAGAGTCTGCAGCGCGAGAGCAACAACGTACCAAATTCTCTAGGACCATAAGAGATTTTTACACCACATCTCCATTCAAAACCTTAAGATATTAGGTATACGGGTCTCCATTCTTATATATCCAACATTTAATCCGTTCATAGTTAATGTGAGACTTAACCACTCATAATTGAATCTAATTTTTCCCCCTCAAGTGTGAGTCTCCTACATCCTATACTTGTACCATAGTTATTATCAACTGGACTTATCTTGTGACTACATCGTCAAAAATACTTTCCCCCACCAAGCCGAACCAGACTCTAATACTACTTATTGAGGAATTCGATGGCATGTGATTAACAACGGATCAAATGCTCTAGGATCCATAAACTTTGACACTGCATCTTTATCCAAAACCTTAAGACAATGAGTAAATAAGTAATTTATTTTATATATCCAATATTTTACCTATTGATAGTCAATGTAGTACTTCAAGCCAAAAAAATGACTCCAAATTATCCCTTTTAGTGGATGAAGATCAAAAGGAAAGAACGGCAAAAACAAAAACTAGTGGCTGTGCTAGGTAAAGCTTTGGTTTTGGTAGTGATGTTAAATAATTTATTTGAGTGATATAGTTGAAAAATATAATTAATATTACATTAAAATTAATAGGATGATTATTTTAAGATTATTTTTTAAAAAAGATTAATCATTATAGAACGGAGAGAAAATATATACATGGATCCATTAAATAAACTAAATTACAAAACAAAATTTATAACAAGAGATAGTGTATTTCACTTTTATCTTTGACATCATCATGACCTATACTTAGGGAGTTAGAATAAGTGTCGCATTTTCATAATTGTGCATAAAGAAGAAAACAGTTTGTTAGCACTACATGTCATTGAAATTTCGACCATTGTCACCTATGGAATTAAATCCAATAAATTCCCGTGATCCGTGCTCTACTGTTAAAGTCATATATGCTGTGGTCAAGAAGTAATTTAAGATTATAGTTACTTTAATTTATGTGTTACCATAGTAGGGATTTGATGGAAATAAGGTATATATCCATTAACTAAACAACATATTGCATACCAGAGAGATAAAGAAAAAGCATATTATTGAACTTTTGGGTGGGACTCATGTCAATTTATAAGTCTTTAAGGTGACAGCTTGAACACAAGAAGATTTCTTGTAGCTGTGAAAGGACATATGGTAATCATGTGGAATTTTGAAATATGTATTATTATTATTATTATTATTATTATTTTGTCTTTGAAATATCTATGAAGTGACAATATTGATCACAAGAATTGGAGAGTTTGAATTGTGATTACTTTAAAAAAATTATGCAATGAACTTAAAACTCAAGATTGATCTTGATTTAATAAATAATAGAAGCAGAATGTTCTTCGTTAGAATAAAAAAAAACTTTAATAAGTGATTAGTGATATGCAGGTGAGAATTAAAATGAAGATAAGAGAAAGAGAATTCAGGCAGCGATATATTCTGGTTCACTCAATATGGGCTACGTCCAGTCCTCACAACTTGTGAGTTTTTTCACTAATATGGTCAAAACAAGACTGTTCATGTTTTTCCCACAAATGTTTTAAGGTCAACCTTGATCTATTACAACATTTTGTCTTTCACCTTGAAAGATGTTTCACATATTACTCTTCAATTCTTAGAAGAGTATTTACACTTCTCCTTTCTAAACACACAAGGATTTTACAACTCTGCTTATATTATTTCTAACTCTATAGTGTTTGAGTTCCAAATGTAATTTGAGAGGAGTTTGATTTGATCAGCTGTTACTCAACACTTGTTTGAGTTTTATGTTCCAAGCAATCAGATTCGAGGAATTGATCTTTGAATCTAATAAAGGAAAACTGAAGCCTAGCTTGATGTTTTGAGCTTATGATTCTCAAGAATGATGCTTTTAATGAATGATTGATTGCACTTTGAGCTGATGATGTTTCCTTTGCATTGGAGTTCCTTTTATAGGCATCTTGAAGGGTGGTGCTAGCTCATATAGCCATTTGGAAACAGGTTGTGAAATCTATGATTAATATGCATGTGACACAAATACACGAAGATTGTTCCTGCTGATCTTTAGAACATTATTTGTTTCCTGTTTTATGGCAATTTTCTGGTTCCTATCAGTTTTCAACTCTGTGTTGTGATCCAGTCTTTTTGGCATATGTTTTAGTGATGTAGTGTCTCATTTGTTCAGGTTTGTTCTTGTTTAAAATAACTCATCACTTCTTGAAATTTAACCTTGCAATATTTCATGTTGCTTTAATGTTGAAATCGTATTTGCTGGTTCTCATCACAGCTTCCTTGCATATTCAGTTTCTGTTAGTTGCTCATGATTTGTTATGTGTCTCTTGACTTATAGTAGTCTGAACACATCTTGTTTTTTAGAAGGATTTGTTTTTGAAGGTTCAAGAACATTCTTGGTTTAAGTAAAATAGAGACAAATTATTCTCGGTTCATGTTGTTTGTTACTGTTGTTGAGGAAAAAAACATTTTTGATATATGTTTTAATGACAACAAACCTTATGAAATAAATGATTAAGTTTTATGAATGGTGATCTACTAATGATTGCACTTGAGTTTTATTTAAGGAACATGAATTTCAAGAAGCCATTCACATCATCAAAGTGCATAAGTATCTACTCAATATTGTAATAATCTCAAAAAGAATATATTATACGTCAATCATTCAAGAGAATGATTATTACATCTTCAAGATAGCATCTTCATAAAGAAGGTGATCAAATACATTCATACAATAATCAATGATCACACCATGATATAAATCAAAGTAAATTATGTCTTAACTAAATTGGAAATTGATTATAAGATCATTCTAGAAAAACGAAGATCATTCTGGTTTATTAAAAATACAACAGTCTGAAAAACGAAGATTGTTCTAGTTATTAAATCTGAAGTCTGGAAAAAACGAAGAACATTGGTGCTTTTATAGCATTCAGTCCAAGAACATTTTGGTTATTAAAACTGAAGTCTAGAAAAAACGAAGAACATTCTGGCTTTTACAGCATTCAATCCAAGAACATTCTGGTTTACTAAGAACAAAGCCTTCTTGAATTCAGGATTATATAGCAAATGCAACAAGCTACATAGCAAAACATCAGGAACAACATTACATACTCAATGTTACTGTTTGGACATATTCATCAAAAGAATCAATAAAATCAAAACAATGTACAAAGAGTAATTTGCAAGATTGATCTTCAAGATTGATTGCATAGATAAAGTAAGTACAACTTGGATAAATAAGGCACTACATCAGTGATACAAGTACAATATAGCTGGTCTACAAACAACTGTCAAAAAGTAACAAATTCGTCAAAAGATTAACAAATGCAAAAGTTAAGCATCAAGAATTAACAAGCAAGATCAATCTCCATATTGATAAAGCAACAAGTACAACCATAACAGACATGATAAGACACTGCAATTGCACCTCTTAACATCTTGTGCACAGAGCAGTAAAACATGACACATAAAAGATGTCAAGGCTCTAAGTCCAATACTCACTTATACAAAAAGAACGAAGAATGTTCTTGACAGAAGTTTGAAAACAAAGAACGTTCTCCACAGTTCTAAAACAACAAGAATGATGATATCATCTGTTGAGGAAAAGAAAGCTTTTGGATTTTACAAATACGTTTCCAGCATTCCACAAGGAATATACATGGTTCATCTCAACAAAAGAATCACTCCAAAAGACAAAGGGTAAAAACTATGGCTTATGATAAATCAAGCAAAATTATTCTCCAAGAACAAGAAAGATCATTCTCCGGAATTAAGCAAGAATCAAAGAACGATCTTGAAGTGTATACTTCAGCTGATCTCTGAGATATACACACACGTGATAAAAAGACCATTAATCACTGTCAAGATGGTTGATAAAGAAGGTTACATATCAGCTTTCTTCAAAAGCAAAAAACGAAGAATGTTCAGTCAAGAACATTCTTGGTTCAAATCTGATCTTATCCATAAACTGACACATGACAGTTGGACCATTTCCAACGATCAAATAAGCTATCGTAAGCCTCCTTGAAGCCTATAAAAGGAACCCAAAGCTCAAGGAAAATTAAGAGCGAGCTTCAAGTGAAAAGCAATACATCACTTACTTACAATTATACACTCGAAAGTCTCTCATTTACATACAAGAATCAGTTCTGCTTTCTCATTCGATTCTTAGAATCATTTACTGATTTCTTTCTTTTAAGAATCTAAACTCAAACAAGTGTTGAGCTTACTCAGATTATGCCCAAACTCCTTAAATCGTTATCTTGTAAACTCAAAGCTATAGTGTTGAAAATAGCTTGAGTAGTTTGTAGAAAATCCTTTTATGGTTAAAATGTAAAGTGTAAAAATCCTCTCTAACGATTGAAAGGTAACATGTGGAAATCCATTATGGGAAGAAAGGTAGTGTTGTGAACAGATCAAGGTTGATCTGGACTGGTGGTGTAAAAACCAAGAACGTTCTCCATTTTGAACACTTAGTGAAAAATCTCACAACTGTGAGGACTGAACGTAACCCATTTTGGGTGAACCAGGATATATCTCTGTGTGATATCTATTTCCTTACCTCTATTTATTTCTAGTATTTTGATTATCAAATTAAATAGATAAGTTAAATTTTGTGTTTTTCACTAACCAAAAACGTTCTCCGTTTTCTGTTTTCATAACCAAGATTAATCTTGAGTTAAATTCTTCAAGTTTTAACAGGGAAATTTAAAAAGGTGAATTTATAATTCAAACCCCTTTTTCTTGTAAAAATTGACATTGCCACTTCACTCACTATCAACAACTTTTTCTAGTTAGGAGTCAGAGCTGCAATATAATAAGAAGTAGGTTCAATGTAAGTACATAAATTAACAATAAACAATCTCGGTTGTAGAGATAAATTAGAGTAAAAAATAAAATCATAGATAGGGTAAGGAGTTTTATTTGACAAATTACAAATAATAAACTGTGAAATATTAGGTTTACCTGTAAACAATTCACAATGATAATGCTTTAGGTATCAATGAGGTTTGATATTCCTATTAGATTTTCTAACAGTAACTTGTTGGTCGTTTGTTGTAATATTGTCACAGTGGGAAATATGTTGAGGAAGATCGTGGTGGTTATTATGAGAAGTGTGTTGTAAAGGATATACATTGTATGAGTAGGTATGTTCAATGCGGTATCAATGTTGACGATGATTATTATGTCCTACATGTTCACATGCATAATTAGGGCATGAGGGAGTTGGTCGAGGAGATTGACGGTCGGTCGATAGCATTAGAGATTGATGGTCGGTCGAGGAGATCTTGAGGGGATAATTGACATGAACATCATTTCATAAAGGTGGGCAGGTACCGTTGGAGATATCCACAAAATACTAGTTAACTTTAAGTAGACATTGTTGTTCACTAAATAGGATAGAGTATTCCTACTTGTCAGAACCCAGAAGTTGGATCCATGTATTGAAGTTAGACGTTGATAGGAATACATGTCAATCTATGTCTTGTATGCATATGCATTTCATACATTACATGGTCCCACCATTTAATGAATGATTATAATTAAATGCATAGTTTAATTTGGTTAGTGATACAACGACAATGATCACGATGATTATGTGGCTAAGTATCCATGCTATATGATGATAAATTATTAAAGGTGATTATGTGATTAAATATTTATATGTTGTATAATAATAAGAATGTTGCATATACGCCTATTATTCATGTTTTGTTTTATTATGTGTCTGATTTGTGATTGTCACTCATACAACTAACACATATGTTTGGTGGTAGATGAAGTATCGAAGTTCTCACAACGAGAAATTATGAGTTTGAGGATTCAAAATCCTTGAATTCTAGTTTACATTAGACTCTCTTATCATGTAACTTGAGAATCATGGTTATTTGTAAAAAGGTTTCATTATTGATTTTAAATGATATTTAGTGATATTTTCTATTGCGGTAATAGTATTTTGAAAGTTTTATATATAATTTTAATTTTCACAAATTTTTCACTTGTTCGACATTATATTTCATATGAGATCATGACCTAATTAAGGGAACCTATTGAAGTTTCCCAACTCACCCCCTCCTTCAGATTCACTCATCTTTACCATGAATTAACTCAGGGGAGTACCTGCAAAAGGTACTTCAATGGCAAAATCAGTTACGACACAGTATAGTAAATGAGTTTAACCATTTAGTCATGGATGCTTGCCAGGAATCCTCGTACCTCATTAATAATCAAATTCCAATTGAAGTGAAATATATTGGATAAATCAATATCAAAAAATAAAATATAAAAGGAGTTAGATGAAATTACATCAATTCCAATCATGGATTTTTGAATTGAGAGAGATAGTTAGTTAATTAGGGCAAACCATGCCCTTTTATATTGGAAGTGGGGAGAGACTCTTTCATGGCCCTTATATCTTTGGACTATAGAGTAATAAGACCACATACTCATTTAATCGACCCAATATCCTAATAAGTCATCATAAATTTAAGTATGCATAGTCATATTGACGTAAATGTACTCAATCTCTTTATGCATACTAATTTAATATTGAACAAATTGCAGTAATTTATAATAGTTTTAAGACGTTTTCCGTCATTTGAGCTTTAATTTGTTATTATTTTATATTATCTTTATCCTAACTATTTAAATTAAATTCCTTTTCAAAGTATTAAAAAAAAGAAACATAATCTCTTGAAAATATATTTTTGTCAAAAATAACAAACATTGTAAAATTTATATTTATTTAATGTTATTTCAACCATTAATTTTACTAAACTATAGTTAGATTTTGCTAAACAAAACCATAATCCCAAGGCAAAGCTCAAAGTCAAAAGTTCTTTATAAAAACTTGAGCAATTCTTGTTCTCACTAGAAACATGTTATGTTAATACTTCATGATATAACTATATTTTTTGATCTAACATAATAGCAACATATTATTTATTACCTTTGAGCAGTGTCAACGCCAGAGGCTACAAAGTACACATACCTATGCCAAAAGAACGTGAAGAAACAGCAAAAATAAATGTTACTAGTTTTGCTTGCTTGCACTTAGGATTAGCCTAACCACTGTTTAAAGACAATGACAGTGCATCATCATACTTGAATGTTATGTGACCCATAAAAAGAACATGGACATGGGTTTGTGTTAATGGATAACAACCTCACATTCACATAGAGCACATGTTTTTGTGGTTAGTGTGTGTGGCAAGTCAAAAGGTCTACAATTTAAAGTTACATTCTTTTCTTCCAACTTTTCACATTGTTGTACATTTCAACCAAATTACACTCATATGATTCGACACTCATATACACATGAATATGTTCTATAGTAATAATGTTTAATTAAAATTTTAAAACTTGCTTGTTGTAAAAAAAAATATTGGGTTAAATAATTTTTTAATTCCTATAAATATATTTTTAGTTCATCTAAAAATTTTCTTCAAATAATGGTCCCTCAAATGTTTTTATTAATTATTTTAGTCTTTATTTTTTAACCAACTCACGTGCATCATTGTAAGTTTTGAATAATTTTTTTTTAGTATTTTAAAACATTACAAGAATCTCTCATACTAAAATTTAGAATTTTTTTAACAAAAGATGAATTAAATTTTCATTTTTAAGCTTTTAAAAATGAAAATTTAATTCATTCCTTGATTAAAAAAAATTCTAAATTTTTGTGGAACATATTCTTATAATATTTTAAATGTGATGTAAAAAATTATTTAAAAAATCTAATGATACACATGAGTTGACTTTAAAGTGGGGACTAAAATTATTGATAGGAAATATTTGAGAGACCATTGTTTGAAGAAACTTTTTAGAGAGATTAAAAACAAAAAAGGTATATTTATAAGGACTAAAAACTTATTTAACCAAAAAATATTTAATTAAAATTTCTTAATTAATTCAGTAAAAAGCGAAGAGTAAATACAAAGTTGGTCCTTAAAATTGTAATATTGTAGTAGTATTTTAGTACATCTCTTATATTATCGATATTTCAAAATGATTTATGAAATTGTAAAATTTTAATTAAATTTTTCCTTTGTTGGCATTTGTAAAGACTTAATGACATTAAGTTTGAAACCGAGTGATAATGCCGGTGATGCATTTAATAATAGATAACTGGAAAAACTTGATTAATATTTTGCAATTTTAGTGTATATTTAAAATAATGATAATTAATAGTAGATAGATGAAAAAACTCGATTAATATTTTGCAAATTTAGTGTATATTTAAAATAATGATCATGTGAAGAACTAAATTAATACAAACTGTACAATTTCAAAGACTAATATAAGTATTTTTTATTAATAACTGAAGTTGTCCAGAAAAATACATCCATTGAAGAGCCTAAAAGTATTTTATTATTGTTGCTATTGTATGTATCTCTCTATTTCTATATACACAATATCAATATCTCCGTATATAAATGTAAATCCTATAGACGAAATTCTAGAATCAAGAAAGTTAGTATTATTGAATTTATTATTAATTAATATTGTTTTTATAAATTTATCTTTTAAAAGAAAGAGCTAGTTTATATTTCTATTATAGTCATTCTTATTTGCTACATGTTATGTAAAATTATTAGAGGTATGATGGTAAATAAATAATTAACGAAGTTAAAATAAAAGTTCAAAATTATGAAAAAGGAAAAGTGGATCCTAAATTTAGAGACGAAGGCATTATTTTTAAGGTTGTTTTACAATTATTATTTACTTATCAGTTTTCATTGCCTCACTCGTTTAATTTATCTCTTGAATAATGTAAATAAAAAATAATTGATAAATTAAATATAATTGAAAAAATAAAATAGTTAAATGTAACTTTGAAATTTGAAAATAGAAAATAAATTTAAAAAAAAATCCTATAAAATCAACTACTAAAAAAAAGAGAAAAAATTTCAAAAAGATAATATATATTTTTTATAAGCAAATGTATAAATTAGTAGTTGCATTGAGTTTTCAAAATTTGAACTCAGAACCTCTTCCTTGAAAATTTGAACTCAGAACCTCTTCTCTTAATTCACTGATCAAACTAGCTAGTGTGATAATTATTATTATGTGTTAGTTGTGCGTTAGTGCATGTGTGATAATTATTATTATGTGTTAGTTGTGCATTAGTGCATGTGTTGCAGCCAATTTTAAGTTATCTTTCACATCATTGTCTTCATTGGCATATATAACTACGTGCGAATAAAGCAGAGGAGAGTGCTCATAAACAGTAAGAAGTATCCTTCAATTATGTCCACAAATAAGGTTCTATTTTGATTTATTTTCTTTTCCATTTCTTGAAAATAAGTTGCTAGGTATAGTCTTTCTTCTAGTTTAATCAATGCGACCCTTTATTATATGATCTTTCCCCTTACACGTGTCCCCGAGTGAAGGGACATGCATATGCACATCTAATATGACTTCTTTTCAAAATATGACTTTTTTTCAAAACCAATTATCGTAAGACTTTTAAAACTTTCTCTCAACTGTAATGATTATTTTCTTTATCAAAATTTAATTTTTAATGAAGAAAATAATACATTTGAAGATGACATGTTAACAAAATTAAGTTAAACAAAGTTTGATACAAAGAAGACAACCATGTTCGACTTCTCCCGTAGTCTCTAAAAACATTATTTATGGATTTATAAAGAGAAATGAGAGGTTATAAATTTGAGGGAATTCTTAATTTTAGGGTTAATAATTTTTATTAATTGGAATATCTATTTAGAAATAATTTTAAAAATTTTTGCAAATAAATCATAACATGGATAATAATATATTAAGTTTTAATCTAAATCAACACTGTCATGTTATCAAATATATTTCTAAATCATTAATGAAGAGAAGACGTCAACAAACTTAAGTTCAAAACTAGATGGTGTAGAGAAATCCTAAAATTCAAGCAACGAGGGACTAAAATCATGATTCACTTAAGTCTAATTAATATTAAGTGCATTTAAGTCTAATTATAATTAACTTAGCTCATTCCTCACTAACATTAAAAACCAAACGCCAATATAACTTAATTACTAATTAAAGTCCTAAAAGTAATTAAAATGACAACTCATTAAGCTCACATAAAACCAAAAAACACCCAACGAACATAGGGAAGGAGACCAAAATACAGGGAAAACACAACCTTCACTAAGTAAAGAAAAGAACAGTGAGATTCGCACCAAGAAGAAGAAGCAAGAGAAACACAGGCTTCACGCGTAGAAGGAGAAATGAGTTGGCATCGCCCGCAAAGTAGGAGAAGTCGTTTGTAAACAGAGAAAAACACTTATTCTTTGTGAAGAAGAAGAATAAATTAATTGAAATACTTCAAAAATGACCTATATACACTTTTAAAAAACATAACAGTTAAAAATAGGGATATTTGTTTTGTGACCCAATTTGCGGCCACGACAGCTGCACCTGTTGAACACAGCTCACCAGTCGAAAGCATTGTAGCAAACCTCACCGCGTCTCCACGACTCCGCAATTGACAATATAAGTTCAATCTTGATCAACAATAGAGATTACTGATTGCACTGATCACCAGATATCCATTTAGCGAAAGTGAATATATTACATGAAAATGCAATATTTTCAAAATAAAAACAAAAATAGTGAAGGAACATAATGAAGAGAGAAAGGGATAATAATAATAATAAATATGGGAGTTTGTAGCTTGCAAATTAAATTTTTTTCATTAACTTCATTATGCCCAAGTGAATATTCAAAGATTTTCAAAATGAAAAGAATCTATAAAAGAACATATTGATAAAGACACAAAGTGCTTATCATATAGTATATATTATATATGCATTTGAAGCGTGCAAATTAAATTTCATGATTAAAATGACTAATAATATAGATGATGCCATGATGGTGTACTTTCCAACTGAACAGCAACTGTTTAATATTAGCACTTCCATCATCAAAGCCATTCTCCTATCATTGAGGTAAAAGTAAACCTAAAACTTTCTAACCATAATAATGCTGACCTGGTGGTGAAGCACCACCAGGTCTCACAGGTGATGAACCAGGAGCCCCAGGATGGCTGATTCCGATTGGATTAGGGCTGCTTTGAGCAAGAGGAGAGGAAGTGGTCGGCATACCTGCTGACGCATAGGCAGGCATAGGAGGAACTGCACCAGTTTGAACAGGATAAGCACCGGGAACAGATACGTAATTTGGTCTAACTGATTGCAGATTTGGATCCCATGATGGCACTTGTCCTCCAGGAACTTGAGTCTGAAAAGCAGAGGCACCAGCATGGTACATAGGTGCAGCTTGAGGATTTTGCCAAGCTGTTGGAGGAACTTGTGCTGCAACCAAGCTAGGATGTGGCACTGTGTAGTCTCTACTTTTGTCACTGAAAGCCTGAAAACAAAACATACAACACTAAAATTAGACTCAGACTCATTCAATTGTCATAAACAAATTACCATTATAGGTAAATCAAGTGTCAAGAAGCATACATTTAAGTCTCAAATTTCTTTCCGATCAAGAAAGTGTCCACATTGCTTCTCTAAGGATATCTCTAATTTTTTCCCCTCATTAACATTAACTTATAAAACACATTTTTTATACCTTTACATTGAGATCAGTATGACGAGAGTATGATAGATGAAGCTTACAATAGCCACCATCATATATGCAATGTCCCTCTAAAGCTTCTCTAGCAGCTGCAGCCGTTACAACATCTGTAAAAAACACTTGCAAATGATCAGATCTCTAGCCAATCTGGTGCCAGAACTCTCACAAAAACTAAATGTACAGTATACCATGTAAAATGGACCCTAATCTTCAAGAATGTAATACACAAAAGGCCGGAATAAAAAAATAAATTGAATAAACAAAAATATATTAATAGAAAGAAATAAAAAACGACAAAAGGAAATACAATTTAAAATAATATTTAGTTATCGGATAAAAATACAATTTAACTCAAATTCATAGAGAAGTACCATAATTATTTCTATCCATTAGCACAAAAACATCAAAATTCAGCATTGAAGCAGAAGGAAAGCATTTCGTTAATGAAATAATCAACAAAAAGAAAAACGAAATATGGAATTGAACTGATATGAAATTATCAAAACAACTGAAAAACAGCCCATGGTTAATGAAATTATCAATCCAAGGAATCACTGAAGGTGCAAACACGAGAAGGAGGGGTTGAATTGTGTTTGACTTAACTTGAAACTTTTCCTGTTTTAATACTTTCAAAACAAAACTTGATGTATAATTAAAACAGAGTTAGCAGCGGATAAAAATAAAAATAAAAACTCACAGATTTTATACTGGTTCACCGTTAACGAGGCTACGTCCAGTCCCTTCGCCTTGAAGGATTTCACTAATTCAATCTTGAATTACAACCTTGCTACTGACCCTCCAAGACAACCTTGCTACTGACCCTCCAAGACAGTCTTCTCAAATAGTCTAACAATCCTAGACTTCTTTGAGGAAAAACAACTCTTGTTCTTCAGCCAATCTGACACCCCAGATTGTAGAAGAAATCACAACACTATGAATCTAATTGCCAAGTAACCTGCTACCTCTACTGACTCCCACAGCTTGTAGACTCTACTTCAACAACTTAGATTTGACACAGTGGAACGAAAACAACAAGAGTACTTGCTTTAAAAACTGAGACTCAACAATTGACTTATATGAAAATTTGAGAGTGTATGACCCTTTTGTGATTTTCGATTCTGAGCATTCTGCCTTGAGCCTCCTTTTATAGATGAAAATTAGGGTTTCTTCCATGATCAAATTCGAGCTGAATCTTGCTGGATTCTCTTCCAAAAATAACTTGACCAATTGGGCTTCATATAAATAAAAAACATATCTTCAGATTTCCTTTCAAAATAACTGGCCAATTAAATCTGTTGGTTGTTCCCGCCAATGCTCCTGAATTCCATGCTACTCCACTTTATTTTTATAACCAATCTTTTTAACACTTTAATTAAAATAACTTGCAATCTCCATCGTTGATCAATTCTGGACCATCAGAATTTTGAGCGCTAGTCCACATCTGGTCCAAGCTAAATGATATGCTGTGATCCTCTGAATTCGGCCATCCCTGGACCACACTTCCTGACCCTCTGATCTTCTGATTTCGGCCAACCTGGATGCGCGCCTGATATGATGAATTCTTTTGGACTCGGCCATTTCTGGACTTGCACATTCTGTCCCTCTGATTTCGGCCAACACTGGGCCATGGTCTGATTTTCTGATCTGGACCATCACTGGACTCAAAAAATTATTTCTGAACCATTGATCTGGATATTTTTACTCTAATCTGGACAGATTCTGGAATTTGGTCTGGAATAAACTGAAATAAACTTGATCAAAAAATATTTCAGTCTGGACATTTTACCTTTGATTTTGGACCAGGTCTGGATTGATTCTGGAACTCATTTCTTTTGATCTGGACTTAGTTCCATGCCCTGAATCATGCTATCTTATGATCTGGGCCAAATCTGGATTGATCCTCTTGTTCTGGACTCATAAACATACCTTCTGGTCAAGTCTGGAACAAGTCTGGACTGTGTAATTTTTCACTGCCAGGCAATCTTCTGGTCAAAATAACTTTTGGAATAAAATTGATATTTGATTTCTGTTTGTCTGGAACAACTCTCCTTCTGGCAGGCTTTCCAATGGTATGATCCATGTTTCATTCTGATTTTTATTCCTTCTGATCTAAGCCATCAAAGATATCTTCTGGTCATGTTTTGACATTCCTGGAGTATCTTCTGGTCATTCCAGAATTCATTTTTCTGGAATCCTTTGATCTCTGCTTCTGTTTCCTTCAGTTTTTGGGGCATTTAACTTAATAATTCAAAGTACAAAATAAGTTTACATTGAGTACATTTGTAAGCATCAAAATCCTAAGTACTTAGAACCAACTTGGTTCCAACAATCACCAAATCCAAAGACAAGAAAACTAAGGAGAGAGAGTAGGCATATATATAATAATATATACATTAGAAATTTGTTGGAACTGGTTAGTACACAATTGAAATGGGAAACTGAATTCTTTATTGAATTTAAACAGAATGCGAGTTTACAATTCTGTTAGGGCAGGATTGATAAACTTGTTACAGAATTATTCACTCCAAGAATTTGAGAGCTTGGTCTCTCCCTTCCCAATAACCACTCAGAAATTTCCTACCTTCCGTTTTCCATTTTTCCTACTTTTATTTGCATCGTTACTGCTCTAGAGCAGCAGTTACTGTCTGATTTACAACTTAAACTGACACAATAACTGCCTACATAACAAATAACTGCCATACAAATTCAGTTCCCACTTAAAATTCTAACTCTTGACCCTCCTCTTATAATATTTAGTTATAAGAGGCCTAACAAAATTCTATATAAAACTGGAATATAGTGCACAAGATCAAGACTTAACAGACAAGTAGGATTGTTACCAGGGTACTGAATTAGTGCCTGAGTTTGACCATTCTTTTCGAACATAGCAATTTTCTGGACAGTCCCAAATGTAGAGAACACCTGTAAAGATAGACCAGCATTGAGTGCATAATTCACACACAAATTAGGAAATTTTACTGAAATATATAAATTCTCACCGTGTTGATGACGTCAACAGTAACAGCATACTGCATATTTTCAATGGAAGCCAAAAGTACATTGCTCTCCGGTTCTCTCCTCTTCCCATCAGGACCTATAGCAGGCTGAAGATTACAATTTGTTAGCACATACTAAAATAGAAAAAGCTAAAAGTTTTTGAAGAATAAAACAATAAAACACCTGTGCTGCCCCCTCCATAGCACTATGATTGACAGGGAGCATAGGATTTGTATAGTCCCTGAAAAGTCATGGAAAAAATATTATTAACTGTTGAGGCACTAACATCTACAAGAGAATTAGAAATGTAGCCGTGCACATTAAATAAAAACATAATCTGTGAGCCAAAGCCGTGAAAATAAAGTGATTACATTAAACATATATAGCTAAGGGAAGCATCAACCATTTGGCACAACAGTCAGAGGTGTTGCCATGTTACTAACTGACAATGAAGCTGCGGGTTCAATTTGTGGAATAAGACTCTTGCAAATGCAAGACTGTCTATAATAATAGAGCTGAAATGAGTCCGACCATTCCCTGTACTCTACCATGCTGGGACTTGTAGCACCAGGTTGCCCTTCCCCATTAAACATATATAAAGATCTTAGATGATAAAGCCATTGAACCAAAATGGTTGACTAGAAATATAAATGATACATAGCAAAAGCGAAGAGACAATCCTGTTAAATTTATGTAATTTTAAAAATATAATGATAGAAGAAATGCTTAGTTCACAACACAAGCTTATTGATACAATTATGGTTTGCAAAAAATTAATTAAGAGGTCACCACTCACCATCACTAAGTCAAATCATTCTAACACAATGTTATCCAAGCAGTAAGTAGAATAAGAAATTATTTACAATTACATATTCTAGGAAACAGGGCTTCAAGTCTTAAAGTTTAGAGCCTCTATACAAAACAAGAAAAAAATCATATAAGGTATTTTTCATATAAACAGCTGGAAAATGATCAAGGAATTTACAAAGTGGTCATGGCAACTCAACCGAATCCTGACTACCGAGCTTCAGTAACCCCTAGATGATAAAAGCACATATATCAATTAGCAGATAAGAGAACCCCAAGAAAAATTACATACAAGAGCTTTCACTTCACAATTTGCTTAAGTTTCTAAGAAAATAAACCATCCAGAAACATAATTGAAGAATAACTTATGATAGTTGTCTTGCCTGCTTCCACCATTACCTGCTGCGATTAGATTGAAATTTGATATTCAGATCTCTATGTGCTGAGTATGAAATACGCAAATTACAAGAACCAACATGATCTGGAAGCAGGTATCTGGATGCAAATGACAAGTTAATCAGCGAAAATTATAACCATCAAACTAAGTGAATTAAAGACAGGGTAAGATAAGTATGCGGGAAATACAAAAATAATTTTGCCTTGGTATGCTTCTTCCATCCAGTGCTTCCCTAGCTGAAGAAGCAGTCTCGGCATCAGTGAACTGAATCAGAGCCTGCCATGGCATAAAACTTAGTTAATTCTTACAGTCAGTCAGGGGACATTTAAGGAAGCGCAGCTGACAATAATATACTAACCTGGAAACCTGCTGTCTTTTCGAATGTAGCAATTTTGTGAACAAAACCAAAAGCAGAAAACACCTGAACAAAGAATTAAAAAACACTAGTTCATGCATCACATTGCTTCTCCCTAAATAAAAAGGTCAGAAGATAATAGAACAGCAGATGATTGGGAACCATCACAAATGTAAAGATCACAAGGTAATGTCAAGAAGGAAAAGGAAGTTTCAAACAGATGAGGAATAAGTGCAGAATGACACCTGTACTCATCTGTGTGACCTTAGAAAGGAGTACGACGCACATGATAATAATTCCAAACTGTCTCCAACAAAAGTATCTAAATATGAGAGAACACCATCTGTGATTCAACCGATTCCAGTAAAACGTTGCAGATGATTTAATCAGGATTCTCTCTAAATGTAAATAAAAGGGTAAAAATAAAAGTTCACATGGTTATATGAAAAAAAAATGGAATTGTATATGAATAAAGAGTATTGAAAGGAAGATTCCTAGCCAGTCACTTATGAGATAACCCTTGCTATTCCCAGAAAAACATCAGAAAAAATCAAAATATTAAGCAAATTGATTGACACTCGTATTTTATTAGAAGATTTGGGGAAATTCTCCCATGATTTCATTACTTCACGACTCCAAGGGTCAGCAGACCTCCCCAAACACAAAGGCCCCAAGTCTCTGAAAATGGCAAGATAGTGTACCTCTACTGCCTTCTTATATTTTATATACATCACAGCCTAACCCTCCAACTAACTTGGTCTAATTATTTCCAATACTCCCCCTCAAAAAGGTTACCAGATTTCACAAATTGTTGTACCCCATTCCAGTACTCATACCTGATACCCTATTTTTGCAACCTAATAAGAATTTTAAAAAGTTTAATTTGTTATTTGATGATGGCCTCAGTGCAATGGAAAGTGCTATTAGCACAAAAATAAAATAGTTTGAAGCATAAATTATTTTTGTGATTAAGTTACTGCCTAGTGGTATCAATGAACACTTCAAAATTGGCTGTGCTTTTGAATTATATATATCCTAGTCCGCAATACTGAAACATCCCAAACTTTCTTAACAAAAAAAAGGCTTTGATGACCCAAAAAGCGAGATATTTCTAGAAGCCATTTATGTCTATAATCATACCCTTATTTGACAAAACATCCCTTCATATTATTTGGATCATAACACTTTTTCTGGCATATTTTTAAATATTCACTTCACAGTTCAAAACTAAGACTTAACAGATAAAGCATGTAGATCTAAACCCTAATTCAAAAATAAGAATATAAAAAAAACCAAAGCAGAACAAATGTGCTTCTACATAAACAAGCCCAAGGAGCTTACAAAATCACAATCACAAAAGAGAACGGAAAGTCCAAAACAACTTTGCAGCACTTACCAAGTGGATAACATCAATGCTCACATCCCCGGCTTCCACGCCTTCAATAGTTACCAGCAAGACATTTCCAGGAATATCTCCAGGGCTTTTGTTGTTGACAATTTCGTGTCTATTGGAATACTGTATGTAAACAGTTTTACCACGAACCTGAGCAGGCTCGGAAGATGAAGCATAATATGAAACCATTGAAATTGCTTGATTTAGATCCACCTGGAAAAGAAGGTATAGTTGAGAATTCACTAATTCAGAAATCCGAGTTGGAAAGTCAGAAAAGGACCAGGTATCATATCATCAAATAAAAGAAAATACATTGCAGTTGGCAGAGATTTTAACTTGTAAGTTATAATACTAATCAAGGGAGTGAGCTTCTTTTCAACCTCCATGTTTTCTCAAAAGCCTCGAAATTTTGTCCTGATTGGCCAATCTGGATGTGTATTTGAGAACATAAGGGGGCGGGAGAAGAAACCACCATTAAGGAATGGTTAAACTAAGCTCAATTTCTCTCAAGTCTTGGATCTAGAAATGCTTGATTAAAAACTCTAGAATAACGCTAGCAACACACTCTCTAACACACATTTTCCAACACACTCTCTTTGATTGGTTAAAATTCACATGAGTCACACCAAATTCATATGGGATCCACATGATTTGGTGGGACCTATGTGAATTATAACCAATCAAAAAGAGTGTGTTAGAAAGTATGTTGTTAGCACTCCTCAAAACCCTAATATAGATGCCCTAAGTAAAAGAGTAGAACCCAATAACAAACAACATTCCAATAGCCTGAGGAGATTTATGCAGTGAATAAACCATCAATTTGGTCCATAAACTATCACTATCTCCAATTTAGTCTCTAAACCAGTGATGTCAATTGTGGAAAATAGTGGTTAGTTCAAATTCCTCTATGCTATACCGCAATAGTGGCTATTTGACAACACTTTGTACATAATAGTGTGTTGCGGAGCAATGGCGTTTTGCTCAAATTCCACTATGCTATAGCACTATTGCAACGCTACAGCAGCTATTTGATAACACTGCTCTAAACCATAGAGATATAATAACTAGTCCCTAAACTGCCATTAATCCTTCAACTTAATCCTTGATCAATCATTATCTCCCGTACATTTAAACAATTGAGCTCAATAGCCTTGGATCAAGAAATGCACAATTAAAAACCCTAATATAATTGCCCTAAGTAAAAGAGTAGAACCCTATAACAAACAACATAACAATAGCCTAAGGAGATTGAGGCAAACAAATTAGCATCATCAAGACCTCTCTGACGTCCAACACGTCTACCAATACAACACATACACATGTTATCAATTTCAATCACTTCCATTTACTCAAATTACTATCAACACTTCACATTGAAGGCTACTCGTCTACCAATACAATACAACACTTACACATGTCATTACATTCAATCACTTCAATTTTCTCAAATTATATAATAAAGAAATGGTTAACATGAACACAATTTATCTCTAATCTTAGATCAAGAAATACATGATTAAAATTAAAAAACCCTAATATATTTCTAAGCGATGATGATAGTAGTAAAGAAGGATTGAAAAAAAGAATGAGAGATAAGGAAGTTAGTTATTACGAATTCGACGAAGGCTTGGTTACGATTGGCGCCGACATTGCATTTAGTGTTGACGATTTTACCGAAGGGGTTGCAAAGTTCAATGAGTTCTTCTTCGGAACACTCCCAAGGAAGGTTGCGAAGGTGAAGAACTTTGGATGGGGTTTGTGTGTAACGGAACTGGTGTTGGTTTGATGTTGACATTTATTGTAGATTTACGATTCAGACGACGGAGTTGTGATATGAACGAACGGGAGATTGAAGATTGAAGATTGAAGATTGTAAGGGATTGTTTGCTGTCGTCTACTGGTGGTAAGTGTATATCCCCACTGGCTAAAGTGCGTTTTTATGTAATGCGATTGCTTTTATTTTATTTTATTGAATGAATTATTCCGTGTGGATGGTTCTGAATTATTTTTTTTTCTTTCTAAATTACATTTTGTTTATCTCATAAAATATTTTGAATAATATTAATTTTTTTAGAAATAAATTTTATAATATTTTATTTGTTTGTTACAACTTATATTAAAAATAATTTTAAAATTATAGCTTAAATTAAAAAATTGATTTAACTAGTTTATCGAAAAATATAAGTATTTCATTTATTTGCTATAATTTTTTTTTATAATAAACTTTTTAAAAAATAATTAAAATGAAAAGTTATTTTAGAAAGTTTTTTATAAAAATTATTTTTAAAATATATCTTTTTAAGAAAAAAAATTATTTTTATCATATTAAAATTTCTATTATTATATATAAATTATTGAATGTCAAAATTATTTTTTTTTTATCGGTAACAAGTAACAAATGAGTCTAAAACAACTTCTATTATTTTTAAGATATCATAAAAATTATTTTTAAAAATATAAAGCAAAAGTCAATTTTTAAAAATCTTAAACAAATGGGCCCACACTTTTTGACACTATCTTTGATGAATTAAAATATACATGGATTCCACCAAATTCATATGAAACATGCATGATTTGGTAGAACTTATATGAATTTTAACAAATCAAATAGAGGGTGTTTGAGAATGTGTTGGTTGTAACACCCCAATTTTTATAATAAACTATTTTATTAGTGAAATAAAATTTTAAATAATTAATTTTATATTAATATTATTTTAGAATATATGTTGATAGATTTTGTGATTAATTTCAGTTATATGGATGTTTTCTATGACGTGTTAGTTTGATATATATTATATTATATTAAATGAGTGATATAAATAATAAATATTTTATTTTATTATTTTATATGTTTTTCTAAAAGTAATTGTATTTTAGTGTAATATTTTAAAGAATAAGATTTCATGCGATTTTATATTTCAATTATTTAGAACTATTTTCTATTTTTTGTTATTTATTTTATAAATAATTATCTTGAGATAGTAGTGATATTGAGTTTGATTTATTTTATTATTATATACTTGTTATGACGTTGTGATTTTATATATATTTATTATGATTTAGTAATTAATATAAAATGTAGATGTTATATTTATTTATTTTATAATTTCGACTATTCACTAATGATGGTAATATTTTAATTTGAGTATTTGGAAAAATAAGTATTATTATAGTGCTTATTTGGAATATGATAATTTTGGTTATTAATGTATTTTAAAAGATTAATTATTTTATAAAATATTAGTTTTAGAATAAAAGAAGAAGAAGAAGAAGAAGAAGAAGAGAAGAAAGGAACAGATAAGAAAAGAAGAAGAAGAAATGAAAGGAACCAGTGACGCAAACAAAAAAACGCACATCCTCTTCCTCTCAAATTCATCCCACCAACTCCTTGCCATTTGAACCGACCACAACTTCTATCCAACACAAAATCGGCCACTGAATTCATTTTTGGCATCAATTTTATCAATCGTGGCTCCGTTTCATCAGAAACAGCTGCGCTATTTTCTTGGGCGAGCTGTTTTTGGCCGATTCCGATCACCACGTTTGTCGTATCAAAAAACTGACATCGTTTTTGGATTTCTCTTGTCGAAACCTTCAAGAAGCACTACTCATTTGCATTTTTCGGTGAAGTTGATGTCGGACCCTTCCGGCGCTCCGACGAGTCGGTGAGACTTTTTCTGCAGTTTTTTCTCGTCGTTTTGACTCTATTTTTGCTCCAAAAATTATTATTAATTATTTAACATTGATTTTTATGCTCCGCATAATTTATCAGTCACGTCTCAGAGATTTTGTGAACTCGCCGTTTATTTGGATTCACTCGCTGTACATTGTTAATCTACGGTTGCTGTTGAAAACTTCCATTGATTTTTGTGATTAGAGAAAGCGTCTAAGGTAAGGGGTGAGAGAGCATTTGAATTTATGAGTATAATATATTGTGAGATGATCGGGAAAACCGTATTTCCCAACGATTCATCCGGGGCTTGCTACGTACGGCAGTAGCCCTTTGAGTGATAAATTGATTAATGTGAAAATATGGAAATTGTGAGATTAAAATTTGGAATAAAAATATTTATAAAGTGTTGATTGATTTAATTTTGTTAAATGTGTATTATTTGATATTATCGTGATATTTGATTTATTTTCGTTAAATGTGTGATATTTAATATTATTGTGATATTGGATGTCGAATGAATTTTATGTATGTTTGATTAGATGAGTTTTGTGGTGTGATAATAAAATATGGATGCATTGTGATGAGTTTATGTGATGATAATGATGTATGATTAATAATTGTGATGTTATAAATTTGTGATGAGGATATTGAAGTAACCCCATAATTGATGGAGTGGTGATGATTCCAATTTGTGTTTGAGATTATGGTCTTAATGGAGTATCATAGGCCAACGAGGGGAGAAAATAAATATTGAGAATTTTTGAAGTGGAGATTATTTTGTCACCATATAGGTAGGGCCTGACAAGCCTAGTGATTCCGGGAAAGTACAACTGAATGAGCCTGATCGTGGCGGTCTGCTGTTGAGCCTTAGGGCAAGATTGTTAGACCTTGGAGGTATTCGGGTGGGGAATTCCTAGGTGACTTGGAGATAGCACTCCTAATGTCGGGAGCTACCATGCAACACACGTTTACCTCGACTGTCGCGTATATGTGTCTCGGGTTGAGTTGAGCGGATCTATGAGGACAGGGCCAATTTGAATTGCCCGTCCACCGGGATGGTGGCATAGTATCAAGTCTCCTAACCAAGTACTTCAGAGTTAGAATGGTACCACATTGTGAAGTAGAGTCTAAGCTCATGCATAGCATTGCATCTTATTGTGATTGTTTTGTTGTGATTAATATGTACCGTGTGTGATAATAATTCCTTTTAGATGATTTGATGTTATAGTGAAATATATTGGTTTCTCGTTAGTTATTTTGACTTTATAATGTAATCTTTCTTTTCTTGAAGAATGTTTGTATAATGATACGGTTTATCATGATTGATTGCGTGTTCTTCTTACTTATATTATACTATAAACATGATTTCAAAACTCACCTCCTTCGTTGTTTGTGTTTGACTGGCTTGGCCCTGCGTTTGCGAAATCGCTGTTATTACAGGTTAATGAGTCTTGAAGTTCAAATTTGGGAGAAACTCCGCTTTGATAGGTGATACCGGGAATTAAGAGTTGTAATTTATATTTCACTTTCACTTGTTTAATTAGAAAAAAAAAACCTTTTGTATGAAAACCTTATAGTACTAGTAAGTTATTTGGAATTAAATCAAGAAATTATAGTTAAATGCAATCTTGATGAACTTGATTTAATCATTAAGCATTTGCACCATCCCCATTTTCAGACCTTTAAAATGAAAACCTAATTTATTACGCAACTTTATCTATAAATTCAGACCTAATTTAAAATGAAAACCTAATTTTCAGACCTTCGTCCATAAATTAATTGTAAATATATTCTAATATATGGGTTGATTAATGATTATACCTCAACTTTATCCAAGTTTTGCCGAGGGAGCAACCCCATTTTTTACCTTGAATTGGTCAAAATACGCAGATTTTCTTACTTTTCGTGGAGGATTAGATCCACTAACTGGTGGTCTATGGCTGACCGATATAGCACATCATCATTTAGCTATTGCAATTCTTTTTCTCATTGCCGGTCATATGTATAGAACTAACTGGGGTATTGGTCATGGTATAAAAGATATTTTAGAGGCCCATAAAGGTCCATTTACAGGACAGGGTCATAAAGGTCTATATGAGATCCTAACAACGTCATGGCATGCTCAATTATCTATTAACCTAGCTATGTTAGGCTCGTTAACCATTATAGTAGCTCACCATATGTATGCTATGCCTCCTTATCCATACCTAGCTACTGACTATGGTACACAACTGTCATTGTTCACACATCACATGTGGATTGGTGGATTTCTTATAGTTGGTGCTGCTGCACATGCAGCCATTTTTATGGTCAGAGACTATGATCCAACTACTCGATACAACGACCTATTAGATCGTGTGCTTAGACATCGCGATGCAATTATATCACATCTCAACTGGGTGTGTATATTTTTAGGCTTTCACAGTTTTGGTTTGTATATTCATAATGATACCATGAGTGCTTTAGGGCGCCCTCAAGATATTATACAATTACAACCTGTCTTTGCTCAATGGATACAAAATACCCACGCTTTAGCACCTGGCACAACGGCCCCTGGTGCAACAACAAGCACCAGTTTGACTTGGGGAGGTGGTGATTTAGTGGCAGTGGGCAACAAAGTAGCTTTGTTACCTATTCCATTAGGAACTGCAGATTTTTTGGTACATCATATTCATGCATTTACAATTCATGTGACGGTATTGATACTCCTAAAAGGTGTTCTATTTGCTCGTAGCTCACGATTGATACCGGATAAAGCAAATCTTGGTTTTCGTTTCCCTTGTGATGGACCCGGAAGAGGGGGTACATGCCAAGTATCTGCTTGGGATCACGTCTTCTTAGGATTATTTTGGATGTACAATTCCATTTCTGTAGTAATATTCCATTTCAGTTGGAAAATGCAGTCAGATGTTTGGGGTAGTATAAATGATCAAGCGGTAATACAAAAGTATGTAAACTATAAAAACGAGTCAAAGTAGATTGTCCTACACTAGCGCTTCCGCGCAATAACTCTACGACCGACGATCCTATTACAGGAATAGCGTCGGGTACACCCGTTACAATTTTTACTGCCCAATAACCAATTTGGTCCCAAGGTAAGGAATAACCTGTTGCACCGAAGGATGCAGTCAACACACCCAAAACTACACCCGTAACCCAAGTCAATTCACGAGGTTTTTTAAAACCACCGGTGAGATACACGCGAAATACGTGCAAAATCATCATTAAGACCATCATACTTGCCGACCATCGATGAACTGATCGGATTAACCAACCAAAGTTAGCTTCAGTCATTATATATTGAACAGAAGCAAAAGCCTCCGTAACGGTCGGACGATAATAAAAAGTCATAGCAAAACCCGTAGCTACTTGGACTAAAAAACAAGTAAGTGTAATTCCGCCTAAACAATAAAAAATATTGACATGAGGAGGAACGTATTTACTAGTTATATCATCGGCAATCGCCTGAATCTCAAGACGTTCTTCGAACCAATCATAGACTTTATTGAGATAGGTAAATCAAAGGACCCCCCTGAGAACCGTATATGAGAATTTTATCTCGTACGGCTCAAACAAAAATACTCAAATACTGCTTATTTGGAAAATAGATATTTAGAATCGAAAGTTAAAAACTTTCTTAACTTAATACTATGATTCCAATCTTCTTTGAAGATCAGAATATCAAGTCGGCTCACTTGTCAAAATATCAAGTCGGCTCACTTGTCTTTTCTCTTGATCCTTACCGACCTCTTGAATATTCTATTATTTACTTCATTTTTTTATTTGTGTATGTAATGTAATACGATTTTTATTATTATTATTATTGATAGGAATTTTCTTGTTAAGACCCTATAGAATCAATTGAAAAACCTCAGATTCATACCAGAACCACGATGATTAAAAAAAGACTTCCAGATTCAAAGGAAGGAAGTTTAATTGGACTGAATCAGAAATTTTATTCTATGATTGATCAGTATAAACATCAACACCTTCGAATTGGATTAGTTTCTCCTGAACAAATAAGTGCTTGGGCAAAAAAAACCTACCTAATGGAGAAATAGTTGGGGAGGTAACAAAACCATATACTCTTCATTACAAAACCAATAAGCCTGAAAAAGATGGATTATTTTGTGAAAGAATTTTTGGGCCTATCAAAAGTGGGATTTGTGCTTGTGGAAATTATCGAGTAATCGGAGATAAAAAAGACCAACCAAAATTTTGTGAACAATGCGGAGTAGAGTTTGTTGATTCTCGGATACGTAGATATCAAATGGGGTATATCAAACTAGCATGTCCAGTAACTCATGTGTGGTATTTGAAACGTCTTCCTAGTTATATCGCGAGTCTTTTAGATAAACCTCTTAAAGAATTAGAAGGTCTAGTATACTGCGATGTGTGATTTGATAAAAATTATTATTGTACAGATTCCAAATGATAAACTGTCATTCCAGTCAATAAAATTGGAAGCTCAGAATTTATGGGTTTCTTGAATATTCCCAAATAAAAAGGGAATTGGTCTATGGTCAATTTAGTAACAAATAAATATTTATTTATAACTGTACGTACCTTGTGAAAAAAATACTTTTTTGTGGAATTCATTATTCCATCTCTTTTTTTTAAGAACTGAAATTATGTTCAAAATAATTAAATATATCATGATTGCGGAAGTCTATCTATCGCATATAGGCTTAAAGACATCGTGGCATAACCGTCGAGGTGACGTCTTGACCTAAAAGATCAAATGGTATGATATATAGACAAAGAAATCCCTTATGAATTGGAGGATATTCCTTTTTTTATTAATAATTTTTTTTTTATTTTAGAGGATTCCTTGTTCGAAGGGAGGTAGACTACTCAAGAATTTGACATTTCATTTCTATTTCTGTCGTAATTTCGAATTGGATATAAAATTCCGAAAAAAAGAAGAATGTATCAATGAAATGTTGTTTGGTCTTTATTGAGAACTTGAGTAAAGAGTAAACATTTTTTATTTTAGATTAGAGTAGAGGTTTTCGAAAATTGGAAAGCGAAAACCCCTTTCTTTATCTTTATTTTGTGTAATACTATTAATTAATCTAATAATTTGAAAATTTCAATTCAAATCGACTAAGAATTAATATGAATCCGGTATATTTTCCACATTCATAGGAGTACTTTTATGTTTTTGCTTTATGAATATGATATTTTTTGGACATTTCTAATAATATCGATCTTGATTCCTATTTTGGCATTTCTAATTTCTGGAATTTTAGCTCCGATTAGAAAAGGGCCAGAAAAACTTTCTAGTTATGAATCCGGAATAGAACCGATGGGCGATGCTTGGTTACAATTTCAAATCCGTTATTATATGTTTGCTCTAGTTTTTGTTGTTTTTGATGTTGAAACGGTCTTTCTTTACCCATGGGCAATGAGTTTTGATGTATTGGGAGTATCGGTATTTATAGAAGCTTTAATCTTTGTGCTTATCCTAATTGTTTGTTCAGTTTATGCATGGTGAAAGGGAGCATTAGAATGGTCTTAATTCTTGAATATTTAGACAATTAAACAAAACATTGAGACAGTTATGAATTCCATTGAGTTTCCCGTACTTGATCAAAAAACAAAAAATTCAGTTATTTCTACAACATTAAATGATCTTTCAAATTGGTCAAGACTATCCAGTTTATGGCCACTTCTCTATGGTACTAGTTGTTGCTTCATTGAATTTGCTTCTTTAATAGGATCACGATTCGACTTTGATCGTTATGGACTGGTACCACGTTCTAGTCCTAGGCAGGCCGACCTCATTTTAACAGCGGGCACTGTAACTATGAAAATGGCTCCTTCTTTAGTTCGATTATATGAGCAAATGCCCGAACCTAAATATGTTATTGCTATGGGAGCCTGTACAATTACAGGAGGTATGTTCAGTACCGATTCTTATAGTACTGTTCGAGGCGTGGATAAACTAATTCCTGTGGATGTCTATTTGCCGGGTTGTCCGCCTAAACCGGAAGCTGTTATAGATGCTATAACAAAACTTCGTAAGAAAATATCTCGCGAAATCTATGAAGATCAAATTAGTTCTCAACGAGAGACTAGATGTTTTACTACCAACCACAAATTTAATGTTGGACGCAGTACTCATACTGGCAATTATAATCAAGGATTATTCTATCAACCCTCATCTATGTCAGAGATAACCTCTGACGCATTTTTCAAATATAAAAAAGTGCAGTATCCTACGACCAACGAAAAAGTGAATTAAACAGGATCTTATTGTACAAAATGCAATAAGAAATAGCAAGCAAGTCAATCTTACAAAATTTCATTGTAATGTAAATAAATGGTAAATACTTATACCAAATACCAAACTTATAAAAAAACGCAGGAGAACTAAAAAAATGCAGGGTAATTTGTCTGCTTGGCTAGTCAAACACGGAATAGTTCATAGATCTTTGGGTTTCGATTACCAAGGAATAGAGACTTTACAAATAAAGCCCGAGGATTGGTATTCGATTGCCGTTATTTTATATGTATATGGTTACAATTATCTACGTTCCCAATGTGCTTATGATGTAGCACTCGGAGGACTATTAGCTAGTGTCTATCATCTTACCAGAATAGAGTATAGTCTAGATCAACCAGAAGAGGTATGCATAAAAGTATTTGCCCCAAGGAAAAATCCCAGAATTCCTTCTATTTTCTGGGTTTGGAAAAGTGTGGATTTTCAAGAAAGGGAATCTTATGACATGTTAGGAATCTCTTATGATAATCATCTGCGTCTGAAACGTATTTTAATGCCAGAAATTGGATCGGATGGCCTTTGCGTAAAGATTATATCGCCCCCAATTTTTATGAAATACAAGATGCTCACTAAATGATAAAAATAAGAAAATAATCCGCACTTCGACAACCCCCAATATTCAAGAAATATATGTACATTTTCTTTACTTTACGAAAATGGAGTCATATATTAAAATAGATTCTATTAAATCTAGATAAAAAAAAATACAAGATAATTTCAAATATAATCTCTTAAAACAAAAAGAGAAAACAATTTCAAAAATATTTCTGTTGCAGCTTGTTTTCTTGATCTACTAAATAAGTAGTTAAGGAAGCTTTTCAGATGAGACATTCTTAAATGACTCTACCATCATTCTTAGGAGCTAACTCCTTGAATAGTACATTCTATTAGATAAATATATAATAACAAATTACTAAAAAGATTAATAGAAAAAAGAAAATATACGAAGAAATTCGCCCCCCCCACATATTTGATAGCCTCTCCCATAAAAAAACTTGAAATACCGACTCCATTTGGAATTCCATCAATTATTTGTCTATCAAAAAAATAATTGAATTTAGCTATCTTTTTTACACTCGCAATTAAAGATACTTCAAAAAAAGCATCTATATAACCACGATTATATGACCAATCGTATATAATATTGATTATTTTATCAGCAATAATTTTTTTAGGAACACTTTTTTGAAATAAATTAAATAAGTTTAAATTTTGTAAAGAAGAAAAAACGGGTTTATAGAAAAAAGACGCTATTAATATTCCGAAAAAAGCTATACTCACTGAAAAAGTTGCATTTGTAAAAAATTCATACCAATCCACAGAATTTTTTGAGTTTTGATGTAAAAGGTCTATAGACGGAATTAATCATTGGCGCCAAGCGTGAGGAATGCTAGACGTTTGGTAATTTCTCCTCCTACCAAAAGAAGCGATCCCATTGAAGCGGCTAATCCTACGCATACTGTCTGTATTTCTGCTTCTACAAATTGCATAGTATCAAAAATAGCCATTCCAGATATTACCTCTCCGCCCGGAGAATTTATAAACAGATACAAATCTTTGTTCTTGTCCTCTAAACTTAGATATACCATTAGACCAACAAGTTGATTTGATATTTCACTGTTTACCTCTTGACCTAAAAAAAGTAGTCTTTCTTGAAAAAGTCGATTGTATAAGTCAATCCAAGATGCCTCATCATCTCCAGGAACTCAAAAAGGTACCTTCGGAACACCAATTGGCATAAAATAGAAAAAGATGAAGTGGTCTATGTAACTTTGCTTTGGTGTGAGAACGTAAGCAGACAGAATGAGTTAACTTTGTTAAAAATGATTTTTTGTTCGGAGATAACATAAAAAAAATCCGAAATAAAAAAAAACACTAAATGAATAAGAGAAAGTTTTAACCAATAGGTCGTTCTTGGATATTTCCACATTCACTGATAGAAACACGCATATCCAATAGAAACACTCATATAAAAAAAAGTAACCACTCACCACCATTGCGTATTGTTACTTATCGGGTATAGAATAGATCTGCTTCTTTTTGTTCCTACGAATAGAATGTTCCATTGTTACTAAAAAACTAGAACAAATATGAATTCTTTAATCTGAGATAATTTACTAAAAGGGAAGGGGCCAGAGTATAGTTTTTTACAGTGCAATAAAGTTACATAGTGTCTATTTTTTGTTGATAAAAGAGGTATTTTCATGGGTTTGCCTTGGTATCGTGTTCATACCATTGTATTAAATGATCCCGGTCGTTTACTTTCTGTCCATATAATGCATACAGCTCTGGTTGCTGGTTGGGCAGGTTCGATGGCTCTATATGAATTAGCAGTTTTTGATCATTCTTACCCAGTTCTTGACCCAATGTGGAGACAGTGTATGTTCGTTATACCCTTCATGACTCGTTTAGGAATAACGAATTCATGGAGTGGTTGGAATATCACAGGAGGGACTATAACAAATCCGGGTATTTGGAGTTACGAAGGTGTGGCCGGGGCACATATTGTGTTTTCGGGCTTGTGCTTTTTGGCAGCTATTTGGCATTGGGTCTATTGGGATCTAGAAATCTTTTGTGATGAACGTACTCGAAAACCATCTTTGGATTTGCCAAAAATATTCGGAATTCATTTATTTCTTGCAGGGGTGGGGTGTTTTGGTTTTGGCGCATTTCATGTAACAGGATTATTTGGTCTTGGAATATGGGTATCCGATCCTTATGGACTGACTGGAAGGGTACAATCCGTAAATCCCGCATGGGGGTGTGGATGGTTTTGATCCTTTTGTTCCAGGGGGATAGCCTCTCATCATATTGCAGCAGGGACATTGGGCATATTAGCGGACCTTTTCCATCTTAGTGTACGTCCACCTCAACGTTTATACAAAGGGTTGCGTATGGGAAATATTGAAACGGTCCTTTCCAGTAGTATCGCTGCTGTATTTTTTGCAGCTTTTGTTGTTGCTGGAACTATGTGGTATGGTTCAGCAACTACCCCGATTGAGTTATTTGGTCCTACTCGTTATCAATGGGATCAGGGATACTTCCAACAAGAAATATATCGAAGAGTTGGTGCTGGGCTAGCCGAAAATCAAAGTTTATCAGAAGCTTGGTCTAAAATTCCCGAAAAATTAGCTTTTTATGATTACATCGGCAATAATCCGGCAAAAGGCGGGTTGTTTAGAGCGGGCTCAATGGACAATGGAGATGGAATAGCCGTTGGTTGGTTAGGACATCCTATTTTTAGGGACAAAGAGGGGTGTGAACTTTTTGTACGTCGTATGCCTACTTTTTTTGAAACATTTCCGGTTGTTTTGGTAGACGGAGACGGAATTGTTAGAGCGGATGTTCCTTTCCGAAGGGCAGAATCGAAGTATAGTGTCGAGCAAGTCGGTGTAACTGTTGAATTCTATGGTGGCGAACTCAATGGAGTCAGTTATAGTGATCCTGCTACTGTGAAAAAATATGCTCGACGTGCTCAATTGGGTGAAATTTTTGAATTAGATCGTGCTACTTTAAAATCAGATGGTGTTTTTCGTAGCAGTCCAAGGGGTTGGTTTACTTTTGGGTTTTGGAACTTATCGGGTATAGAATAGATCTGCTTCTTTCATAACCCGGGCTCTATACACCCTTAACAATAATATACTAAATACCATTGAAAGGAGCTAGAATAGATTTAATACTCAAATTGGAATTTGGAACAAAACAAACAGATAGAATCTAACTTGTAATATAAATAGAAACAAATTGATAAATTTAACCTAGACTTCGAGGTATTTTTAAGAATCTCAAAACAAAAAATGAATTCTATTTATACTATGAGTATAGTATGATATTACATATTCCAATTCGATTGGATACCAAAAATAGAATTGGGGATTTCATTGGCTCCATGAGATAAAGATATAAAAAATAAAATAATCAGAAAAAATATACAATTTATTTTTGTAGCACTTTACGATTTCCATTGTTCAAAAAAGAATGAAAATTCACAAAGAAGAGAAAAATTTTTACCTATTTTTTTATAATTTTAGAATACGATTAGATTGTAGTGCGTAAAAAGACTTGGATTTATTAAACATGCAGAGATCTAACTTCAGCTATAGCTATCTATATATGTCTCTTACTTTATTGCAGTCCTATTTGTTCCGGATAGCACATGTCGTGTTCATTTTTTTTTTCTATTCATTCATCAATCTATTTAATGAAAAATTGGAAAAAAAAAATGAAAGCACAAGAATTTATTGAAAAATCCCAATTCCCAATAATAAATATGGGTATTATATACGAATAAGATATCCAATTATGTAATAATTGTGTAACAATAAAAATTTATGTTTTGGGGTTGACATATATTAAAAGTTACTCTTATAATTGAAATAGAGAAGGATTCAAAAAAAAAAGATTGATTGGTTATGTATTTTTTTGGGGTTATAGTTGATGGTTGTTTCTCAATTCCATCTCTATTACAAAACCGTACATGAGATTTTCACCTCATACGGCTCCTCGCGAATAAATCGATTCCAAAATATTTAATCGATAAAATAATTTAAATAATATACAGTACCATACATATGTTTAATAAAAATAAAAAATATAATACAATCGCGGGATTTTTTGACATTTCATAGAATCTATTGATCTATTAGAAATTTGTCTATCTTGCTTTGATATATAACGAAATATGTATTTTTATAGACCATTTTTTTCTATCCGTATATAACTATGTTGTTTTGGTATAAGGTTATAAAGAATATTCTTTTTTTCTTTCACTTTTCACGAAAATTTCGTGAAAAGTGAAAGAAAAAAAGAAAAGCGCCCATTGTCTAATGGATAGGACAGAGGTCTTCTAAGCCTTTGGTATAGGTTCAAATCGTATTGGGCGCAAATTTATTGCAATTTAATATATATATATATATATATATTAAATTGCAATAAATTTGTATATTTCTAAAAAGATATCGTGAATTTCTTATTATATTAATAAGATTTTGAATTAAAATTCAAAGAAAAGATATTGAAAGAGAGAAATTATGAAAATTATACAGTTATGAAATTTTGAATCAATTTATTGCTACTTGTTCCTGAAGTAAAAAAAGTTCCGTCTGTTCCTGAATAGCTTCCTTCAAAAGGGTTTCTGCTTCCCCAGTGAATGTCTTGGTAGAAGATATTATTTCATTGAATTTAGGTTTATTCATTTTTAAATACGCCCGTAACTCAACGAGAAATTTCCTTACCTGTTCAATTTCTAATGAATCAAGATAACCATTCGTTCCAGTATAAATAGTTATTATCTGTTCTTCCACAGTGAGAGGGGCTGATTGGGATTGTTTCAGCAACTCTCGCAATCGCTGACCTCTTGCCAATTGATTTTGCGTAGCTTTATCGAGATCAGAAGCAAATTGTGCAAAAGCTTATAATTCTGCGAATTGTGCCAATTCCAATTTTAATTTACCAGCTACTTGTTTCATTGCTTTTATTTGAGCCGCCGATCCAACTCTGGAAACGAAAATACCTACATTAATGGCAGGTTTGATTCCAGCATTGAATAGAGGTATAATATACGGTATAATTTTCTATGTTTTATTTTGTACAATATATTTTAGCATTGATTTTCTATAGATTTAAATAAAAGAAGAAACTATTTCTATTGAACTGGTACAAACTACTCCAAGAGCACTCATCCATAAACCAGTTACTGGTACAAATAACATAAAGAAATGTAACCAACGTTTATTGGAAAAAGCAACCCCAAATATTTGGGACCAAAAGCGGTTAGCGGTGACCATTGAATAAGTTTCTTCTGCTTGGGTTGGGTTAAAAGCA